>CM053783.1:738611912-739211912 GCA_028749045.1 Cupressus sempervirens | reverse complement strand
CTTTTCAAACAGGTGTTCCCTAGGGCTTTCATTTGCCGCGTCATGATTGGAACATTCCACGGCATTCATTTTGTAGAAATGGTGGAGCTCTTCATGGTAGGTGTGTGTTCTCAACATGTCAACAATCTCTGCCTTGGAATGGCGCCCTAGAAAGATAGCCTCCCTGCGGGTGTCTCCCCCGGGGATGAAGTTTGTGGTGGCTTTGTGGCCGCGGAACTTGATGGCCGCTGTGTCGTAAGATCGGGCGGCGTCTTCTTCGTTGTTGAATGTGCCGAGCCAAACCCGCCTGTGTTTCTCGTAGATCTGCGCGCCCCACCGACCGTTTGGTTGCGAAACAACCCCCTTGTACTGCGATGACAATGGTTTTCCACAGGCCTTGTTATTGTAGCCCTCTTCCGCTGAACTGCCATTGATGTTGCTTGAATGAGTCAGGATCTGCCTTATTGCTGGAGGAGGTATATTCTGCGAGGCTTTGCAAGATGTGGAATACTCCTGGGCTTCAACTACTGTGGCGCAGTTTCCTTCAGGCTTGTCGTTAGTGAACAGTAATGTGGCGTTTTCCTCAACTGCAACTAGATAGCAGCTGCCTAAGCTTAATCCCATATCTCCATTCCCCCAGCTTTCCTAAAAATATTGGTAATGACTCAACCTTTATTTTCTTCTCCTGAATCTAATTAGTTTACTTTAGACATGTTTAAGCACAGAGATTATTCATGAAAGATGAAAAAATTAATAAATTCACACACTTCCAATTTCTGGATTTGATTGTGTAGAGTTATTTTTAATCATCAAAGTTTGGGATCATATTATATCATCTATTATCTTATGTTTTTTAACTTTCTAGTATTCTGATATGGATCATGTAGTATGATCGAAAACGTTGATAATAAGAAAACTCTTCATAAGAATTCAGAAATTGAAAGTGATTTAGACATAGATTGTAGAAAGCTAATAGATCTCAATAAATAAATCAGTTTAGATATTGGCAAACCTTATGTGAGGAGAACATAACGGATCCAGACATAACGACGATGCAATTTGCTTTGACAGGCTAGCTTTCGTGAACCCTATTTGCAGAACACCGTACTGAATTGACTGTTGCCATGTGAACACGGATGAAGAAGTGAACACACGTTTGGAGACTAACAGAGCAGATACGCTGTATTTATCAGCTGATAAGAGGGAAAGAGAAACAGCCCCATTTAAGTATTAATTTAGGAACTATCCAACCACTTCCAGTATCAAATTGCTCCACTACTAAGAATATAATGGGTAATAATCATTTAAGGCTTATTATTATTTGGATGGGTTGATTGCATTACAATATACCCTAAACCCTAGGTTTGGGGCATCGACATTAATCACAGTTGGACAGTATCTCCATATTCCTAGTATTCTGTTCAAACAACTCTTTATTAACTAATTATCTTCCTGTCTCCCGAAGGCACGTGGCTGGACAAGAGCGAAAACTCGTATTGCAAATGAGTTCGAACAAACTTAAAAGATTTTGATGCATGATGCGAAAATGGACACTCAAAGCGAGCGTTAACGCTTGACTTATGTTTGCTAAACTCCGCTTCAGTGTCGGTAATGAACGCATGATTACCCTGAATGTTGTCTTGGGTTTAACTGTCTGGTAAAACGGGCACAACATCTACCCATTCTATAGGCGAACTTTTGATGCGGTCGATTCTGATGTGATCGATTTCTTTTTACGGAAAGGTTGGCTCTTCCTTTGGAATATGTATATATATATTTTAATCATCATTTGGTAGTCGTAGCGACATATGAAAATGCTCAGGAGAACGAAAGGGAATCTCATATATACTAGTATGGGGAAAATGTTTTTCGTTAACAAGTGGTTTATGAAAAAGTTTTTAACTTTTTTACAATAATGCTGATGTAGAAAAAATAGGCAAATAGTAGAGCTGTAGTGGGATTCAGATCTAGAAAGATAATACTCTTGATAATTTTTTATATTCTTTTCTAATATTTATAGATAAGTTTTTTAGATAATTAGGGGCATATTTCCCACCGCAAAATTATATAGAAATAAATTTATTTCTCTTTGATCTAAACAATGTTATATGTAACATACAAAGCTAGAAAAATAAAAAAATAAAAATAGGCTTCAAACGTATATTTTCTCTTTTATAATTGATTCTATGTAGAAGAAAAATTATATATTCTCGAAGAAGACTCTCTCCTCTAGAACACATATAATTTTAAATTTTTTTGATATGATTTAATATTTTTTTCTTCTGAAAATCGACATTTTTCAAGTGTTAAAATACGTGGTTATAAATTTTTTTAATTACAATATACTATATCTAATTAAAATACTATAAACTATATATGAGAAGATTCTTGACTTTGAGCTCTATAAAATGATGTTTATATGTTATTAAAAAAAATCATAAAAATAATAAGAGTTATTGAAGTGTTAGTTTTCTAAAATAGTTTTATTTATTTAATAATTGGATACAAGCTAGTATAAAACATGCATTGGATAGACATTTCCAATTGGAAAAGTGTGACACCATATGTAACTTAGCTAGAGTGAATTTATCTAGATCATATGTTTCAAATCTTTTGATTTTTAAATAGAACTACTCAAATTCAGTCATTCTGATAAGTTAGCCTGAAAGGTGACCTAGCTTTGTACTTTTATCGTGATATGGAAAATATTTTTCCCAACAAAAAATTTACACAGTTTATAATCCCTTCAAGTAATCAACATAGCAACTTTGGATGTTCTTGCTTAGAACTAGGTATAGTTTCTATTGTGATGGATGTTGTTCTTCTCATGAGTCACCATCCTTTCTCTAGCACTTTGGACTGGGTATTCATTTACCATGGTAGTCTTTGTCTTCATGTCTTATGTTTTCTCCTATGTCATATTTTTGTTATATGTTCTAATTTGATTCATTTAGACAATCCTTGTTTCTTTGTTGACCACAAGAGGATGAAGTTATCCTCCTATTGTATACATTCTTCTATTTATATATCTTTTTCTCTATATGTTGTTACATGTAATGTCACACTTTTTCTATTGTTTGTACCATAAATCTTGTCTAGTAATCTTGGTTGTTTATGATATCATAGCATTAATTCTTTTTTCTCTCAATATTGTTGGTCCAAATATATTCTTTTCCATAACTCTTACATTTTTTTCATCTATTGTGTCATATTTCTACTTCCTTTGGGGATTGATGATATTTCATACTTGGGTAAGTGCACCAAGTTGTGGTGCCAAAAAGATGACACCTTTTTTTTTCTTTTTCTAGTTTTGGAAAGTGTGTATGCACTATAGTGCACACACGCTATAGCACACATGTTCTATGGCTTGGGTATCCCAAGCCATAACATATACACACTATAGTGTGTATGCATTATAGTGCATACACATTTTTCAATTTTTTTTATAAAGCGCCTACGCACTATTAAGAATTAAATTTAAATAATGCGTATATGCTATAGTGTGTATGCACTATAGTGTGTACCCACTTTTCAAAAAAAAAATTATAAAGTGCATATGTGCTATTTAGAATTAAATTTAAAAGGCTTTAAATAGTGTGTGCATGCTATAGCGTGTACACACTATTTGAAGCTTTGCATTCTACCAAGCCTAAGGTTTGATTTTTTCTTGGTGATCCAACCCAAAGGTTTGGAGTTTGTACACTAGTCTAAGACGTGTTTTGCTGCAAACATACAAAAAATAATTTGAACTATTTCAAGCCTTTCATCTATAATTTCTTTTGAATGTATGTCCATTTTTTGTTAAAAACCAAAATGTATTAATTGGGTTGTAGATTTTAGCTTGTTCATCAAATTTTGCAACAACTTAGTTTTTTAGAAACTAGACTCCATTCTACACACTTTGAAAAAAATAAGTTTTGATTTTGGATTAGTTTTCAATCATTTCTAGGGGGAGCACACAGATATTTCATATTTTTGGGATGTGTCTAATTAAAAAATTTATTAAAAAAAATACACATTATAAAATTACCCAAATAATCTGGGACAAACTACATAGAGTTAGGTAACTTTTGATCAGAGTGATTAAAGAATTTTTAAAAAAAAGTTAAAATTTTAGGGGCCCACACTATGTTAAATTTTTTTGGAATAAACAGTACCACTTTCTGTGGGCCCCTTTTTTGAGGACCTAAAACTAAACCATTTTGAAAAAAAAATAGTAGTTTAGAAACTAGATTCAAAGGACTACTACTTTTGTTTTTGTCATATCTTAAAGTTTTGAGCATAACTATCTTCAAATTCTTGTTGAAGTTCAAAAATTATTGATTTCAGAAAAAAGGCGTCCACTTATACCCGCCTTTTGGCACCACAACTTGGTGCACTTACCCACTTGATATAATATTATATATTATCATATGATCTTACTAGCCACAAGGTTAGTATATCTCTTTGTGTTCTCTCTCTCTTTCTCTATCTCATTTTTTATTAAGTGTTCATTTCTCTTGATATGTTTCTCTTCTTGGGGTAATCTCACAGTGGAAGAATTATTTAGTGAATGTATGTATTATTGCATTAAAGCCATTGCACCCATTAAGATGTTTCCAATCACTTTAATGTGGGGGCATACACTCTACTCATCCTTTGATCATAAGCACAAAAATGGATTCTATGTATAGCTTTGATAACTCCAACATTAAGCACTTGGTAAGATTTCTATCCCAAACCTATGCATTATTATTTTACTCTCTCTCTCTCTCTCTCTCTCTCTCTCTCTCTCTCTCTCTCTCTCTCTCTCTCTCTCTCTCTCTCTCTCTCTCTCTCGGTCTCCTTATAGTTTGTTGAAACTATTGAAACATCCTAGAGGCATGGTCTAGTTTTGGGTCTCTCTCTAAACTATTGATAGTTCGGTTCTTTGGACTACTAATAGTCTACAAAGACCCATCTTGTTTGTGATCCCTTAAGGAAACAAACATTCTAATGTTTGGGTTACTTTTAATTCTTCATTTTGGAACATAGAGTATCCTAGAAGTTGACTTATTTGATGCACTAACTAGAATACCAAAAAAAAAATTCTAGACCATTTGGTTCATCTTTGATGGGTTAACTATCATTCCACAAACACTTGCTAGACCATTCAACACCATACCCTTTTGCAAAGACCTTTCCACATCTTTTTTCTTTTTGTTTCCCTTTCTTGTCTAGTTAATAAAAAGGATCACAAACATTATTGGGTAAGTAACTACACCGCTTAGTAGTTCTCATCTCTCTTATTATGATGTTGAATATGAAAAAGAATCAAATCTCTTGGGGTCTTGATTATTTCTTTCCCTCCTAGATCTAGATAAGATAACATATTTTCTCTTGATCTAATTTATCATGAGTTTGAGGAAACTCATACTCCTACTAAAGTGGGGTCTAAATGTAGCATATTAATCTACAAACTTTAGTTGCCAACAGGATATTATTTCTTACTCTAAAAAATAGATAACAAAGTAATGCTGAATAGTAACAATAACCATGCACAAAGATAGCTAATAACACATTTTTTTTTAACTAGGGAAACCTTGGCCAAGGGAAAATCCTAGTGGGTTGATACCCACTAAATAATATACTGATATATAAGTTCCTCGTTAGAGGACTGACCCTATTAGGAGTCAATGAGAAAATTCACTATAAGGAGTCTCTGTTAGGAGAATTTGAATCCCTTTTAAGATATTCCAACCCTATTAAGAGTTATACCAACCTTGTTAGGAGTTGTAGTACAATAGATGCAAGATGAGCTTAGTGCCCAAACATGCACTTCCAATTACAAGAAGAGCTCACTGCCCAAACAAATAATCAAACTTCTAGAATATAGGTATTGTAACTTCTTTCTCAATTGATCTCTGATCTTTAGCTCGATCTTAGATCACAAAATAACTTTACAAAACTTCTCATATATCACTTTCACAAAATTTCACATAAAATTGCTCCATATTAAACCTACACAATTCTACTTTTCATCACAAGAAATCCTTTGGATAAATACCATGCCTTTACACAAAGTGTTGCTAGGTTGGCTAAGACTGCACTACACTTTTTCAACTTAGAGTAAACATCTATGATGTCGACCCTAATTGGACAAGTAATTATTTTGGAAACAAAATAAATCTTTCCTTTCATTCTACTGTCTTGTTTCACTTAAAACATGAATATCTCATTTTTGTACAATCTATACTCGAGGTTATACATGTCATCAGAAACATGTATACTATCTCCATCAAACTTCACTAGTCATAGTATAATGTCAACAACAAGTTACAAATAAAATAATACACTATTATATACCAAACTCATACTTAGATAATTTTCTAAGTACCAAAAGCTAAGTGTCTTTATTTCTGAGGTTTCTAGTGAGCATGTAAATCATGTATTTCCATAAATGACAATAATTTCATATCCTCATTAGTCAATTTTCAACAATCTCCCCCTTTGAGATTGATGGCAACAGAATAGGGAAAATTGGCTAAGTGACAAAAACTTAACAAAAATAATACAACAACATTACACCTATTACAACTTGTTCATTTTATTTAAGCTACCCTTGACAATATAATTTCATACATTATGATACTTCCTTTCATTTACCTAATTTAAAATTTTCTCAATCATTTTCTCCCCCTTTGAGATCAATGAAAAAGGTTAAAATGTCAAAAATTGTTTTAAAAACTATCTTTCTGTTGTCAAAATTATTATCCTTCTACCTTAAGCTGATAGAATCTTCATGCAATCATTAAAATTTTCTTTCAAACTATACATACCTTTAGTCCATGTATCCTTGGCTACTTTAGAAGAGGTGAGGATTTCACATAAGGGATCTGATGCAATCTCAACTACATTAAGGTATGAGTACAAAAAGTTAGAATAAGTGTCCTTAGTCTTGACACATTTCTCCAACTATTTCTCAACAAAAGATATTTTTAGAGCAATATACTCTCTAAAATATGATACCCTTTCAAGATTTGTTCCTTTTGAAGTTCCAGTTTCCTAATATCATTTTGAATACTGGCCACTTGTCCTTCAAAATCATCAATCTTACTAGTTAGATGTTTTATCTAGCTAGATAGAGTTTCTAGCTCAGTCATTTTTCCTCCAATCTGACTATCAATGTGCTTAGTTAGCTTGTAACATAGAGTACACTTGTATAGTATCCTCCCATCCTGTTGACACTTGCAAAGTTCCTTGATACAAGTATCAAGACTTAACAATTCATTCTTAATATTTTGAGAAATGGTGCTAAACGAGTTAGCATCATGTGAGATTTGTGCCTTAGATTCTGTAACATTTAAAAAATTAGTGAATTCTTCATCAAATGACTTTAGCACTATCTGTACCCTTTGTTCTAGATCTACTTTTGTGTGTTACATTACCAAAGTACTATGTAGTCTATTAGTAACCTCCATCAAGGTTTTTTGTAGGCTCTTTACTATTATGTTCTTCTGAATGAGTTTTGATAAGGATGAGATCAAGCCAGTTTGGTCAACATCATCAGTTGTTAGGTTGGCAAGTGATATTAGAGTAGATGAACTAGTAGGTTTAGTGTCCTCCTCCCTTTGCTTCTTCTTAGTTGCCGCTATGACTCTTCTCTCTTCTTCTTTCTTTTCTCTTTGTTTCCTTTCATTTTCTCTCTTTTCTTCCTCTTCCAATCTTTTCTTCTTGTATTCCTCTATTTTCCTTCTTATTTCTTCTTCAACTACTCTCTGCTATTCTTCCTCTTCTTTTCCTTTCATTTAATCCTCAAGCAATTTTTGCTTGGCCTCTTCTATTTTCTTTTTCTCCTCTTCTAGTAACCTCTTCTCCTCTTCAATTTTCCTTAGAATGTCTTCAATATGCTTGGTATTAGGTTCATATAGAACCTTCAAATGGATTTGTATTGAATCAATGCTAATGGTAACATTGGTCTGATCTATTTGCATTATGTCACTGCTCACAGACACTTTTGAGGTTCTAGGTGCTAGTGAAGATGATGCCTTAGACTTTGTGAACATTTGATTTATTGTTGCTACAATCTCACTTCTTAACTTATCCTTCTCACCCACCATATAAAAAAGTGGTCTCAATTTATTTTTCAAGTAATGTGAAAGATTATTCAATAATCTCTTAATCACTTCTTTATCATTAGTCTTGCATATAATTCTTAGCATAAACTTTCAAAATTATAAATCTTCTTCTCTTCCTTGGGCCTTCTTCTCAATAATTCTATCATAGACCTTCTAGTTGACTATTCCTTCAATATACTTCAGTTTTAGATTATTTTCTATAATTTATCTCATAGTAGAGATATCACTCTAATCTTTCTCAAAGTTATTATACAAATCATAGAATTTGTTCATTTGAAAAAAGTTTCCCTCATTAAAAATAGCTAAGTTTATCTTCTCTATCTTTGGCTTCCAAGGTTGTCAAGCTTTTCCTATTGATTGCTGAGAAGTTGTTACCTTCTTTGTTTGTTTAATTTCTTGTTCTTGTTCTTCTTTGTTAGACTCAATAATTATCAACAATTTCTTTTGTCTCTTGCCTAGTCCAATGGCCTTTTTCTTGACCCTTTTAGTCTTTGTCGTCACAACTTCCACTAATCTCTTAGATTTTCCCTTTGGCTCACTTGGTTGCACATCTGATACTGCTACATACAAAATGCTTTGTTCTTTAGATGTGTCTACAACATATACTGACAAAGGTTGCACATTTAATATTCCTTTCTTCATGGTTTTCCTGACTACCTATGATTCACTCTCTTTCATACTAGCCTATGATAAAACTTTCTTCATTATAGATTCTATCTTCTTGTGAGATGCCTTCTCCAAGTATGCTTGATGAGCTGAATAGGTAATCTCATCATAGGTTCCAAATTTGTATTCAAATTTGTCCTTCCTTGATTTCAACAATAAATCAATGTATCCAACTACTATTTCATCACTGAATTCATAACCTAATGGATCAATAAATATTTCATGAGGTTCTACTGCTTGAATATAAGTATAATTTGTATCTACTATAACACAAATGTCATCTTTAAATCTATCTAAAAGTGCAGGTGCAATTCTAAATCTGTTTCTTATTTCATTGTCAAATGTCTTCATAATCAAATTCCCACTATCTAATATCTTATCTACTGGATGTGTTTTGCATACTTCTATGATCTTTTTCATTGTTCATCTATCATTGCTCATTATTTCTGTGATTGACAAATATAGAAATCCGTTTTAAAGCACATGAAAGAATATATGATTAATCTGTGATTGAAATCTAAACACATCATTCTTAGTCATTTTGATCTTTTTTACATTCTCAAGTAGTTGCATTAACTAAATAGGTCATATGAAAAGTGGAATCTCTTTTCATATGACCTATTTCTGAGATTTCCTATGATCATTTACATCATGTGTTTCCATAAATGGAAACACTTACATATCCTCATTAACCAATTGTGAACACTATATTCTTCCATTTTTTGCCCTATTTATTCATGTAACTATATTTTCCTTCTATGAAACCTCTGACCTAATCTCTAGGACCAAGTTGAATTAGGCCACCTAATCTCCAGTGATTTTGGGCCTTGAGGCCTGAAAGGCCTTATGGGTTTAATTAGTTTTATTGCATTTTCCAATCAGCTTGTATTGTTTTTCTAGCCAAAAGCTCATATATAAGAAGGCTTGGAGGGTTCATCTTCATAATCAAGATATCAAATCCCAATCTCATTCTCTCAAGTCGATATTTCGGCCTTTATCTTTCAAGGAGTTCAAGCATTCTAGGATCAATAAGCATTTTCAAACATTCAAGAAATGAGCTTTATATCTACCATTAAAGGATTCTTTTTATGATGTGAAGCTTATTTAGACTCAATATTTTATTTGGGGTGGTTTCCCCAAAGATTATTTCAATGAAATTTTAGCAGCAACACCAACAAGGCGAGGTCAAGAGGCAGTGCCCCTTGAAGCAAGCAACTCAACAATGGTATCTTAAACTTAACAATTTTCTACAGGAGCATGGTTACACTTGGTGTCACTATGACCATTTTGGTTATTTTAGATGTTAGATGATGATAGTTATATTATTTTATGTTTAAATGTTGATGATATTCTTGTAGCTGAGTGTAACATAGATCACATTAAGTGGTTAAAAGAAGTATTAGCACATTCATTTTTTATTAAGGATTTAGGTGCAACAAAAGAAATCCTTGGTATGAAGATTTTTAGAGATAGGAAAAATAGAAAATTGACATTATCTTAGTTTGATTATATTGAGAAGGTGTCATAATGTTTTTCTATGGAGAACACTAAAGTGATTAGCACACCTTTACCTAGTCATTTGAAGTTAACTAAGGAGATGTGTCTAAAAACACAAGAAAAGAAGGAGGATAAAATATCGAAGGTACCTTATGCTTCAGCTATAAGGAGCTTAATATTCATCATGGTACGTACTAGGCTAGATATTGGAAATGCATTGGGAGTGTTTAGCATGTTTATGATTCATCCAAGGATTGAGCATTGGAATGTAATTAAATGGGTTCTCATATATTTGAGAGGAACATCTAGTAAGTGTTTACATTTTGGAGGCTCTACTACTAGTTTACAAGGCTATGTTGACTTAGACTCGCTAGGGGTTATTCATAACAAGTGGAGTACTATAGGTTAAATGTATTTACTATTGGTGGGGCAACATTGAGCTAGGTTTCTCTATTATCAAAGGTCAATGATTTATCCACTATAGAGGCAAAGTTCATTTCTAGAATAGAGGCATCTATAGAGATAATATGGATTTAGTTCTTCATTGAGGAATTGGGACACCCATAATGGGATAATTATTTTTTTATAGATTGCCACATCATTGTTCATCTTGTAAAGAACTCTTCTCTACATTTAAAGATAAACACATTCAGTGTCAGTATCGTTTCATTCAATAAGATTTGGAAGATGGATAGTTAAAGCTGAATATATATATATATATATATATATATATATATATATATATATATATATCTTTAGCTTCAATTGGTCTTGTAGGCTGAACAAAATAGGAGAGTCTAGAGAGGTTTAATATTCTAGTGGGAGCTACATGTTCAATAGTGGTACAATTTGTCTCCAAGTGAGAGGTTATTGTTGTAGAGAGAGGTTATTATTATAGTGTCTGATGAATCTCCAAGTGGAAGATTTTTATGATGTGGAGCCTAATCAAACTCAAAGGTCTATTTGACATGGTTTCCCCTTAGTTTATCTCTACGGGGGTTTGTGGACAACACCTCCAAGATGGGGTCAAGAGGACTTTCACCAAGTGCCCTCCCTATTCCAGTATAGGTTGGGGTCAAGGGGCAACCTTTTCATGGGGTCTTTTTGAGGGTAGTGCCCCAAAAGCCAAAACTGACTCACTATTGAAAATGACATTTGCTATTATTTTTCTATTAGATGATGTATTATAGCCCTAATTTTTTAAGAGACAAAATATTCTATAAAATGGCTTAGGGTTAGGGATCTCATAATGTATCTTATTATATTGTAGCTTCTAGCAGTGATATTTATCTGTAAGGGATTGCAGATTTTAATTATTAGACAATAATAATATTGGACTTGCTAGTGGTGGACATAGCCAGGGATTAGGTTAACCACATTAAATCCTTGTGTTTTTTATTCTCTTCTATGCTATTTATTATTTTTTGATATTTTGATATTTGGATGTAATTTTTATTTCTATTTGTGGTTAATCCTAAAATCTTTTCTTAGAATTTCCTATTCAATAACTAATTTATTTTTTGTCATGAAGCATGGAGATCTACATTAAATCATTTATCATACTCTAGAATGATGCATACTTACATCCATGGTAGCATGATGGCATTATGGTATATCTATTTCAAATTGTGGAGATATGCCGCATACCTAATTCAAGATATACAACACACCACAAACAAAAAAAATATTGAGAGGAGTTTTAAGAAAGGTGGATCCTAACATTTTTATTATTTTTCAATCATTTTAATTTTCATTTATCATTTACAATTAATTCTTTAACCTAGGTCTTGATCAAGGAAATAACTAATCCAACCCAACATGTGTTTTATACTAGGATAGAAGGATTTTTAATGTAGATCAAGAAATGATTCTAGAAAATATTTTTGAAGAATTTGGTTACAGTATCACCAGACTTTGTCAACTCTATGGAATGAGATCCTTCCTCTGGGTTGACCTTGTCCTCTTTTCCTTCTTTCCTAATATTTTCTTGGTTTTGTTTCTTTTATTGTTTAATTTTTGAATCAACATTCAGATATTCAAAAAAAGTCACATATCCATGACTTTTAGAGCTAAAATACATTTTTCTCTACATATTTTAGTGTGAGTCTTTTATATTTCATTTCCTTTCATATCTCTACCTTTTATATATATTTAATTGGGCTGATTGTATACATATAGCATCTAGATCTATATTTTTGATGCAATTAGTTCAATTTCACATACATAAGGGCCACAAAGAGTATTTACTTGTATTGCACCCACTTTGTAATTTGAATTTAGCATTGGCACCATCCTTCCTCTAGGTTATAGCTAATCTAATTAAAATTATAAGTGGATTCATATTAGGAGATTTCCTTGTTTCTCTCACATACATATTTGAATGGCTTAGTTGCCCAAATTTATGGAGACCTCCAGTCCTATTAAAGTGTCTCCTTTTCTATCCCAAAATAATTACAATGAATAATCTTGAGTCTGTGGTTCTTACAAATGATGGAAATAGATACATGACCTAGAAAAGAAATAATATATTCATTCTTTACTGCAAATTACTAGAACTGAATTGATTCAAACCCCCTTCCTTAATACTAAATAAATGAACATCGACCATCTTGAACATAAGGCCCTCGGGAAATATCTCCAACCTAGATTTTGTTCAAGATAATTCAATGCCTACTTATTTGCATTCTTAATCAACATAGCCACATGCTTCATTTATTAAGAAAACCAATAGTTACATCTGTGTTAGCTCCCATGCAATCCCTAAGGTAACACTTAGGTTATATTTCTCATGAGGTAAGATGCTCCCATATGCAAATTGTAATGCAAAGAAAAGTGAATCTTGTAATGGGATCTAAAATAGCCATGCTCAAATAATAATGCATGTCTCCCTTATATGCTGCTACATAGTCAAAATTGAAATGAGCTAGTTGTCCTACATTGATGAAAATAGATCAAGTCATGTTCACAAAAAAGAAATTCAAGTCAACTATATGACTTAACTAAAGATCAGTTACTTCCTACCCCACTAAACTAGTGGCAGGACCCTTGATACCTATGAAAGTCAATGTTACATGGGGAGATGATCAAAATCTAATTACTTCAACATGGAAGGGTTTCTTTCCTTAAAGACCTCCATATTGGTCTCTTTATCTCACCTCATAGTGAGTTTTTCACAAGCTCGCTCATCAAACATGACCATGAAATACTTGAAGACCCTCTTTTCATGACCCCTAGTTCACGTTACAAGAAATTTTATTACTCAATGATTTAGATTATCATTGGCATTAGCTAGACACCTCTATGGAATGTTTATCACCAAGTACTCCTCATCAAGATGATATGACCTTAGTTGAGAGACATGAAAAATGGGATGTGTTGCCAAATGCAAAGAAATATTTATCTTCTATAGTGTTAGGTTGATCTTCTAAACCACTTCAAAAGGACCATAAAACCTTCATACCACTGAAGTGATCAATCCTTTCAACACTTTGCAGTAGCTCGGATCCATTTTTAGTCAAACAAATTATCACAAACACTAAATTCAAGCTTGTTAGGATTAACCTCAGACATAAATAATAGTTACATGCAAATATAACCAATACTAGAAAATAGTAAATCACATAAAAGAGAACATAAGACAGCAAGATTTAACATGGTTCATGCAATCCCTGGGCTATGTCCACCAACAAAAAGTCCAATATATTATTATGATCCAGTGGTTACAACCTGACTACAATCTGTAATCCCTTACAACTCAATACTGCCACAAGAACCAATTTTTGCATCACACATTATGAAAATCCCTAACCCTAAGCCTTTTTATACAAGCTTTTTGTTGCTTACAAAATTAGGGTTAGAATAATAGAAAAATAGTAGCTAACACCATTTACAATATAATGCCATTTCTAGCTTTGGGGGGACTTTCCCTAAAAAACCTCGTGGGGGTGTTGCCCCTCAACCCCACCCTATACTACGATAGAGAGTACAACTAGGGCACTAACCCAAGACCCTACATGGGCATTGCCCATTGACTCTGTGTTGGGTTTACTACCAAAAATGCCCTATAGAAATAATCTCAAGGGAAACCATGCCAAATAAACCTCTTAGTCTAATTAGGCTCCACATCAGAACAAAGCTTCCTCTTATTGCTTGTAAGAAAAAAACTTCATTCTGTATGTTTCCTGTGCCATATGGTATCATGCAAAATAAACTCTTTCATTTCATGATTGCAAGAGTTTGATGTAGTTGGTAGTTACATTCTAATATCATGTGAACATAGTGTGTGGAATTCATAGTTTTTATCTTATAGCCAATTAAAAAGGACTCTTCTTATAGGATCCACTTTTCTACAAATTGTAAAGAACTAAGCTACATCAAGAAACCTTGTCCAAGTTCCTTGATCTAAAGAAACAAATACTTCAAGGAATCTTGAACTATTACATTGATCCACTTACTTTTCTTATCAGTATGGGAATGAAAGGCATACCTCATTAGCAAATTAGTTCCTACTAGTTTGAATAAGTCTTCACAAATTTTTAAAGTGAACCTCAGACCTTTATCACTTGCTATGTTTAAAGGTATGCTAGAAGACTTTACTATATTCTTAAAAAATAACCTAGCTACATCTTCTATTGTATAGGATTTTTTGCATATAGTGAAAATAATTTATTTGATAAAAAGGTCTGCAACAACCATTATTTAGGGAAAACCTTTTACATTTGAAAACTATGAGATGAAGTTAATGCTCACACTTTGCCACTGTCGTATTAGAACTAGAACATACTACAATATTTTGATGGTTGCATCTCAATTGTATTATGCTATTGGAAAGTAAGGCAAGTCCTTACATACTTCTCAACAACATCACACAATTTGGTCACCTAAAAACACACTCTCCATCAATGTCATTGTTAGCTTCTATTCCTTACGACCTACCCAAACATAATCACAAAACTTCTATAGTATGTCCCTATGAACATATACCTAAAAAGGTAGACTTTATTTTTGGCATAGTACCAAATTTCATCTTTTAACATGAAATACCCTATACAACTTACATAGATTTGAAGAATAATTTTCTACAAATGGGAATCATTTTCCAAACCTTCCTTGATCTTTTCATCCATTTTGTTAATCAATATCATTTGACTTCTTCAAAAAGTCTCAAAAGCACAAAGTTGTACCTTTCTAATTAGTGCATGCATAAACACATTGTATCAACCTAGATCGTATATAACCTCAACATTGAAATCCACTAACAATCATTGCCACATTTCCTAATTAGTGGTCATCTTAAACTATGTATTGAAATATCTTGAGCTGATGTTATTTATCTTCATGATGAATGAAAAACCAAATATATAATATCTCCACACTCTCCAATAGAGAACTATAGAAGCCATTTCTTTCTCATATGCTGAATAGTTCCTCTCTCTATCATTGATTTCCTTGACAAAAAAGAAAGAAGATGTCTCTCCTACATGAGAACACCTCCAGTAGTATTATTAAAATTATCAACCTAAACTTCAAATAGTTTTCCATGATTTGGTAATGTGAAGACTAGATCCTCAATCATCTTCAACTTCAAAGTATCAAATTCATGATGTTTCTTATCACCCCATTTCCAACATCTAACCTTCTTCGAAAAATGGGTTAGAGGGCCTAAAATTTTGGAGTGTCCTCCTAAAATCTTCCTATTCTATCTAGCTAAAAAAATGAATTTTCCAACTTGAGGATATTGTGAAGGGGCTCTAAATCATGGATTATGGCTAGCTTCATGATATATGGGCGAATCTTGGCATGACTCTTGATGTGACCCAAAAATGACACTTGTGGAAATGATCACTTCTTTTTGAAATATAATTAATGCATCTTGAGTAACTTGGCCACTTTCCTAAGGTGTTCATTTTGTTCATTCAAGTCTATTTTCTACACAAGTATATTAGCCAAATACATGCACATATGTATTTGTCAAACACTAATCTAAATACATCATTCATCAATGCATTCTAAGTATTTGAGGCATTCATTAGACAAAAAGGCATAACAAAAAATTCATAACTCCCATACCTAGTTCTCGTGGTTGTCTTTTCTTCATCATCTGGTGCAATTTTGATTTGATAGTATCCTTATCTTAGATGTATCTTGGTGAATACTAGAAAAATGACCAAGTGGTCAAAAGTATAAATAATGAGTGGTAGATGATACTTATTTTCTATTGTTAACTTGATCAATACCACATAGTTGACACAAAGCTATAGTGTCCCTTCCATCTTGCACTCAAATAAAATAGGGGTAGCATATATGGAGATCAAGATGGATAAAAGTACCTACCCTCAATAAGCTTTATCAAGTGTCTCTTCAATTCATCCATCTCTAGAATAAAAAGATGATATAGAGAATTTTCAAGTTTTATTTCTCTAGCTAAAATATCTATCATGTGGTCCACATTTCACAATAGCAGAAATTATATTGAGAGTTTGTCAAGCTTGATGTCCACATACTCTCAAAAAACATCTTGATCAATAGCTAAGATGACTAAATGTCTTAGGATATTCTCCTTCATCCCTATCTCCAAGCAAGGTAGATATGTAAATATCATCCTTAGTACTTTTGTAGACATGATTCATAATTAGTGCAGATAGTACATACATTTAGATTCCTTACATTTCAATCTCACAATAATGCAAGATATGTTTGGATCTAGTGATAAAATGTATCCTATATAAGGCATTACCTCTTCCACTTTTATCCTTACAAACTCTTGTCCTAGAATAATAGCAAAATCACTCATACAAATAGTAACCATATCTACTGCACCTTGCCAAGGGATAATTTGTATGAATTCATTGTGGATTTGATCACTCACATTATGCATAAGTATAATACAACCTTGAAAGGAGCTTATGTTGGTTCCATTTTCAGGCCTACCTTCTTAGCTCAACTAATAGATATATAATTATGTATTACTCCTAATTCCCCCATGGAAATCACTTTCTTTCCTCCAAATAAATAACACAAACTAGTATTGATAGTGAGGTGAATTGCTAACATCTCTTTATGAAATGAAATCTAATATTACAAGTACAAAGATACCTGATGTTGCATTTAAAAATATAAATTACCCCAAGGTTTGATCCTTGAAAAGGCACTTGGCAGAAATTTATTACAATGAATAAAGTTGAGACACTCACTCTTATATGGAATGGAAACAAAGACTTTACCTAGCAAATACACTATATATGCTCCTATACTTCAAATTCTTGTTGTCGAACTAAATTATACCTCCTTCCTTGTTACCAAATGGATGAACAACACCCATTTTGAATAGAAGAGCCTCAAATAACATTTCCAAACTATTTAATGTGCGATGTAGGTCAAGACCTATTTTATGTGCCTCATTAACAAACATAACCACATGCTTCATTAATTAATCACACTAGTGGTTACAATGTTGTCATCTATAATGTAGTCATGAAGGTAACACATAAGTTACATGGCTCATTAAGTCACTCCACTTGAATGCAAATTTTGATGCAAGGAAAAATGAAACCAAGAGAAGGACTCAAAATACCCATGCTCAAATAACAATGCAAGTTACCCTCCTATGTTGACACTTTGTCAAAATTGAATGACCCAACATGCATAGATGAAAATAGACTGAATCAACTTTGTGGACAAGAAACTCAAGTTGCCTAAATGACTCAAGTGTAGACCCATTAGAATTACCATAATAAACATTCCCCTCTTAATAAATTACTCACCATGTATGATGTATTTAGTCTTCACCCATCATCTTAGAATGTCCATTCATGGAATTTTTTATTCTATAAAGGGATGCAAGGGCATATGAGGTTCCTAGAGATTCAGGCATTTTTATGGAAAGTTGGAGGTACTCAGTCATCTCTATGGTGTTTTTTGGTTAGAGGCTTGACCGAATGGGCTTGGTGGATAAGCTTGGTGCTCGGTCGAAGGAGTGGTGCTCGGTCGCTGAAGGTAATAATTGTGGCTGAGGAGCTCAGCCGTTAAAGGGGGCTTGGTCACTAAAGGTCCTCAATAGATACTAATTTCTCAACATTTAGTGCACTTCTCTACATGTATTGGTTTATTGACATGTTGTTCAAGCTTGACATGAACTAAGAGCTCAATAATGCTTGGGAGTTTGCTAATTTTTGACATTTAATTAGTGTTGTAGCCGATTTGTGGCTCAACATATATTTAATGTAAGGGATTTAATTTAATTTATACTGAACTTGGCCAACTTGTGGCTTAGTTGAGTAAAAGTAGGCGAGTCTTTTAGAGTCTTTAGTGATTATCATCCATCTTAGAGAAGAGGAATTGGAGGTAGAGAAAACTTTGAAGAGCTAGTAGTTGTGGCTTAGAAAGCTAGCAGATTTCTTGGTGGGCTTGCAAGGACAAGTTGAGATTTCCTTGGGGTTTTCTTCTAGAGCGTAGATGTAGACTAGTTGAGATTGGGATTGTCAGATGAATCTTGTGGATCTTATAGAACTATTTTGTAATTGCTATTGTATGTGGCCCTAGCTAGGAAGGCCTTATAACTAGAAATATTTCATGTAAACAATTATATTCATGAATAAAGTATTGTGAGTTGGTATCAAATCTTTCATTTTTGTATTCTTTCCACTATGTGGTTATTTGTTGGGGGCTAGGACATCTCCTTTAGGGATTCTCCTACCTTGTACTACATTAGGTTGCATCAGAGAAGATGTATTCTTAAGTATGTAAATAGGTCACCAAAGTTAGATAGTTTGCACTAGGACCTAGGGTTAAGAGAAGTTGATCTAAGAAGATCTTGGTATGGTGGTGGATTGTTCTTTTTAGAGTCCTAGATCTCTTGGTTGTGAGGTGGCTAATTAGAGTTTTGACTTGCAATTGCAGAAGGCTTGTAGATGGATTGATGGACGCAAAGTTAAAAGATTGATCTTGTTGAGGCATGATCATAAAGAGTTTGTGTATTTTAGATCTGTGTTCATGGACTTGTGATTTGTTTCTAATTGTTTGTGTGAGGTGGTAGGTTGGGATCTAACTTGGAACTAATTTGTGTTGTCACAAGGAGCATGGGAAGGATTTGTTACCAAGGGTTTGTGAAGATCTTGGAAGATGGCTCTAAGAGGATTGGACCTTGGGATGATTGTGAATCTCTATGATGTGCTAGAGAGGAGGCTTTTTGAGATGTCTACTTGATTCGAAGCTAGTTTGGCTGATCGAGCTAACGAGTTTTCTCAGTTTGAAGCTAGTTTGACTAATTGAGTTAAGGATATGATGAGGAAGACATTTTCTAGATGTTTGTGGAATTGGAGTCTATTGATTTGAAAGAGAGTTGTTTGTCCAATTAGAAGACTTGTTCGTGAAAGAAGGTGACATAGTAAGGTTGAGGTGGAAGAGGTTGGTTTTTTTGATGGATTTGTGGAGAGTGATACAGATGTTGCAGAGCAACTAGAGGCTATTACTAAGGATATTCCTAACCTTACTAATACTGAGGTTGAGATTAGTTTTTACGATCAATCAGTTGAGTCTGACATGGGTATTGTAGAACACTTGGTCATGGATGATATGGGTTGTTGTTAGTGGCGAGTTTTGTGTTGTAGTGTAATGCCCCACCAAGTAATCCAAAGAATTATCCTAAAGTTGCACTAAGTTTGGTAGCATTTAAAAAAGAAAGAAAGAAAGTAACACCACCTACATCATACACATAGTAGCGGAAGTAATAACATCCATACAACTAAAAGTAAACATAAACATACATAACAGGTTACAATCTTAAGGATCCCTAAACATTGAATCACATCTAAATTAACTATTAATGATTCCATCTAATACTACATCGACATGAAATAATAATGAAAAGTCCAACATTCTTAAATTACATTTTTGATTGCTCAATCATCCACTATACATTCCACAGGGTATGAAAGGCTTAAAAGAATATAAATCCATGTAAATAAACTACATCATCATACTAACTTTAATCCATGAGGCAATAACATAAATAAAACCACAAACCATACATGATACATCATCATAACCATAAATCATCAAACATAATTAACTGAGTGGACGGTTCCTCCCAACCATAAATAGCATCATTAGACCATCGTGGGTCCTAGCCATCCCTCCATGCGTAACATTCCAAATCACCGAGGAGATCATTGGTATTAACATAGTAGGAATGTCACTCCTAAATCATACTACATCATATGCGAAAAAAAATCTAACATGCAAAGTAAAGCATAAGATATCATCATCTAACATATACTATTCATCAATGAAAGGATACATATCCACTATCATAATCCGAGAATGCATCAGCTATGGTGTCTCAAACGTATCTCATATGATAAGAGTAAAAAAGCACTACCACCCAACCACGTGGTACCTAAATGGTCCAATCCCACCACACTGAGGATATAATCTCAAGTCCTAAATAGGTTATCAAAATCACATAGCATAAGTACTCTCTAAGTTTGGGAATCCTAAAAGTAAACTAACTCAAAGGTTCTAATCTTAAAATCGATATCTAATCCCAAAGGCACACAAAGACATGTAGGAAACCTACTATGCAAGCGGGTCATCGCACAGATCACGCTAGAGTTACCCTAGTAGTCTCCCATTAGACCCGGCCTCCTAGTGATCCCTATGCGGCCACTAGTATCCTCTCATACAGATGAGGCATACTATGGAATGCAAGGTCGCAACCAAGCATTCTCTCTACTCCCATCCTAGTCTGTACAAGCACTCGAGGCATGGGCAAGAAAAAAATAATTATCTTTTTAGATTCATTTAGTTAGTATTAGGTGTGAATGTTTTCACTTATTAAGGAAACTTACAATGAGTTACCCTGGTAGCCTCTTAGGGCCCTGACCCCCATTGCAAGCCACTTCTTGACACTACAAGTAGATAACCTACCCTAAGATCATGAAATCATAAATCTCAAAATCACAAAAGATAATCCACAATATAAACATCAAATCTGCATGAGTCACTGAAAAACATCATAGATAATCATGACCACAACAATTCTCTATTGGCAACTGAAGGTATCCCTGATAATCACAATAATGATTGGTTCTTAATAAGCAACCAAAAAGTATCTCAAAATAATACTGATCGAAGACTCCAAAATGGTTGAGTCAAAAAATGTCACAACATGACATCATCAAGATCAGATAACAATTCCAATTCCATCAAATGACTGGAAAGTAACTCAAGTATAATTGATTGATGACTCAAAATGGTTAAGTCAAATGTCTCATACATATGAATCTCAGCTTCACACAAGAAGACTGGAAAACAATACAACATTTCATAGAGCATACCATCACATAACCATGGTTGGGTTTATAAAGATCGGAATCAAAAGACATCATCATGACATCACAATCATAACCCCCAAGCCTCTAGTAGACATCCTATAACTAGTATACACTAGTCAACCCAAAAAACCCAAAACAGATAGCATAGAGAAAACACAATGCAAGCACATGTTTTGGTTTGCGAAAATTACATAGTTGAATAAAGTGTGGAGGTCTTACTTTTCATTTTCAAATTTAGATTTTGAGTGGAGGAAACACTTTGTACATTTTCCTAACCCATGTATTATTTTGATGGATTAAAGTTTTTCCTTCTAACTCTTAGAATTTCAATTTTCTAAATGTTATAACGTTATTTGAAAATGACCCCTATCAAATTTAAATAGTAAATTTTGACATGGGAAAATTACCAATTCTTTTCATTACATCTTTCCTTCATAATTCAAGTCAATTAAATCAAATCAATTAACACTTTGTTGTATCACCTAATTATCACTTCAATTAAATCATTTCTAGCTATAATTAAATTAATCAATAAATTTTATAACTATGTTAACAAGTTAATGATATAATAGTCGATTTGTAATCAATTAATTTCTAATCCCTTAATATTCAAATTAATAATTTAAATAAATTCAACATCTCTTTTCAAATGACAATAATTGACAAATTATTATTAAATCGATACTTATTATTATTATATATATATAAGTAACATTAATTCACATGTTTATTATATTTAAAACCTATATATATATATATATATATATACGTGTATTTATACATATATATATACATATATTTATACATATATATATGTACATATATGTACATATGTATATATATACATATATGTATACATATGTATATATACATACATATATATACATATGTAGATATATGTACATATATATATATACATATATGTATATATATATATATATATATATACATATATGTATATATATATATATATATATATATATGTATATATATATGTACATATATATACATATATACATATATGTATACACATATGTATATATATATATATATGTATATGTATACATATATGTATATACATATGTGCATACATATGTGTATATATACACATATGTATACATATGTGTGTGTGTGTGTGTATATATATATATATATATATATATATATATATATATATATAACTTAATAACATTTAAAAAAAAGTAATTATAATCTTGCATGCGATTTTAAATTGCTGTGGGCAATATCAAAGAATAATGCGACTGTCGCCCCTAAACAACCAGAACTGCCATGTGGTATGATAAATGTGCGGCAGTCATAACTGTCTGCCCCATCCTCGGTCACAGAGCAGTACGTCGCCAGGGTAAAGAAAATTGGGTGTGACAGTATTAAAAAAGAACCACCCCACTTGTGGGAAGTCTGTAATGTATAGGTAGCTACGGTACCGTGCGAAAATAAAGTTTCCCAAGTATGGGGGGAAATACAATTCTTCCCTCCTCTAGTACATATTATTGTATTTTTCTTTTATAAATAAAATACAGTGACCTGACCCTATTTCATTATAATTTCTTTTTTATATAATGATAATACAAACAATAGAATACAGAGTTTATATATATATATATATATATATATATATATATCAGACATAACTTTGAAGTTTTTGTGAAAATTATACAAAAGAAGGACTATAGTAGATCCTCTCTAAGCTATCTACTCTTTCTAAAGAGATTTATCAGCATCTTTTAACTCTAACCCATTAATTTTTTTTTCGATCTACACATGTAGGGTTTCTTATATGGAATTTAACTTCTCATGTCAACAGCATGCAAGCAAGATATGAAAAATCTTTAGTAAGCATATAGAAGACACAAAGAAGATAGGAAGTGCAAGATGTGGAAATAATATAAGTAAAATCACAAGAGTCTACTCAAATTTTGATGCTAATTCGCTTCTCCTGAGAAACTGTAAAGCAAGCTCCTTCCTTCTCCCATGTTCTCGAGTCCTCCAAAAATGGCCTCCAAACCCTCTCCCTAAGCTTCTACGAGTGCCTAAATATAAAGAATTCCTAGGAAGCACCTAGAATGTCTCTAGAAACAACCAAAAAGTTTTGACAATTAAGCATGAGTCTATTCCAACCTTCTAGATAAGTCATAAGGTTGTATATACCATGTGCTTAATTGGTGCACTAACTCCTATGTTGTTGACATATGTGCAATCAAGAGGTGCATTTACTCCTAAGCAAGCTTATAACTTTTATTTTAATTCATTTATAACTTTTATTATTAATATTTATTTATTAATTTATTATTATTTATTATTATTATTTATTATTAACAATTATTATTAATTTTAATTTCTAATTTCTTTTCTTTAATTCTTTTCTCAATTAATTTCTATTTAATTAATTATAATCAAAATATCAAAGATCACCATATTATATTTATTTTTCCCAAATAATTAATTAATTAATTAAATCTATTTATTTAAGACTTAATTAATAGAAAATTCACCATAGACCTCCAAGATAAAATATGAAAACTCATCATAGAACAATTCATACAAAATCAGTCTAAAGGGTTAAAAATCACGAAATATGTCATTCAACACATTCGAAAGGTAAAATATCCAGATACTTGTCCTACCTCACTAGGACAAATGGTTTAAGGGTTTGGGATTTGGACTTGAGAATTTATCTCCCTTCTGTTATCATTGAGATAGTGTAATGGGGTACACTCATCCTGGCAATTTAGGGAAGTCGATACCCGATACCTACAACCTGCATAAAAATCACGAATGTACATACAATATATATAATGCTAAGCTAAACAGGCAATGGTAGGAAGTGTTGCATTGTGTAGATCCTAAAAAGTAGGTGACTACGAGTCCCTTCCTTAACCACATCAGAAATGCCATACATAAAAACAAACACGCACACCATACACATGCAAGTATGGGGTAAGTATCAATAATAAAATAGATGTGATAATAAACCATATAACTAATCATTATCAATAACTGAAAGCAATGTAATAATCATCATGCATACATGAAATGTAGAGTCTAAATAATCTCATCATACATCAACTGAATCCATAACATAGTGTTTGATAGTCTCGAAACAATGCTACTAACCATCAACATAAAACTAGCCCTAAAAGAGTTCGACAATGATAACAAAAATGTGACCTAGGGACAAGCACTACATGCAAAGCATCTTGTTGTGAGCAATGAGATGGTTGGTGTTGAGATTTTGGAATGTGTTGATGGAGATCTACATATTGATGTTGATGTGGAGTTTATTGTTGCTGGTGTAGATTCACTAGTTATTGCTATGGATGTGGGTTTGCTAATGAAGCATTATGTTTAGTTTCTTCCTAGGATTGAGCATGCTAATTGGATGGTTGAGATTTTGGTGTTTTACATAATGATGTAGATATGGATGATTTACATATTAGTTTTCTTGTTCCTGTTGGAGTGGAAGCCTTTGGTGAAGATGAAGATGATTTTGGATTTTAATTGAGAATCAAAGTGTGGGACACACTTTTCTTTGTACCCTAGGAGTCTGATGCAAGGGCATCTCAGATTCCTAGAGATTCAGGCATTTTATGGAAAGCTGGAGGTACTCAGCCATCTCTATGGTGTTTTTTAGTTGGAGGCCTGACCAAATGGGCTTGGTGTGTTGGGACAAAAACTTATATGCTTCTTTTTAGTCCCATTTCAATTAATTTGATAAATCAAGCCCCATAAATGTTTGTGTAATTGACTGTACCTTTAAAGCCCTTAAGGAGTTCAATGTTTCTAATACCTTTCATTCAGTCTTCCTAATCGTTCCATGATGATAATTTGTCACGCTGAGTTATCTGACAAAGTCTTATTTTGAACCAATCCTAAATCTACTTTCTACCCCAATTAATATGCAGAATCCAATCAAGAACCTATTACTTTATGCAAATTTACCACATCTTTTGAAATACTTTAGCCCCTTCTCAAATTCTTGCTCAGGGCATGCCTTTTAAACCTTAGGCAAGTATGAAATAATGTTTTGATTAAATCTGTTTTAAGTTTAAGGTAATCATGGTTTACATGGTTTTAAATCTAAAAGAGTTTCATTTCAAACTTACCATGCAAGTCTTGGTGATCGTTGATCTTGTTCAGATCGATGAACCATGCATTCTCGCATTTTTGAGATGTGAGGCCGTTACAAAATGTGGGGAAGCGCGAAGAGGGCATGTAACATAGTTTGATTATGTGGGTCCAAGATAATTCAAAGGTTGACTCACTGTTGATCTTGGATAGATCAACGGATGTCGCTTTCTCGCAAGATGAAGATGAGCATGGTTTAAACAAATTAGGCAAGCGCATAAGTGACATCTGTCCCTTGTGAAGACGCAATGGGGTATTGTACGAGTGAAGAGGACAAGTTATCAACATCGTTGATCTATGAGAGATTGATGGATGAGGCATACCCACACTTTCAATATGCGAGGTAGATAGATATTGCGAGAATGCCACTTTGCGACATGTGGCATAGTGGGACCAAGCGTGGAATTAACGATGTCATGGGCACTGAAGTTTTGAATGTTGCGGTCAGGTTTGTCAGAGCATGTGCATTAAAAGGTGATTTGTCATTGGTCAGGATCATTGTAGTGGGCCACCAAATATTGAAATTTTGAATCACCATTGATTTAAGCCAACATCAATGGCTAGCGTTTGCTTGCATTATTTAGTCTCAATATGTTTTTAATAATGTGGGTAAATAGGTTGTGGACACATATCGCATTGACTAAGTCACACCATTTTGAACTGCCATGTGTTTTGTGATAAAGGAACAGTGTAATGGTTATTAAGCAATTTTTCATCAATCGTTGATGTTCTTTAGATTGACGAAGGGCACTGGCCCGCTTTATCAACATGCAGAGAGATTAAGGAAAGCGAGAATGCATTTTAAAGACACATGTCCTCGGTGATATCATGTCCTGCCTTATCAGCTTACAATAGATCTTATCCGACCGTTGATCTTAGTCAAATTAACAGTCAATGCATTTTTGCTTTTTGAAGATGCTCGCAAGATAAGAAATGCAGGAATGCGCAAGCCTGACACGTGGGGCGAACTTAGGTCGTTGATTCAATTTAGATCTATGACTCTTGCATGTTTGCATTTCTTAGAAGCAAGAAGTGCCAACTAAAAGAGGAATTGCACATGTGGCTAATTATGATTGGGTTATTTCAGACCAGCTTGTCTAGTGGATTTCGAAGTCATCATGCTCATAGTTTTGACTTTTAAGATCTTCAAGATCGACGACGCATATTTTAATATTGAAGGTGGTGTCATTTTGCACATTATGAGACTTGAAAACCTTCGCGTGTGAAAGTGAAGAACATAGTGTAATAGGTAAGATTTTCCCAATTTCAACTTGTGCAAGTAGAAATTCATGAGTTACCTTTGAACAGAAACAATTACTGCTAGCATTGAGATAAATTTGGCACGAGTGTCAAGTAGTTAGCTTAAGGATAAAATGCAGAGTTACAGAGATAAAAAGAAAAAGCTTTAGGTAAATTTGTATACCATAGTCTTTGCATTTTTCAGTCTTGGTAATTTATTCAAAAGATGTTTCTAAAGATTTCACTAAGTCTAAGGGTATGGATAGCGGAAGGATTGTTTGTTAAGAGTAATTGGTTCTGGGGCATTGATGTTTTGAAAAATGATTTATTTATTTTCAAAGGATGGTTCACAAAACGAAAATGGTTAGCTTCATATGCCTGTGTATGGTTTTTTGATAGAGGAAAGCTAGTAATCAATTTTCATAGTCAAGTCACCAAGGTGATAAGAAGAACAAGGAATAGACTTGGTAAGCTAACAACCTTTTCAGCAGTAACATCATCTTTAAAAAAAAAAATTCAAAGCATCTTAGTTTGATGCCAGGGTAGCAAAAATTTTTGAGACCCTGTGCATAGTTTTGGAAGAGGGTGAGGAAGATTTTATACCCTTTGATATAGTCTTTTTCATTTTTTGTGCGCGTACCCCCTTCTTGTATCAGTGGATGGAAAATTATGGTAGGAAGTTGTTTAAGGAAGCAGACATGGCGAGGGATCAGAGGATCCCTATTTTGTTATTTCTAATAGCCACATTTTTTTTGGCTTCTGTACTGCATGTTAAGTAATGATTCTGTTATTTCTGAAGCCTAGCATGATCAGTAAAGAGTGGGAAGTAAAGATGATTCTCGTTCAGTAGTCATCTTGACAAAACCCATGGGCCTAGGTTGGTGCATATTTTTTAGAGTTGATTTTGTCATTGATGGGGCAGTCTTAGCAGTTGCACATACAACAAATCAATGGTAGAGCCGAATCAGCAAAAAGTTGTAATAGAAAGGAGCCTACAAGAGAATATTTGATCTACGTGATGTTCTGTTAATCATTCTTCTTCTTTTTCTATTATAAACTGGTGATATCTTTTGTAAGGGCACTTGTCAGTTCTCTACGCCGGAAGCTTGTTGCATCTCATAGTATTTAAGTGAGATCTCAGGGCTAGAGAAAGGGTTTTTGGTTGGTTTTCAATTTCTAGTTCTTGGAGCTCTGTTCAGGCTGTGAAAGCCACACACCCAGCATATCTTGTATGAACAGCATATGGATTTCATAGATAGTTTTGATACAGTAGTGTGATCTTGTATCTTTTTTTATGCATTCCTAATGTACTTATTTCAAGGAGATAAATAGAATGTACAAAAGGTTTTGAATTTCAATATAATTCTTTCTCCTTTCTTGTTGAATTTGTAATTTTATATATTCAAGAACAAAGAGCTTGAACCTATTTGCAATTATCCGGTTGTATGTTTGAAGTTTTCTTTCCTTTGACTCAAGGAGTCATATAATTGCTTGTGGTTTCAGACAAGGTTGCAAATTCATTAAGAAGGATGTGTGAAAATATGGAATTATATTGGATATTATTGTCTAATTCATAAAGTGAATAGACTGAACATGAATGTCTCAAAATATACCATATGTTGATTAATGTTCAAGGATGCATAATTCTAAAGTATAAGATTGCCCTAATGGATAAGGCATAGGTCATTTATAGGATCACTAAGTTTTTGCTGCATATTGGACATGTTGTCTTTTCTTAATATAAATCAATCCTTTTTCCCTTCATGTTGAAGTGGATATAAAAGTTTAAACCCTCACTCAGTTTATGAATAATATAGGTTTGCACCTAGCTATTTTAGAATCTGTGTTGTTTCATAAGCTACTAGGCGATATAAGGAGTTTTCATCTGCTATCATAGATCCTGATTATGTTTATTACACTAGTTCCATATGTCAGATCTGAAGAGGTTCACCTGCCTAGGTTTTGCAGAGCCTGAAGTAGAAGAAGTGTCATACCTTATAGTATGCCCTGTGTCTAAAATGATATGTTGATAATGGGAGTTAGTTGCCCCTAGATGTGTCATGTTCTCATGGGGATAGTTGAAAACCCTGAAACATTTTCAAACACCAACAAAATGATGACTTTGTTGGGGAAGCTGTGAAGTAATTCACCGTTAAAAGGACAAGAATCTCTAGTGTATAATTTGAATATTTCAGTCCTACTCTCAGTTGGGTTTGGCCCATCCGAGTCACCAAAAAAATGGCGACTCTGCTAGGGAAGCTATGAAGTATTCACTATTAAAAGGACAAGAATCTCTGGTGTATAATTTGAATATTTCAGTCCTAGTCTTAGTTGGGTTTGGCCCATCCGAGTCACCAACAAAATGGCGACTCTACTAGGGAAGCTGTGAAGTAATTCACTTTTAAAAGGACAAGAATATCTGGTGTATAATTTGAATATTTTAGTCCTAGTCTCTGTTGGGTTTGGCCCATCTGAGTCACCAACAAAATGGTGACTCTGCTGGGGAAGCTATGAAGTAATTCACTGTTAAAAGGACAAGAATCTCTGGTGTATAATTTGAATATTTTAGTCCTACTCTCAGTTGGGTTTGGCCCATCTGAGTCACCAAAAAAATGGTGATTCTGCTGGGGAAGTATTGAATCATATTTAAGAAAAACCTTGAGAATTTGAAAAGAAGAGATTCAATACAGTAGGAGAAGTGCATTAAAAGCTTTCAGCAGTAAGTTCTTTGATGTTCTTTCTAGTTTTCTTACTCCAAATCATGCACCCCAGTATGTTTTATCCACTTGCAACAGTAACTTAATGGTTGAGTTCAGATTGTGTTGTTACTGAGTTTTATTCAATTCATCCAGTTGTTGTTTTCAATAGTGTTGTTGCAATTTCAGAGTTAGGGGTGATCAAAAGTTTCTCTCTCTTCAAGATGTTTGGTGATTTTCAAAAATTTCAAGTTGATTTTTCATTTCAGATCTGTAGTGTTATGAATCATGTTTAAAATCTTTCTCACAATAGTGAGTGCTGACTATATCTAAAGGATCTCTAAATCATTGTAGATCAATGATGTATAAATTATTTTCAAGAGTTTTTAGTGGAATCAAGCAAATCTGAAAGTTAAGTGAATTTGCAAGTAAGAAGAGAGATCTATTATAAGTTTCTGACTAAATAAGTTTGGAAGTGTTGTTTGATTTTCTATTACAAAAGTCTTTGAATTGATAAAGGATGAATCATAGTAGTGATTTCATTTAATTCTCCTCAAGGAGATGGTGACTCTGTAAGGTTATGATCAGTGGTATAAAGAATTCAGATTAACACCAGGCCAATCAGCAGATAAGTGGTTTCAGATAGCAACACTCGAGGTATGTCATTTTCATGATGTTTTCTCATCATAAAAAAAGGGTAAGTTTTACATATGTGTTCTCCATCAAGTGAAGTTTCAGCACTAAGAAGAGGAGAATGGTTTTAAGGTTATACACTTCATTGGATTGAATTTCAGTCGGTTTTTTTTAAGTTTGTGAAGTGTGTTTAAAGTTCATGAGTAGAAGGGTATAGATCTGCTGCTAATTATAAATCAGAAGTTATTATAGGTAAATGAGGTTCAAATTCGTTAAGAATGTCAAGATTCATTTCACCTAATATGTAGTTGGTTAATGAAATGCCTTGATCCATTTCTACCAAATGATATATGCCATTGAATTTCAATGGTATTCATGGTTTCCCAAATATCATTCTTAATGATGTTAGGAAAAGTTTGCCTAAGTTTAATGGAAACCATAATGTTTCAGCTAGTCAGCATGTTCAAGTTTTCAGTGACTTAATTGGTGACTATGAAATTGCTCATGAAGATGTTTAGATGAAGTTGTTTGTTCAGACTTTAGAAGATGATGCTAGGGACTGGTTTTCATTTTTACCAGCATGTTCAATTTCATTCTGGGATGAGTTACTATCAGCCTTCATGATGTAGTTCGGGGAGAGAATAAGCATCTCTGATTATTTTGATAAGTTTTTGAATATCCAAGATAGGAATGGTGAGTTAGTTCCTAAATTTAATATAAGATTTGCTAAGGTTTTAAATGAAATTCCTAAAAATTACAAACTAGATGATCAAATGTGTTTAGTGGTTTATCTCAGTACATTTGATAGGAAGATGAACTATCTGTTGAGAGATAAAGAACCCAAGACTTTGCATCAGGCATTCATGACAGCTATAGAGATTGAGAATAACATAAAATATGGCTTAACCCAGAGTCACTTCTCTATAAATATTTGCCGGCAAGATGAGATGCAAAGAAAAAATCAATGTCATATAGAATGTTTAATTTTAGATCAGCAAATAAGTACCCCTATTGTTGTAAATAGCTTTGTTGAAGATTAAGAAATAAAAACATGTGAACATGAAATCTCTTTGTTGCAAAGAAGAAATGATTCCATTCATGCTGAATTGAATGCACATGTGTATGATGTTACAACAGTGAATGAGAGAGTTGATTCACTTAATGAGTTGTGCATGCAAGATATAAATCCGGTCATTCATTTTCCCATTGATGATTGGCATTGTGTTAAAAACATAATGAATCAAGAAAAGGAAATGTATTTATCTCAGTATGAGGATGAAGAACTTGGAAGTAATGCATCAAGTGATAAAGATGAAATTGTTGATCCGACATATTGTGAAGAACCATCATGTGAAGACAATGGCAAGACTTGTTGCTCAAGTCAAGAAGAGGATTGTGATAGTACATATGCATCTTCATGTGAAGCAGATGCTAATTGGGAAGAAGAGAGCAATGACAGAAGTGAGTGTTCTGTTACTAGTAAAGGTATGAGTACTATTTCCAAATTTGAAAGTGAGTGTCCATTTCAGAATTGTGTAAATCAGTTTGAGATTGAAAGTTATGAAGAAAATGTATCTACACAATATGAAGACAAAAAGGTTATTTATAAGGACATATTACCTAATTGTGTAGAAGAATGTCTTGAGGATGTGTATGGTGATGATCAGTATATGAGTGATCCTAAGATTAATGTATCAGCACCTATTAGTCAGATAAATGGTGATTTTCTTGCAAGACATTTGAATAACCTACATGAAGACAATGAAAATAACTTTAATTTATATTCTGCATGCTTCTTTGATGGAGTTGATGATGTGTCCTCTTGTGATGATTCTATTTTTTCTTTTTCATATGCTGAAAGTGTCGATGACAGTGATGTTAGAGATGGTTTTAAAGTTTTTACTAATCTGTTATATGGTGAGGAGTTTGACATTGATCAACACATCACTTGTCCTAATGTCTACAAAGGCACTTTACATGGAGTTATCAATCCCCTTTTTGAAGAACACATGGAAGTTTTAGATTTAGAAGGGAATAAGTTTAATAATGATACTTTGTCTTACTATTGTAAGAGGTCAGACTATTCTTCTTCCAAATATGATAGTGAATATGATCATGATATTGCATCTGATTATGATAACAAGGTGTTTGATGAGACGGTTATTGAAAATCTGCCTATACCTTGCAATGATTTTTATGATGAATATTTTAATTTGGTGACTAATCCACTTGGTAATTTTAGAGAATCATTTGAAGATGCCAGATTAGTTTCAGATGTTGATATTAATGATATGTGTGAGTACAAATCAGATTATTCATTTGATTCCTATCCGATTATACAAAAGGATACACATTTTGAAGGTATGAGTGGTCTTTTTCCCCAAGTTGAATATGAAGCCTTCATATTCGAGAATGACAGCATGCATGAGCCATTAAATGAAGAGAGTTTTCAATTTTAGTCTAATATGTTTAAGCATGCTGATCAGTATTTTCATAATGAGCTAATGGTTGAAGATGAAGTAAGTTTTAATATGCATTATGAAAGTAAGAGTGATGATTTTGTTTTGCCAAGTGATTTGTTATATGATGATAATGTGATTGGTGAAATTGATAGGAGAAGAAAATTCAGTTTACCTCATGAAAGTTCAGATGAGAATCATGTTGTAAACAATTTTGCTGAAGTTTGGTGGCCCAGGGCCATCGTGTGTACAAAATCTTGGTAGTAGTAGTTGTTCCCTTGCTTTCAATAAGTTGTTCAAGAGAAGTTTTGAAATTTTTCTGGAGTGGTCTGCTTCTTCCAGAGATCTGAAATCTTGCCATGCCTGCAAGGGGCATGCATCCCTAGACAGAGGCACTGTTGGGATGAAAAATTATATGCTTCTTTTTAGTCTCATTTCAAATAATTTTATAAATCAAGCCCCATAAATGCTTGTGTAATCGACTGTATCTTTAAAGCCCTTAAGGAGTTCAATGTTTCTGATACCTTTCATTCAATCTACCTAATCATTCCATGATGATAATTTGCCATGCTAAGTTATTTGACAAAGTCTTATTTTGAACCAATCCTAAATCTACTTTCTACCCCAATTAATATGCAGAATCCAGTCAAGAACCTATTACTTTATGCAAATTTACCACATCTTTTGAAATCCTTTAGCCCCTTCTCAAATGCTTGCATAGGGCATGTCTTTTAAACCTTAGGAAAGTATGAAATAATGTTTTGATTAAATCTATTTTAAGTTTATGGTAATCATGGTTTACGTGGTTTTAAATCTAAAAGAGTTGCATTTCAAACTTACCATGCAAGTCTTGGTGAACGGTGATCTTGTTCAGATCGACAGATCATGCATTCCCACATTTTTGAGATGTGAGGCCATTACAAAATGCGGGGAAGCATGAAGAGGGCACGTAGCACAGCCTGATTACGTGGGTCCAAGATACTTCAAAGGTTGACTCACCGTTGATCTTGGATAGATCAACAGATGTCGCTTACCCACAAGATGAAGATGAGCATGGTTTAAACAAAGAAGGCAAGCGCATAAGTGACATTTGTCCCTTGTGAAGACACAAGGGGGTATTTGTGCGAGTGAAGAGGACAAGTTATGAACATCGTCGATCTGTGAGAGATCGACGGATGAGGCATACCCATATTTTAAAGATGTGAGGTAGATAAATATTGCGAGAATGCCACTTTGTGATGTGTGGCACAGTGGGACCAAGCATGGAAGTAATGATGTCATGGGCGCTAAAGTTTTGAATGCCGTGGTTAGGTTTGTCAGAGCACATGCATTAAAAGGTGATTTCTCATTGGTCAGGATTATTGTAGGGGGCTGCCAAATATTGAAATTTTGAATCACTATCAATTTAAGCCAGCATCAAGGGCTAGCATTTGCCCACATTATTTGATCTCAATATGTTTTTAATAATGCAGGTAAACAAGTTGTGGACACGTATCGTAATTGACCAACTCACGCCATTTTGAAATGCCATTTGTTTTGTGATAAAGGAATAGTGCAATGGTTATTGAGCAATTTTTCATCAACCGTTGATCTTTTTTAGATTGACGAAGGCTGCTAGCTCGCTTTATCAACATGCAGGGAGATTAAGGAAAGCAGGAATGCGTCATAAAGACACATATTCCCGGTGATATCAAGTCCTACCTTATGAGCTTACAATAGATCTTTCCCGACCTTTGATCTTAGTCAAATTAATGGCCAGTGCATTTCCACTTTTTGAAGATGCTCGCAAGATAAGAAATATGGTAATGCGCAAGCCTGACATGTGGGGCAGACTCAGGTCGTTGATTAAATTCAGATCTACAGCTCTTGCACGTTTGCATTTCTTAGAAGCAAGAAGCACCAACTAAAAGAGGAGTTGCACACATGGCTAATTATGATTGGGTTATTTTGGACCAGCTTGTCTAGTGGATTTTGAAGTCATCATGCTCACAGTTTTGACTTGTATGATCTTCAAGATCGGCGGTGCATATTTTACTATTGAAGGTAGTTTCATTTTGCACATTATTGAGACTTGAAAACCTTCACGTGTGAAAGTGAAGAATAGAGTGTAATAGGTAAGATTTTCCCAATTTCAACTTGTGCGAGTAGAAATTCATGAGTTACCTCTGAACGAAAACAATTACTGCTAGGATTGAGATAAATTTGGCATGAGTGTCAAGTAGTTAGCTCAAGGATAAAATGCAGAGTTACAAAGATAAAATAAAAAAGCTTTAGGTAAATTTGTATACCATAGTCTCTGCATTTTTTAGTCTTGGTGATTTATTCAAAAGATGTTTCTAAAGATTTCACTAAGTCTGAGGGTATGGATAGCTGAAGAATTGTTTGTTAAGAGTAATTTGTTCTAGGGCACTGATGTTTTGAAAAATGATTTATTTATTTTCAAAGGATGGTTCGCAAAAGGAAAATGGTTAGCTTCATATACCTGTGTATGGTTTTTTGATAGAGGAAAGCTAGTAATCAAGTGTCGTAGTCAAGTCACCAAGGTGGTAAGAAGAACAAGGAATAGACTTGGTAAGCTAACAACCTTTTCAGTAGTAACATCATCTTTTAAACAAATTTTCAAAGCATCTTAGTTTGATGGCAAGGTAGCAAAAATTTTTGAGACCCTGTGCATAGTTTTGGAAGAGGGTGAGGAAGATTTTATACCCTTCGGTATAGTCTTTTTCATTTTTTGTGCGCGTACCCCCTTCTTGTGTTAGTGGATGCAAAATATTAGCAGGAAGTTGGTTAAGGAAGAAGATGTGGTTGAGGATTAGAGGATCCCTATTTTGTTATTTCTAATAGCCACATTATTTTTTGGCTTCAGTACTACATGCTAAGTAATGATTCTGTTATTTCTGAAGCCTAGCATGATCAGTAAAGAGTGGGAAGTAAAGATGATTCTCATTCAGTAGTCATCTTGACAAAACCCATGGGCCTAGGTTGGTGCGTATTTTTCAGAGTCGATTTTGTCATTGATGGGGCAGTCTTAGCAGTTGCACACACAACAAATCAATGGTAGAGCCGAATCAGCAAAAAGTTGTAATAGAAAGGAGCCTACAGGAGAATATTTGATCTATGTGATGTTCTATTAATCATTCTTCTTCTTTTTCTATTATAAACTGGTGATATCTTTTGTAAGGGACAGTTTTTAGTTCTCTATGCCTAAAGCTTGTTGCATCTCACAGTATTTAAGTGAGATCCTAGGGCTAGAGAAAGGGTTGTTGGTTGTTTTTCAATTTCTAGTTCTTGGAGCTCTGCTCAGGCAGTGAAAGCCACACACCTAACATATCTTGTATGAATAGCATATGGATTTCATAGATAGTTATGATACAGTAGTGTGATCTTGTATCTTTTTTTATGCATTCTTAATGTACTTATTTCAAGGAGATAAATACAATGTACAGAAGGTTTTGAATTTCAATATAATTCTGTCTCCTTTCTTGTTGAATTTGTAATTTTATATGTTCAAGAACAAAGAGCTTGAACCTATTTGCAATTACCCGATTGTATATTTGAAGTTTGTTTGCCTTTGACTCAAGGAGTCATATAATTGCTTGTGGTTTCAAACAAGGTTGTAGATTCATTAAGAAGGATGTGTGAAAATATGGAATTATATTGGATTTTGTTGTCTAATTCATAAAGTGAACAGACTGAACATGAATGTCTCAACATATGTCATATGTTGATTAATATTCAAGGATGCGTAATTCTAAAGTATAAGATTGACCTAATGGATAAGGCACTGGTCATTTATAGGATCACTAAGTTTTTGCTGCATATTGATCATGTTGTCTTTTCTCAATATAAATCAATCCTTTTTCCCTTCATGTTGAAGTGGACATAAAAGTTTAAACCCTCACTCAGTTTATGAATAATATAGGTTTGCACCTAGCTATTGTAGAATCTATGTTGTTTCATGAGCCACTAGGAGATATAAGGGGTTTTCATCTGCTATCATAGATCTTGATTATGTTTATTACACTGGTTCCATATGTCAGATCTAAAGAGGTTCACCTTCCTAGGTTTTGCAGAGCCTGAAGTAGAAGAAGGGTCATGCCTTATAGTTGGCCTTATGTCTGAAATGATATGTTGATAATGAGAGTTAGCTGCCCCTAGATGTGACATGTTTTCATGGGGATAATTGAAAACCCTGCAACGTTTTCAAACACCGACATGGTGGATAAGCTTTGTGCTCAGTTGCTAAAGGGTGTAGTTGTGGGCAAGGAGCTCAGTCATTGAAGGGGGCTCAATCACTGAAGGAGCTCAACAAATGCATATTGTTTGGCATTCGCTACAGTGCTCGACATGTCTTGGTTGCTTGACATGCACTTGGAGTTCAACATGCACTAAGAACTCGACAATGTTTGGGAGTTTTTTGACACTCAGATTAGCTTCTTTAACACTCAACTTGGTCTTGGTTCTTATAGGTGCTGAGTTGTCCGTGAGCTGACTTTTGACATTTAATTTGTATTGTATTCAACTTGTGACTTAACATATATTTAATGTAAGGGATTTAATTTAATTTGTAATGAACTGGGCTAATTTTTGCCTTAGTTGGGTATAAGTATGGGGTTCTTGTAGAGTCTTTAGTGATTATCATCCATCTTGGAGAAGAGGATGTGGAGGAGAAGCAATATTTGAAGAGCTAGTAGCTATGGTTTAGAAAGCTAGGAGATTGCTTGGTGGGCTTGCGAGCACAAGTTGAGATTTCCTTGGAGTTTTCTTTCAAAGTGTAGATCTGGACAAGTTGAGATTGAGATTGTGAGTTGGATCTTGTGAACCTTGCAGAACTATTTTGTAATTGCTGTTGTATTTGGCCCTAACCCAGAAAACCTTACAGCCGGACATATTACATGTAAACAGTTATATTAATGGATAAATTATTGTGAATTTTATTATATTTTATATTCACATGCAAATTTTTTTGGGGGCGAGGATGCAATATTTATTGATTTATCTATTTATCCAAGAGAAAAAGGATGGGTTATTATCTTTACTTTGAAAATACTGGGGTATCCGAGATATGGAATCGAGCTTACGAGGGTAGTGTCTAGTGGCAGTTGAGGAATCTTTAGTGAAACCCACCTTCAAGGTCACTAATCAGAAGCTCGAAGGACATATCTCACAGGATTTTTCTGTCTCTCGGTGCAAAGGATCACATTTGGGTGTAAATTTACCGTTTAATGGTTCTGTAACTTGCTTGTAATGTTTGGTGTCGGTGGAGACCTTAGTGTTTTAGAGTGGCCTTAAGCTTCGGCGCCACAGAGTAACCATTGGGGCATATAGGTTAAAAGGTGCTTGTAATCATAGCTTATTTTTTACAAGTAGGGTATCAATAATGAAAGGTTTTATAGTATGGTTTTGTACACGATGATTCGATAGTTCGTTTCTGTCACTTACAATACTAGTTTTCGAAAAGTTCCCTTTATTTGCAATATGCACACCCGATCATTTTGCACCAGTGAAAGTGGGGTTCAATGATTCCGTCCAGGTTCGTTACCCATTTGTTGTAGAGAAATGTGCTTAGTATTCTTCCTAGTTCTGTATCAGTCACAAATATCAAATTACGTTTGAATGGTCAGTAAATAGCATTGCATTTGTTTAATGTTGCTTGTCTATTACAAATAGTTTAACATCACTCTACTAGGCATATTCTACACTACGTTAGATTGCAATATCCAGAAACTCAGAAAATAGTTGCGTAGTTTAGTATGTAGGTACAGACTAGTACTGCAAAATTTGAGAAATGTGCGATCTACAGAAGATTTTACTTTTTATAGAATATTTCAATGTTTTGAGCTGTATATCTCTATACATTCCTGTAAAATGTAAATTCTTTTTGTTTGTTCAATGGTGGTCCCAAAATTAAATATTTACGTATGGGTTGAAAAGTAGCATTGTATTTTTTTTACTTTTGGTAGGACCGTACAACACATCTTTGGCAAATAGAAGGGGAAAAAGATATTTCAAAGCATCGATTTTTTTTTTAAAATTATTTTATATTGATCAAATGCCAGTTACAAAGAGTAAAGTATCAAATTTTGACAACTCATTAAATAATTTTTATAATCAACAAGGACCTCTAAAGCACATCCCAGCCAGAGCTATACTATAAAATATGCCTTTTTTTTCAATATACTTGCTCTTTTATCAATAGTAATAGTTTCTTTGTAAGCAAGATTCCAAGAGAGATAGGAGTTTTTGCTTACATTGTTAACAGTTTGAATATATATATACTATTTCATTTATATCAATTATTTTTTGTAAAGAGTAACAATGAAATATACTTTTACTTAGAAAGCAATGTTGACTAATTATATATTAATCTAATATTTATAAATATTTGTTTATTAGACGAGATAATTGATGTTCTAAATACTAGTATACTATATACTAATATTATTTTAATTAAAATTAATAAATTTTTAGCAAGAAAAATAGAAGTAGCATAGTTTAATGTAAAGATATTTTGATTATCTATGTAAATTTTCAAGATGAAGTTGTCGTGTACCAAATATATTTATATGTCATTGAAGATGATAGGAACAAATAAGAGAGTTGGCCCATGGAATAATAAGGACATTAGCATTGTTAAATGCACATTAATGATAATTAGTGAGACCAAAGTAAACAAGAATAAACATTCTTTTATCTCAATCAAAAAAAGCTTATGAACATAATTGAAGCATCTAGGAGAACACAAGACCAAGTAAGGCCAACTATAAGAAAGAGTTAAAAGCTCAATCTAACAATTGCAAAGGAAGTTCCAATAGAGGAAAATGATGACATATTGGTAGCCACCAACAACTTAGGGAACAAAGAAAAAGTACAAGAATGTAAGGGCTATCATTGGTCAATATCATTACAAGTTCCCATAGGGGAAACAAAAAAGACTTTATTAGTCATCCACAATGTGGGCCAATATAGTAATTTATGTGAATAAAGTCAACACCTTGAATGTCAATCTAGACACTTGTTGTCATTTCCCTATGTACTGAGCAATAGAAAATGATTCTTGCTTAAAAGGAACAACAAGAAGAGAGATCAATACAACAAGGTTAAAAATATTTTAATCCCATAAAAAAACTGTTCAAATGCTCTAGAGAACTAAGATACATTTTATTAGAGGAGGATCAAGGATAGATGCAGAGAGGTGAATTGTTATCTAGTAGTAGAGTGCTAACCACAAGATCATTGCTGAGAGATTCTAATAGGTGAATTAGTTAAATCTCTTAATAGAGTAGTCTTAATATAGTGTTGTAAATCCTTTAACAGGGTGCTTACTTCATTGTAAGTTGAATTGGTTTAACCAAGCATACTTCTAACAAGGTGTTGAAATCCTTTGATAGGGTAAGACCTAGCAATCTTGTAAACCTTTAATAGGGAAGACCTTTCATAGGGTAGATCATGTTTCATGATCAAACATTGTAACCTTCATTGGATACACCTTACAATTGCAATAGTGAAGGTTTGTGGGTTTCATCCCTGAACCAGTTTTACCTTCTCATTGGAGGGTTTTTGGGTAATCATATCTTGTGTCATATGTGTGAATGATTATTTGTTTTCATACCATGGATGTATATGCATAATAATGTATTTTAGTTTACATGAAAATTATGAGATGGGTGTGTGGTGAATAAATTTATGGATGGAATCCCACCCCCATCCCCTCTCTGAGTTTACTTTACCTATTATATTTCCAATAATTGGTATCGAAATGTTGGTTCTCTAAAACAAAAAGCTTTGCAGCTTTGAGGAAAGATTTCGAAGATGAAAGTCTACAAGTCAGGAAAGACTACTGAGAACCAAAAGATAGAAATCCAACTTGCCCTACATCAATTGAATGAAGCAAGAGATGAGTTGAAGTGATAATTGAGGAGAAGGAAAGAGATAGCTATTAAAGAGAATGACACACAATACCAAGACAAAGACACTACTGAATTATTTGCAGATAGAAACATAAGTGAATTTGATGTTGTAGTTGTAGATCTAATAGAAAAGAATGGAGCCCTAATTGAAGAGGTAAAAAATGTTAAGATAGAACAAGAAGTTCAATCAATATTTCTATGTGAGGTGATCGAGTAGAAAAAGAAAGTTGAAGAAGAAAAAGTCATGATTGAAGATCACAAAAGGATACTGACCAACAGATGGGAAGAGAAGACATCAGAGGTGAATAAGATTTCTCACATGCAATTGGAAACATCGAAGCAAATGATGATTGCTATTCATGAATTGAATGGAAAAGATATTGAAATCACAACATTGGAGTTATAGGATGAACAACTAAAAAATGATCTAAAAAGAGAAAAAGAGTTTGTTGAGATTTTCAAAAAACCAAGTGAAGCCATCAATTATTTTGAGTAATTGATGAGATATTGTATATCCAACAGTGATACTATTGGATTGGGTTGCACTAGTACTGAAGAACGAGAATTTTCCAAAAGTGGTGAACAAAGGAGAAATAATGATAAAAACTCCAAATGCACTTGTCATGATTATGGAAAATTAGGACATACTACTAATGTGTGTAGGAACAAGACTGCAAACTAGAATCCTAACAAAAAGTTCATGGGCCACTACCACAAGTCCAAAAAGTATGGACATTAGGCACATGAATGCACAACCAACACCATGATCACACAAAAATTTGAAAGATACTATTATAACTGTCGAAAGTACAAACACAAAGCATATAAGTGCAGATCCAAGCCCAAGTGGTCATCAAACAAGAAGACAAAGGTAAAACACAATGGAAACTCTTATAATTGGGATTATATTACTAGGTATAGTTCTAATTACTATCAAGTGTATGGACATGTTCTTGAGAATTTCATAACAACACATTTTAGAAGTGATTACAGTAGATGTTTAAGTCAAACTATATGCTTTAGTTGCTTAAAGACTGGTCACATAATTAGACATTTTCCAACAAAGTCAAAGGCACCAAGTAGTGAATTTAACAAAGGAAAAATAAGGGAAGATGTTGAAGAAGTAAAAGTATAGATGAAAAAAACATGGAAGAAGAAGGAAGATTGCAGTACATCAAGTTTAGATGGGATCACTTCACCCAATGGATTAGGTGATCACACCACCTCCAATTAAGAAATCAAGAGGTATGTGTGGGATTGATATTTAGATAATATACCATACATCATTTCCAAGGATTTAGTTTTGAAAAAATTATATATGTATGAAAAAAGATGCAAAGTGTTGTTTAAAACCTAGAAGAAATCTTTAAGTTTTGTCAGTTTTCATGTTATTACCGAGCAGGAAAAGTTTCACTCAAGCTGCCAAGTGAAATCTAGTTGATGTCAAGCTATTGTAGTTAATAGTGTTGGCCAAGCTCATAGTATTTTCCAAGCATAGAAGGAATTTCATGGAAGTTCAGTGAGTCAAAATTGCTATTGTAGCTAAGCTTATAACTGTGTAAGCACTAGGAATTAGTTGTGAAGTTTTAAGGGATATATGCCCTTTTTTGATTCATTTGACAACATTCACATTTGGAGAGAGCACAAAGAGCATAAGAAGAATTGAAGAGATCATTCCAAGAATTTGGAGATTGGATTCAACCATGGTTCGACAACATTCAATAGATTTGTCAAGGTATTTATTGTTTGCTGGGCTACACTATTTGAATTTTTCCAAACCCTACGTAATTGATATGGCATCTATTTCTTCTGCTACTAAGGTTAAAGAGGGAAAGGAAGTTTTAAATTTTTAATTAGTTAGTAATGAGATCAGACAATTAAAATTTAGAGCAATTCCTAACATTATATACAAGCAAGACCCATCTAGTGCATTATCGATGATACCACGACAAGATTTAATGATTCAAGATGTAAGATATTGTTACACATGTAAGGTGGGTAGCAGAGGTGACATGGAGATTAGAGACCTATATGGAAAATTATGAAAAATGTAATATTGAAGGAGGAATATAAGATTGTAGAAAGAAATGGGTTAACTTGTGCCCTAAATTTCCCCAATATTTTTAAGGTAGAGTGAATAAAGATTGTTTTGAGTAGGATTCATGACAACTCTATGTGGCTAGAGGATGGACCTACTAGAGGATTGTGTATAGGGTAATAGGGTATCCAACCCTAGCTAAACTTAAAACCACAAGAAATGATACAAAAGAGGTTATTAAGGAAAATGCATGGGCAATGTGGAATTGGAGAGGAATGACAATTGACACCATCATAGATCCCCTAATTGCTTTTGTAGTAAGGATTATTGCACATAGATTTTTTCAATCCAATAGATTAAACAATGTACATTGTATTGCTGTTGATGTAGGCTACAAGATAGTCAAGAAGGATTATTCTTATGATCTTGTTGAGTTATAGTTACAACAGTTATGAGAAAGCTTGGTAACCATAAGGAAAACCAAGAGTGCATAGTGCAACTTTGGTTCAATACTTGTTTGTATATATTTTTAATGTGTGGAACACATTTCCTTCTTTTGATAAAGTTGCATGGAAAAAAAATAGATCTATTGCAGTGTAGATAGGTGAATACATTGAGCAACTTGGAGAAAATTTTGAGTCTATAATGACTAGCTACTTTCAAGACTTTAAGAAGTCAATGAAAATAAGATAGAGGATTCTAGTGTCAGTAGTTGAGAAGCATTTCAATGATTTTTTCTTTTTAGTTGATATTGAATTCACATATGTTTAAGTTATTTTTCCAAGGTTGAGATGGCTAAAGCCTCTAGGTTATGAGATAAACATGAATGAGGCATCTGCAACAACTGGTGCTTTTCTTACAAAAGAAGTAGATAAGAAGGCTACAGCATGTGGTAATTATGATGTAGCCAATTCTAAGATAACTATGGACTTGAAGAAAACCTCTTTAATAAGGAAGAAAAACAAAATTGTTGAGAAGCTCAAAGAAAAATTTGGTGAAGGGCCACAAGAAGATGAAGAAGAAGAAGACAATGAAGGTGATGTTGAAGGAGGTGATGATGTACCTACCCAAGAACCACTAGCCATAACTCAAGGTCAAGGAGAAGACCAAGGTGGAGAGGGAGAAGAAGCCAATGAAGCACCTATAGCCGTAGAGAAGAAGATGAGGAAAGCTAAAGCTTCAATAGTAAGAAAACCAAAGAAGGTTGTAAAACCTACACAACTTAAGCTTCGAGTTCTTGCTACCAAGGTCAGCACAAGAGCTACTACTAAGAAGGCTCAAGAAGTAGAAAAGACAAAGGGAAAGAGAACTAGGTCAGCTAGCAACAAAGGTGAGTCTAAGAAGAAACAAAGGAGAAATTACATTGCTCTAGCTAAATCAGGTGTGAAAAGGATAGAACCTAATGACAACAACTAATTCAAAGTGGTAAGTCATAGTCCTTCTAATTTGGACAACTTGTGTGAGAATATAAATAATAATGCAGACTTATTTGAATTCATACATGTTGAGTTTGACAAATGTGGAAATATTGAGATGAACCAAGTAGAAGAGTCTATATATGCCATGATGGAAACATTCAAAAAGACTCCAATTGAGCTTGTCAATTCTATACCCAATAGTCTATATGACCGAGTTGAGCAAAAAAGATAGTTTAGTATCAATACAAAAAAGAAAATAAAAAAGAATACAATAGAAAGTGTGCTAATAGAATTGGATAAGGCCACAATAAAAAAGGCCAATAATAAGTGTAAGAATTTGGCTTAGGCCAGAATTCACCCAAGAACAAAAGAACTCAACAATAGCACACAGTAGACCAAAATAGGCAGAGTATGATCCAAATGATGATATTCATTCAATAATGGATACAACCAACATATTCTGAGTACACTAGGAGTGCCTGAATATAAAGGCCTCAGGAGAGCTTCTAGAATGCCTAGAAGTTAGCACCATGACATGCCATACAACTAGGCACATGTCCACTAGATATGGATTATCCTCCATTAAGGATGGGAATAAGTGCGATGATGTGAGGATAAGACTACAATGGTGTAGCACGGAAATCAGTGGAGTAGACAACATGTGCTAAATGAGGAGTGCGGAAAACTATGTTGTCACCATGACAACTAAGTAAATGATGCATACTCCTGTGTTGTAGACACCATGTGCCTAATTAGAGTTGCATAACTCAATGAGAGTTCACAAAATCCTAAGTGTCTCACCTAAAATAATAATAAAATAATGCAAAATAATTAAATAATGCATTAACCTAAGTAAAACTTAAGTAAGTGTAATAAGTAAATACTTATTTACACCAACACCCCCCCCTTAAGTGCAAGTTAGGGGAATGCCCTTAAGCTTATGCAATCTAGGATGAAAATGCAAGATGGGTCCCGATTACTAGGCCATGTTAGGTACCCATGTACATAATGATATGCAATCTCCCATAAAGCGGGGAAAGAGGGAAAACCTCATGGGAAAAACCCTCCCCCAAAAAGAGAGATAGATAGGATGCATGGATGGATGCAGTAATCAAGACCCCCCCATTATGACATACATCCAATATATACATAAGAGAATGAGAGAAGGAAGAGAGACAGAATGGGCTCCCCCCCCCCCCCCAAAGAAGAATGCCGAATAGTGAATGCTCCAGTAAAGAAGCTGATCCAAGACTGTAGAATGGTGTTCCTCCCCTTAGGAAGAAACAATGCCAAGGGTACAAATGAGATGCTTCTGCTATGTGTGGAAAGAATCCCATGGATAAGTGATGTCTCTGAAACCTGCTCATCTGGCTGAAGAACCTGTCCCAAAGAACTGTCTGTCCCTACAACTGATGAAGAACCCTGCTGCAACTGCTGATCATAAGTATCCACATTCACTTCAACCTGTAAGGGTCGATTATGAAGAGAATGAACAAGAGAGTTTGAAACTCTCGTGACAACTGAAGAAGGTAATTTTGCATCAAGAAGAAGAGGCAGATCATGAATACTATCCCCCAAATCTGTCACTGAACCTGTATCTAGAAGACTGAATGTACCCTATTGTTCTGGACCTATCACTCTAGCGATGTATGCATGTAGACTGAACTGATGAAGTGACTTCTCACTGTATCTGTCGACAGAACTCCACGTGTCTGAAGCTGTTGAAGCACTATCGTTGGTGTCACTATCAGTTTCCACACTGTATGATGTGCGAAGAGGAGTAGAGAACAAGCTTGGAGAACTTTCCTCAAAATGTACATCCTTCTCCACAAAAATTTGATGTGTCTCAGGATCAAGAAGTCTATATGCCTTCACACTGTCTTCATAACCAATGAAAGTACAAGGCTGAGATGTCTGTGCCTTGCGACCCCTAGAAGATCTGTTTGCATGAGCAGGACAACCGAAGACTCTGAAGTGTGTCACAATAGGTTTTCTACCACACCATGCCTCAAAAGGAGTTTTTCCATCTAAGGTGGGATAAGGAGAACGATTAAGAATGTGAGTGGCACTTGAGATTGCTTCAACTTCTAATGATGGATCTAGAGACTTGGCATGAATCATGCAACTTGCCATAGACTTAAGAGTTCTAATCTTCAATGCTGCAACATCTGTCTTATGCGAATTGAATGCTGAAGGAATCTGAAGATCAATGCCCTCATGTCTGCAAAAATCCTTAAGTCTTCTGTTCACATCCATGTTACCATTTTCCATGCGGAGTACTTTGATGGCCTTTCTGGATTGTCATTCTACATGAGCCTTGAAGTCTAGAAATGCGTCCAAAACTTCACCCTTACTATGCAGAAAGTAGACCCAAGTGAACCTTGAAAAGTCATCAACTAAGGTAAGTATGTAGTGACCCTGGTTGAATGCAAAAGGACCTGCTAATACCATGTGAACCATTTGAAGAACACTTGTTGCTCTAGAAGACTTCCCTCTTTGTAACTTCCCCTCTGGATGTAGATCCACTGAATCTAATGAACACTTACCCTTAAAAAAGTTGATTTGGGGTAGACCTTTGACCATGTGGTATGTGCAAAGGTGCTGAAGATAGTGATAGTCAAGATGACCATACCGCTCATGCCATAATTGCATGTTTGAATGTGATTGTGATAACAAGGCCTTGGAAGGAGTCTTGGATGCAAAATGTGAGAAAGAGTACAACCTCTTGTGATCATTCACTTTCCCCACTGCAACCGAGGAATTATCTTTAAGACTATGCACGTGAACTGAGTTAGGAAGGAACTTAACTCTATGTCCATCTCTGAGGTGTGTAATTTGGTAGATTGAAAGGAGATTCGAACTTAGGTTTGGAACATAGAGAACCTCTTGAAACTCTCCATTTTCCATTTCCACATTTCCTCTTCCTTCAACTTCCATTTTGCTATCATTCCCCATGAAGATGTGTGGTACCCTTGAGCGATTCAATGAAGAAAAATCCCCCTTTGAAGAACCCATATGATATGAGGCACCACAGTCAAATATCGATTCCCTTGAAGAGTTTGCATTTGCCATGAGTGCTTGCCCTTTGTTCTTTGATTTTGAAGAAGATCCCTTCTCCTTGTAAGCATTAGGCAATGGAACATTATGTTTCTTCATGATGTTGGTCAATTCATCAATCTTTTTAAGATAGCAATCATGCTCTTCATGACCCATTTTCTTGCAATAAGCACACTTCTTCTTCTCCTTATTATTGTTGTCCCCTTTCTTATTGGAATTCGAGGACTTGCCTTGTTGATTGGATTGTGGTGTTGTCTTTTCTGCATCCTCAGATTTTCTCTTCCATTTCTTCTTACCCTTTCCTTTATTTGAAGATTGTGCAACTGAATGTTGAGAACCCTCATTGGCCACTAATGCTTTGGTCTAAGGTGATTTGAGAATCCCCATTGTTTTCAACTTCTTTTCTTCATCATCCAACAGTTTAGCATATTCATCAAAAGTTACTTTCTTGTAGGCATACTCTAAGGTAGTCTCTGAGGTGTTAAAAGAAGATACAAATGTGGAATATTCAGATGGCAGCTTGTTGTGAATAAGATAGATTAATCTGTCATCTTTGATAGAATTTCCATAATCAGTAAGCTTTGTCCTTAATTCATTCACCTTGATGATGAAGTCTTGTATGGAGTCATACAACTTAGGATCTAAGGAAACTAGCTCATCTTTTATTTTGAACACATCTTCTTCAGACACTTTACCATAAAGGCTTTCGAGGGTATCCCAAGCTTCCTTGGATGTTGTACATTTTATGATTTGATACATGATCTTATCATCTACCCCCAAACATATATCACCTAGGGCTTTCCTATCCATTGCTACCCATTCAAAAATTTCACTTGTTGATACATTATCACCTGCTGGTTTAGGAAGAGTACCATCTACATATTGTGAAACTCCATTATGCATTAAGTGATACAACATTTTTATAGACCACATAGCATAGTTATGAGGAGTTAACTTAGGAAACTTAAAGTTGCCCATGATGCAGAAAAATGAAAGAAATTTGCAGAAAAGAGAGAACACAACACCAAGAATACCCCCCCTTTTCACTAAATCAAGAAACCCCCCCAAAATAGATGCTTTGGGCACTTTATCAGTAGTGCGATTACAATGGGCCACTTGCCAATTTAGGCCTTTGTGGACTTCTAATTTTTCTTGTTACAACTTCTCAATAGAGGATAAATCTAAAACTTTACAATGTGCTACAATACTGAAGCATTACAAAGCAAAGAAAGGCCCTATGCTGAAAGTGACAATTTTTTCCACACAACACTACAATGTAATGCCAGATCTGGAAAGTAGACAAAAAAAATGTACTTTTAAAAAAAATAGAACCTATTTTCGACTCCAGATGTGCCCGTACGAAGCAGTTGAAGTTGCAAAATGCAGGATTATTCAGGTACAATCGCCAAAAAATGCAAATTCTGAAAAATCTATGCACCAAAACCAAAAAATAGCTGCACCACTAAAAAATTTAGAAAATTTTACCCAATGTCAAAAAAAATTGCACCTGATTTGGAGTCTGGATGTGCGAGTTATGGCCTCTTGAAGTCGGACTGCCAAAACCAAAATCAATTTGGTGAGGGGTTGCACCAGAAAAAGATGGAGTTAAATTTGACGATCATACGACCATTGTTGCAGTTATAATATGGCTAAGTTTGACGTCCAGATGGGCGTCAATTTAAGGCGCATGAAATGATGACGTCAGCAAAAATTTGGAATCACTGGATGACGTGGCAGCTGACTGGGATGTCCGTATTGTACGGAAAATGCTGACATGGATGTCTGAGTTGGATGATGAATGTATTCCACATGTTTGGGTGACAGTGTCTCTACTGGTAGGTTGACTGTATGCACAGTCAGATTGCTGACTGGCGATGACATGTGAAGAGCTGTCGATGCTGTCCACGTGGCGGAGGTGGATTAGTGCGAGGTCATAATCGTCAAATTTTCAGTGCGGTTGCCAAAAAATTGGATGACGATGCCGATTTAAAAAACAACGCTTGAGCTTTGGGCAACTCGCCGAAAATTGCCGCAGAGTGCCGTTGTCAGAATTGCCAGTTTTAATAATCCCACATTCGTGGGTCGTACAGGGTACGGAGTGTTTAAAATGAATAGGCCACAGTGTTTAAACAAACTGCGAGTTGAATTATCTTGCACCGCCGATGAAGGGTTCACCTAGTAACCTGTCGGAATTCTCAGAGACAGTACTTATGATGACGTGCTTTAGGAATACATGTGCAGGTATGGCCAGGGTAATGAGGCCGCAGATTTCTACAATTTAACCCTGCAATTAAATAATATATCCGACCAAATATGCAGACCGGGGGTTGATAGCCCGGCTCTGCCAGAAAATTTCTCGACCAGAAAAAATAAATTCGAAAATATTCGAATAATGGCAGAAAAAAAAAAAAATATTTCAGATCCGAAAATTCAATGAGATAGATCCGAAAAATCATACCCAATTTGCAAATCAGTGCCGTCGGGTGCCAGTTTGCAAAAATTTTTTGCCTCATGATCAACTTTCACCTAATATATGCGAGTTTATAGTCAATCTTCGCCGATTTAGCACTCCGAACGCAATGGAGAGGTCAGATCTGGCTCTAGACGCTTCCAATTTCTGTGAATCCTCCAGAATTGATGTGCTGAAGCATGAAAGGTCTTGAACGGCTATGTGATGAGAATCCTCCTCAGCTCTGATACCATGTAAGAATTTGGCTTAGGCCAGAATTCACCCAAGACCAAAAGAACTCAACAATAGCACCAGTAGACCAAAATAGGTAGAGTATGATCAGAATGATGAAATTCGTTCAATAATGGATACAACCAACATATTCTGAGTACACTAGGAGTGCCTGAATATAAAGGCCTCAGGAGAGCTTCTAGAATGCCTAGAAGTTAGCACCATGACATGTCATACAACCAGGCACATGTCCACCAGATATGGATTATCCTCCATTAAGCACGGGAATAAGTGCGATGATGTGAGGTTAAGACTACAATGGTGTAGCGCAGAAATTAGTGGAGTAGACAACATGTGCTAAATGAGGAGTGTGGAAAACTGTGTTGTCACCATGAAAACTAAGTAAATGATGCATACTCCTGTGTTGTAGACACCATGTGCCTAATTAGAGTTGCGTAACTCAATGAGAGTTCACAAACTCCTAAGTGTCTCACCTAAAATAATAATTAAATAATGCAAAATAATTAAATAATGCATTAACCTAACTAAAACTTAAGTAAGTGTAATAAGTAAATACTTATTTACACCAACAATAAGTACACAAGAAGATTTTCTCCTAAGTACAAGGTTTCATTATTTTGCAAAATGACATTGAGGATGTTGTTAAAAAATCCACCCAAATATGGAAAATAATATATACACTAACAACACCTAAGGCAATTGAACAAACACTTGTTGAGGTAGGTGAAGACAAAGGTGAGCAAGAAGTAATTGAGGTTACTAAAGATGACATTGAAAATGGTGCACATGCGGAAGGCACTAAAAAGAATACAGATACATAGGAAAAAATTGAAGTTGACCAGAAAAATAAATAGATTATGCCAGATATACTAGTGCTGAGTTGTAGTCCACAACATGTGATAAATATAGACACAGATATAGTGAAGATCAAGGATGTTTCTAATACTATAGCTCAGAACATCAATCCTATAACTAAGTAGGATATGAGGAAAATATTACTAGAAACTACCACCAAGGCACAACTATGTAGTCATCCTATATTTGTGAGTGTAGATGAAATTGAGAAGAGACAAAAGACATCTATAGAGGAGGAAAAGAAAAACATAACTCAAACCCCTCAATTTTAAATGATATAATCTACAATACCTATTGTAGTGTATCAAAGGAAGGAGACAACAACATCTAATATTAGCACAATGGTGCTAAATGCTCTAGTACCAACAACCTTAGTAGATGAAAAGGATGAGGAAAATGAAATAGAAGATAGAAAAGATGAGAAAGATGGGACACAAGTTCAAACTAGTCAGGAAGATACTCCTATACCTACAACAAAAACTCAAGGTGCAATTGAAATAGAAAAGCAAGAATAGGATAGGACTAAAGAGTTAGTATTGACTATCAAGCATAAGGAGCAATTAGCAATACAAGCATTGGTTACTTCTCTAGAAACTACTGCTCTTCCAAGTCAAGCTCTTCATAGGTTGAGTGTAGAAGCTACAACATTGCAATCATCAAGGCCTATTCCTAGCACATTTGAGCTAGATGAAGTTACATCATTTGGTGATGTCACCTTTGATGAGATGATTGTTTTGCCAAAAATTGATCTTGAAACAATCAAAATTGAACAAATAAGCATACTTTAGGATGCTCTTGCAAGGAAAAAGCACCAAGAACTACTCAAAATGGAGCATAGGAAAAAGCGAGCATTGCAAGATATCAAGGACATTTCTCTTGATGCATTCAACCTACCTGCACCTAAAGAAGGCAAGCCTATCATGAAGCAATTGGAAAACATAATAGAAAATATTAATGATATAGAACTAGATTCAAATGTAAAACTACTTGAATGGTCTACAAGGAAATTTCAAAGCAAAGTCAACAAAAAAATATCAAGTGTTATTGCACTTAGTGAGGGTGAATTAGCAACCAAGATTGGTAGTATAAAGAAGGAATTAGAGAAAATTTTCTCTATTTACACCAAGTTATGTGATACAAATTTATTCACACAAGAAGTACAATGCCATATTGACAATATGGAAGGAGATATGAAGATAATAGGTACTATTCTACCTAATCCTCCATCTTAGAATCAAAAGCACTTTAGGAATTTGATGAAATCCCAAGTTTAGTTGGCAGCCCTACATGGTCAAGATGCAAACATTTGGGCTACATTGATTAGATCAACATCTAGTCCATGTTGACCCCACATATGGAGATCATACTACACAAGGAACTAGCCTTTGCAGAAATAGTGATTAAGAAAGATATTCATCTTTCTACAATTGAAGGTTTAGTTCACCATGTTGTTGAGTTAGCTATCTAAATCAAATCATCATTTCAGGTAGCTTGTGATAACTGGGATGCAACTCTAAAGATAATACTTAAGGCCGATAAAAATTTCTTGGAAAAGCACACTATATGTGTATAACTCTTTCATATAAGTGTCAAAAAGGGGGAGAAATAAGGAGACATAAGTTTTGAGAGAGACAATGACTCCAAGGAAAGAATGGATACAATTTTGGTGGAGCCCAAACAAGGAGGGAGTCAAAGAAAGAAACAGAGTACAACATAGTTCAACATATGCATATTTACTTAGTATGAGTATTGGTTTAGATATAGAACAACATAATCAACTCAAGAGGAGTTATAAGATTTTGAGGTATGACTTTTAAGTCAAGTTTTGCAAAATCTTGAAATTTTGAAAATTTGTACATATGCCGAATAGATATAGTGAGTATGTAAGTTATGCTCGTAGGTTAAGACCATTCATGCATGACTAAGTATTTTTTCCAGTCATGTCAAAGGGGGAGCTTTGTGAATCTCATATTGGTTTTAACATATGAGTGTCTATACACTTAAGTCATTTACAAGTTAACACTTAGTTCATGTTGGACAATTAATGCATGCTGAGGATGACATGTTAGATAGTGCATGTCCAGTGAGTTACTCAGTAAGTGTTGAGTAAATAGTTAGTGTCAAGTCACTCAATTGCAAAGAATATAGTATGTGACAGGTCATTCAAATGTTGAGTGATATCATTGAAGTTATAGTTGATGGCAAGCATCAAGGACTTTAGATGCCAAGTAAAACACTTTTGACATAGTTCTTTGTAATAGCACAAACTACTAGTAAACTATTTTGGAGTCAACTTAAGGATTGTTTTGGGATCCTAGATGATAAAAATGAATCTTCATTGAGAATCCCTCACAATACATGCATCCAATCAATTAAATGGATTAATTAAGTGGCTATATGGATGAATTACAATTGTTGATTCATACCTAACACTAATTCACCTAAGTCTTCTTTAGGAGGACAAATCCTAAAAATTTAAGAGGTATGGAAGGAGAAAAGAGAGAAGTTTGCATGCAAAAACATAGTATGCATGGTGGCTAAGGAATGCTGAATGAGATATACATTACAAAATCACTTAGTGGAGAATAGAGGAAAGGAATTAGAGGACAAAAGAAATACATTTGATTAGAGGACGATTAAGTATACATGGGTAAAAGCACAAACCCGCGTCACCCTTTTATAAAGGAAAAGACTAACTAAAGTATAACAATTCATCTTCAATGACATAAAAGTGGTAGTATTATTTAGAATTTGATAATGAAGTAAACTAATGAAATGTGTAGAAATGAATGAATTTTAGGATTACAATTCTAATAATTATTTGGAATAAGAATTGATATATTTTTTGAACATTTAAGGACAATTTTTTACTTGCTGAGAAAGATTTAAAATTAGAGGTCTAGTTAATGTGGAAATTAACTTATTTCCCTTTGATCTTAGATTATGTTATAGATAACATATATAGCTAGAACAATCCAAAATAAAAAAATGGCTTTAGACCTATATTTTATATTTTATAACGATTCAAAATTAACTCATATGAAATCGATAATTTTCATCTCCCACCACATTTTTGAAAACAAATCTTTTCTAACCAAAAGAAAAATTATAGATTCTTGGAGAGGATTCTCTCCTCTAGAACATCATGTGATTTTTATTTTTATTTTCACATAATTTAATATTTTTTTCCTTTCTCAAACTTGATATCTTCTCAAGTGTTAAAATACATACTTGTGGATTTTTTTAATTGCAATATACTATATCTAATTAACACACTATTTAAACTCTATATGAGAATATTCTTGACTTTGAATTCTATAAAATGGTGTTTACATGTTATTAAAAAATGTCATAAAAATAGTAAGAGTTATTGAAATGTCAATTTTTTGAAATAATTTTATTTCTTTAGTAATTGGATACAAACTAGTATAAAACACACATTTAATTGACAATTTTAATTGGAAAAGTGTGAGACCATATATAACTTATCTAGAGTGAATTTTTTTAGATCATATGTTTGAAAAAAAATTATTTTTAGATAGAAATAATCAAATTTAGTCATTTTGATAAGTCAGCCTAAAAGGTGACACAACTTTGTACTTTTACCCAATGTATGCAAAGAAGTGATCTATTATCAAAGTGCTAACCCTAGGATCATTATTGAGACATTCTAATAGGTGAATCAACTAAGTCTCTTAATAGAGTAGTCTTAAAAGGCTATTGTAAATCCTTTAACATGGTGCTTACTTCATTGTATGGTGAAGTCCTTTAACAAGACACACTTTTAATAGGGCGTTGAAATACTTTAATAGGGTAAGATCTGACAATCTTGTAAGCCTTTAATAGGGTAGATTATGTTTCATGAACAAACATTTTAACCTTCATTGGATACACTTTACAACTATAGTAGTGAAGATTTGTGGGTGTCATCCCCACCCTAGTTTTACCTTCTCATTGGAAGGTTTCTTGGTAATCATATCTTGTGTTATTTGTGAATGTTTATTTTTTTTTCATGCTATGGATGTATATAATAAATTTGGTATTTAATATTACATTAAAATTGTGAGATGGATGTGTGATGAATGAATTTTTGGTCAAAATTTTGAAGTGTTGACTCACCCCTACTCTTAGAGTTTACTTTCCCTATTTTATTTCCAACAAATAAACTATATAATCAAATTCTTACTTGGTCTTAGTGCTCATTTTATACATCATCTAACTCAACCTTTCTCTAGGTACCCTTGTTATCTTGTCTTTTCAAATCCTATTAGTCAATAAATCAAATGATTGCATTTAGACCAAGTTGTCAATTATGTTAATGGAAATTACTAGGTTTGACATCAGTGACAAAATAATGATTATTCCATGATAAATTTCATCAATATTCCTCATTTCTATGCTTCAAAAATATTCTTCAACAATCTTCATCTATGGCATTGATTTGCAAACCAATACTAAAAGGAAACTCAATACCTTGCATTGAAATCTCTCCCTCTATCAGTCTTTGTCCTTCTTCTGTATAGGCTACAATCTCTCTTCTTCAAATATTTAGTGCAACTCTTCCTCTTTCTCTTTCACATTCTCCCTAATTTCCCCTTGTATGCTCTCCCTCTTTGACAATAATGCCAAAGACATGTCATCTTCTCATGTAGATATCAACAATTCAAGTTCTCCCTTTATTACCTTGCATTTGACTATAAATCTTCTATTTCAACTCCTTCCTTACTTTAGGCAGTCCCTAAAGTAAGATCCACTGCATCAAGTTGTAAAATATTTCATTGAGCTTAGTTGATACAATGCACTAGTATTTATTTTTAAGTAGCTATGGATAGTGGTATAAACCATAGTTTACCTCTAAGATATTCATGTGCATCCTTAGGTAAAGCCTTTGTGAATATATTAGCTATTTATTTCATTGTATTGAAATATTCCAATCTCACTTCTTTATCTTGAAGCAACTCTCTCAAGTAATGATATTGTATTGCAACTTGCTTTGTCTTTGTATGAATCACATGGTTCTTAGATATATTTATAATACTAGTATTGTCATAGTAAATGGTGATAGGTTTAGTGATTTCTTCCCTCATTTCTTTGAGTAACTATTTGATCCATACCATGTTTGTGCAATTTATAGCAGCAACCATATATTTAGCTTCAACAATAGATTTTGAAATACAATTATGTTTCTTGTTGGTCCAAGTAACCAAACATTTTCCTAAGAAAAATGCTTCTGCACTTGTACCTTTCCTATCATCAATGTTTTCATCCCAACCAAAATTTGTATAGGTGCTCAATTCAAAGTTGTCATTTTCTTTTAGTATAGACCATAGTCTTCTATACCTTTTAAGTATCTCATTATCATTTTAACAACCATTAAGTTACTCTCCTTAGGATTTGTAGAAAAAATTGCAACAATCCCAATAGCTAGCATAATGCCAGGTCTTCTATGAACTACATATTACAATTTTCCAATCATAGACCTGTATAATGTTTGATTTACTTCAGCAAAATCATTGATTTTGGATAGTTTATTTCATGTCACCATAGGAGTACTAACTATTCTTGAATCTTTCATACCAAAAGTTTTAAAGATTTCCTTTACATACTTGGACTAAGTGATGCAAATCTCATATTTTATCTGATAAAATTGTAATCTGAAAAAGAACTTTATTTCTCCATTCACTGAAATCTCAAATTCTCTTATCATTTCATTTGCAAATATCTTACACAATTCATTTTTTCGTCCAAATATGATATCATCAAAAACTATTTCAGCTATTAAATTTCCATTACCTCTTTTTGTCTTCAAGTATAGATTGTTGTTGTCACTAGTCTTCTCAAAACCATTCTTTACAAGATAATTATGTATTATTTCATACCATGCTCTAGGAGCTTTTTTAACCGATATAAATCTTTGTGCAGTCTACACACCATGTTCTTATTATTTTGATCAACAAATCCTCTAGGTTGTTCAGTGTAAACCTCCTCTTCAAGTATACCATTCAAAATTTTTGAATTAACATCCATTTCATAAACTTTGAATCCTTAATAAGAAGAATAAGAAAGAAAAGTTCTTATTGCTTCTAATATTTCAACTAGGGAAAATGTCTCTTCGTAGTCAATTCTTTCTTCTTGTGTATATCCTTTGCAAACTAAACATTCTCATCCAATTTTTTTTCTATACACCCACTTGGTTCCAATAATATTATTGTTGTTTGGTCTTCATACTAGTGTCCATCTTTTTTATATGCTTAACAAACATGTCTCATCTTGAATCTATTCCTTATCATTGGTTTAACCTTTATTTCTCCATTGATTTGTTTAGCAATATGATGTCTCTTAATATATTTTGATAATCTTGGTTTTGTTCTTCTTTCAACAATAGGTCATTAATGAAGTTCAATCTTAGGTTCATTATGTACTTCTAGATTAGGTAACTTGGCATTTTTCTCTTGTAAATTGATCTCGACATCAGAATGTACCTCAACTTTTGATTGTAACTTGACTACTAAATGCAACTCAACATCCATTGTATGTGGCTTGATAGTCATTGATTCTTGTTGATTAGAAGTTATATTATCATCAACATTAGCATAAATTCCTTCATAGTAGTACAAAAATCTTTTTTAATTCTCAAGTTCCTTCTTTTGTTCATCTTCATGTATTTTTTTATACTCATCAAATTTTATATTTGTAATTTCCACAACTTTGTTAGTGTTAGTATTTAAACACTTATATGCTCTACTTCTTATGGAATAACCTAGGAATATAACTTCTTCACTTTTAGCATCAAGTTCACCATCTCTATTGTCCTTAAGAATCTAACACTTTCTTCCAAATATCTTAAAATAATTGACATTGGGTGAGTATCCATACCATAATTCATAAGTTGTGAAGTTTGTAGGTTTCAAGGTATAGACAATTGTACTGACAACTTCTCTCCAATATTTTAAAGCAATATTCTTCATCATCATCAGTGTTCTAGCACATTCCATCACATATCTATTACTCCTTTAAGCTATCCCATTTTTTGGAGGAGTCCTAGGTGTAGAAGTTTGTCTCTTGATTCCTCTCTCATTGTAGAAGTTATAGAATTCATTTGATGTAAACTCTCCACCTCTGTCAGATCTCAGATAGTTCAAGATTTTACTATTTTCCTTTTAAACTTTAGCCATATACCATTTGACATTTGAAAAGCATCTAATTTTTCTCTCAAAAACATAATTTGATCATTCTTGAGTAATCATCAACATATAGAATAAAATACTTTTCACCTTTGTAGCATTTCACATCAATTAGTCCACATAGATCAATATAAACCAATTCCACAATTTCTTTTGAAGTATGAGTCATACTATTAAAACTAGACTTTGTCATCTTGCCTAATTGACATTGTTTGCAAATCACATTATTAGGTTTATTCAGTTTTTGAAAAACTTTGACTCTTTTCTTCTTACTAATACTAACCAAATTGTCAAAATTTATATGACATAATCTTTTGTGCCATAGCCACATGTCATAAAATTGTATAGAAAGACAAGTAGCTTCATTCATGTCAAGATAAAACATAATATCTCTTGTCTAATCTCCACTCCCAATGAGTTCTCCATCAACATCAAAGATCTTAGCTTTCTTGTGTTCAAATTCAACCTTGTATCCTAAAATATTTGAATGTGACACACTCAATAGATTATAGTTAAGTCCTTCTATATAGTAAGCATTGTTACACATGATCTTGTTTGTCAATTTTATTAATCCTTTATGTTTCACTGGATAGGATGCATCATTACCAATTCTAACACAATTTCCATTGTAATCCTCAAGGGTAATGAACTTACTTTTTTCACTAGTCATGTGATGAGATCATCCATTATCAATGGTCTACCTTTCACATTTGGTTACATAGGATAATAATGTAGTTGCCTCATCATCATCTGAATCTTGTTTCAGAGAAACATATACAACTTCATCATCATGACCATCTAATTCTTCAGTAGATTCTTTTTCAACAATGTAATAGGCTTTATTTCCCTTATCTTTAAAGCCTTTTTTACTCTTATCTTTTCTACCTATGGATTTTACTTATTTTAATTCTTATTCTTAGGACACGTTGCTGCAATATGACCAACTTAATTATAATTAAAATATATGATAGGTAACTTACCTTTATATTTTCCTTTTCCTCTGTGAAACCTACTAGCCAACAATGCTTCCTATTCTTCGAGATCTTCATCATCTATGTCACTATCACTAGCAACATGCTTGACCTTTATCTTTCATTTAGGTTATTTGATTGTCAACTCAGCTTTTAAAGCATAATCAATATTCTCAGATTTTAAATTATCAAAATTGGAAAGTTCAAAAGTAGTGAGTTTACCAACCAGTCCTTAAAGGGTTAGATTAGTACCATGATGGCACCTTAGTTCTTGTATATCAGATAATCTAATAGCATAGATTGGCAATAGTGCTCTCAACAATTTTCTTATCATATTCTCATCTTCAATAACTCCATTTTCTCCTTTGATTGCATTAACAACATCTTTGATTCTTGCACAATACTGAACTATAGTCTCACCTTCTCACATTCTCATTTCATAAAATTTTCCTCTTAGACTTTCTTCTTTGGCTCTTAATACATTCTCATCTCCTCCATAGATCTTACATAGGACATCCCACATTTCTTTAGAAGTGGTACATGTTTTAATATCTTCAAACTCTGAACATCTTAGGCTAGATGCAATTTCCAACATTTCCCAATTGTGTTCTTTCTTCTATTTTAGTTGTTTAATGGTTTGGGCTCTATTTGTTACAACATATTCAATGGTGATGGTTGCCTATGAATAATCTCCAAATCCTCCTAGATTCAACTTCATCAAACTTTTCCATGCAGGAAAGTTTTCCTTGTTTAACTTGGCCACCTCCTTTTTGTACATCTTGATCTTTAGATTTAAGTACGTTCAAACCTTTTTCTTCACAAGCACCAAATGCTCTAATACCAATTGTTGGAATGCTTTAGAATAATTTATAAGGGGTGAATCAATTATCCAAGGTTTTAATGTATAGATAAAACTTCTCATTACTTAACAAGTATGTGTGCATGCATTGATCATCCAATATTTCAAACCATAATATATTATAGTCCTAGGTCAAATGAACTTTGTAGAAATGTAAACATGAAATACCACAAAATAATTCACACAAATTGACACAAGGATTTTTTTGAAAGGAGAATGTTGAAGTGAACAAGATTGATGAAACCTATCATGGATCAATCATTATTTTGTTAGTGATGTCAAACCTACGACTTGTTGGTAAGACAATTAATTACTTTGGTCTAAATTGTATCAATTGATTGATTGGTGAAGATGATTTGAAGAGAAAGGATAACAAGAGAATCTAGAGAAAGGTTGAGTTATATGGTGTATAAAAGGAGCACTACAACGAAGAAAGACATTAATGATATAGTGTATTGTTTATGTACTTACGGCTACAATGAAAGTATACTTGATAAAAGACTAGAAGAAGGCTAAGTAAACAAATGTGTTTGCCAAGCCTAACTAAGTAAACAATGCAAGCTGAAAAGAGTTAGTACAGGCCAAGAAAAAAATTAGTTTAATTCAAGTAGTAAGTTCAGTATAAGCCAAGAAAGAGAAATCTAGTTGGTTCCTTATCAAGAAAGTTAGTGTGTCAAGCACCAATAAAGACTTAGTGGATGCTGAGAAACCCAGTCTTATTTAAGCCTCAGAAGACAATGTTTGCCGAGCAAATAGATTGTTATTGCCAAGTTCTAGTAAAATGAGATAGATCAAAGAATTAACAAATTTGAGGTGAAAAAATTGATTTCTTGAATTGTGTAAAGCATGTGCAAGTACAGTATAATGAGCTAGTGGTACATATTTTGAGATAAACCATTTTGAGGAGAATTCAAAGAGGATTGTAGAGGAAGTTTCTAGAAGAGAATAAAATTGAAAGATGGGTAGATTCTATAAATCTGACCTATCCCTAGGATGGATGGTTGTGGTTAAGCGAAAAAAGACATAAAATATCTATTTAAAAAATAGTAGACTAGAAGTAATATGTAATGTGTGAGAACCTAAGAAAGACAAGAATTCTATGGTGTTGCTTCATATGGTGGCCTAATAAAAGAGTCTACAATTGGAATATAAAGAAAGAAGGATTTAAGTAATGAAGGCTTGGAGGGTGAAGAAGCTATTAGAGATGAAGAGGATGAATGCCAAGAAGAATGGGAGAATGGATGTGAGATTTGTAATCTTTAGGTGAGCTATTTCATTATAAGATCAAATCCTACTATTAATCTAGACACAAATTGTATCAGTCTAAATAAATCCTTTGGACTAAGGTTGACCTAATAATCATTAGTAAATCCTTTAAATGGGTGACAGTGTAATGGAATGCTCTAAATTCCTTTAATATGGATCACTTCTAATAGGGTGATTGAAATCCTTAAATCAGGACACATTTAGTGATGTGCATTGTAACCTTTAATAGGGTTTGCTCCTCAAAGGGCTCACTTCAGACGAGTGAAAATTGGTAGCATCTTACTGGTGGTTTTTCCCAGATTGGTGTTGGATACAATTGATTAATTGTGTGTTTTTTTTATGTTACAAAAATATTATATCATTATTAGTCAGTATATGCTGAGCTCACTTGGGTAGTAAAGACAATTTTCTATATCTACTGAGCATTCCTGTGTTTGCCTAGTTTAGAAGGCAGTGTTTATTGAGTTCACTCAAGCATAAAAGGAAAATATGTAGAAGATGATTGTTAATCGAGCTCACTCAGTTAATGAAGGAAAGTTAGATTGAATGAGTGCTAACCGAGCTCACTCAATTGCCAAAGGGTTTTTGCAAGTTTGCAGTGTTAACCCAACTTTTGTTGGTTAACAAAGGAAATCATTTATGAGTTAGTTTCTACCAAGATGGGTTGGCTAAGGAAGGATTTTATTATTTTGGCATAGTAAACCTAATTGATTTATCTTGTAATTCTAGCTAACTAAGGTGATGAGCATTAATTATTCTAAGTCTTCTTTGAGCCAACTTGACAAAGTGGAAGATATAAGTATAAGGTTAAGTTGCGATTTCAAAGTGTGTAATACATGAAGATTTAATTGAAGATTTAATGATAAGAAGAGGAAAAGAATTTGAAGGATACGTAGAATATCCTTGTGGAGCAACAAAGCTATATTCGATCAAGAAGGATCAAGTAGAAGCTAGAATAGAGATCTATAAATAGAAAATTAGTTGCATTCAAATCAGGTCATCTCATTGTTACTCTCTAACCATTGTAGCAGTGATCTAAATCTCTTACTAGAGTTGGCTTAATAGCTATTTGCAAATGCTCTAAAGAGGTGGCAGTTCTATTGAATTGTCTGAAGACCTCTAACAAGGCCACTCCTAATAGGGTGATTAAATCCTCTAATACAGTCACACCTAACGGTTTGTTTTATAACCTTTAATAGGGTTGGCTACTAATAGGGCTCACTTTAGAAGAGTAAAAAATAGTAACTAGTTGCAATTGGTGGCTTATCCCAAATTGGGTTTCTATGTTAAATCTTGGTGTCAAATGTGTTCATGCAATTTTCTTTTATGTGTTTGCAACTAAGTTAAAGTAATGGTAATCAAAGATATCATCTAAAGTGTATATGTTACATATTTATCGAACTTTTTCATTTATTACAAAGTTATAACATTTTATGTGTGTTTACTGAGCTTCAACAGTATTCAATTTTTAGTTTGCATTTCTACACTAACATCTAAAGGATCTAGGATTTACTTTAGTAGTAATTGATTCATCCCTCCCCTCTTAGTTACTCCTAGATTATATTTACAATAATTAGGTCTCCACATAATATCCTTGTGTCAAAGTGTGTGATGATTTTGTGGTTTTTCATGTTTACATTTCTATAAAGTTATTTTAAATAAGACAACAATACACATATGTTTACGAGATTGAATGATCAATCCATGCAAAAGAATAAGTTGGCATATTGAAAAAATTTATTTGTACATTTGGACCTTGGATAATGTTAATCTTAGATTGGTTTTGACATATGAGTGACAAAATACTTAAGTCATTTAATTAGTTCATGCTGAAAAAGTAATACATACTGAGCATAAGTTGTCAGATGGTATGTGTTGAGCAGATAGTAAGTGCCTAGTCACTAAAGTGTCAAGTAGATAGTATGTTTTGAGTCATTCAAGTGCCAAGTGATTAGTAGATGCTGAGAGGCTAAGTAACATCATTGAAGTTGTAGTTGATGCTAAGCATCAAGGACTTCAAAGTGCTGCATAATACAATTTTGACATAGTTGTTTTTAATGGCACAAACTACTATGTAAACCTTTTTAGAGCTAACTTAAGGATTTTCCTATGATCTTAGATGATAAAAAAAAATATTTATTAAGAATCCCAATCTAGTACATGTAGTAAGTAATAAAGAGGGAAGGTTTAAGTGACAATATGGATAAATCACAATCATTGATTCATACCTAACCCTAAGTCACCTAGGTGTTCACAATGAGGACAAACCCTAAACTTTTTTATATATGTATAAGGAGTAAATAGAGAATTTTGCATGTGCAAATAGAGAATTCTTGGTAACTAAGAAGTTGCGAATTGAGATACATTGTAGAATCAATTAGAGGAGAACATAGGAAAGGAATTAGAAGACAACAAAGATACATCTAATCAATGAGAATCAAGTACACATTAGGAAAGAAGTGATCTATTACCTAGCAATAGAGTGCCAACCATAGGATCATTGTTGAGACATTCTAATAGGTGAATCAATTAAATCACTTAATATAGTAGTCTTAATAGGCTATTGTGAATCATTTAACATGGTGCTTACTTCATTGTAAGCTAAAGTCCATTTACCAGGTACACTTCTAATAGGCTATTGATATTATTTAATAGGGTAAGATCTAACAGTCTTGTAAGCTTTTAATGTGGTAGACCTTTTATAGGGTAGATCATGTTTCATGATCAAACATTGTAACCTTTATTGGATTAACTTTATTACTACAATAGTAGATATTTGTGGGTGTCATTCCCACCCCAGTTTTACCTTCTCCTTGGAGGGTTTCTAGGTAACCAAATATTTTATCTCATATATGTGTCGAATGTTTATTTACTTTCATAGTATGGATGTATATGCTTAATTTGGTATTTCAGTTTATATGCATATATTGTGAGATGGATGTGTGGTGAATGATTTTATGATTGAACTTTTAAGTTCCAATTCATCACTCGCCCCCCCCCCCCCCCCCCCCCCACACACACACACAACCTTGGTCAGAGTATACTTTTCCTATTGTATTTCCAACAATTGGTATAAGAACCTTGTTCAATGGAAAGAAAAGATTTACACCTTTGAGGAAAGATCATTAATATGAAAGTCCATAAGTTGGGAAAGACTATTAATAACTAGAAGATTGAAATATGACTTGTCATACATCAACTGAATGAAGAAAGAGATGAGTTAAAATATTCATTAAAGAGAAGGAAAGAGAGGTCTATTGAAAACAATGATACACACTACCAAGAGATTGACATTACTAAATTATTTGCAAATTTTGAAACACAAGTGAATTTGATGTAGTAATTGTAGATCTAATGGAAAAGAATAAATCCTTAACTGAAGAGGTCAAAAATATCAAGCTAGAACAAGAAGTCCAATTAGTATTGCTATGTGAGGTGACCAAGTAGAAGAAGAAAGCTGAAGAAGACAACGACATGATTGAAGATCACAAAAGGATACTGACCAATAGATCCAATAAGGATCCAACAAGGTCAAAGGAATCTCATAGTGAATTCAATAAAGGAAAAGGAAAGGTAAATGTTGAGAATGTCATAGATGAGATGAACAAGACATGGAAGAGAAAAGGATGATTGCAATACATCAATTTCAGATGGGATCACTTCACCCAATGGGTCAGTTGATCACACCACCTTCAATTAAGTAATCATGGGGTATGTGTGGGATTGATATTTCAAAGTTCAATTATACATTAGTTCCAAGGTTTTAGTTATGGAAAGATGATATTTGCATAAAGAAATATGCAAAGTGTTATTTACAATCTAGAAGAAATTTTTAACTTTTTTCTAGTTTTCATGTTACTGCTAAGCATGAAAAGTTTCACTTAAGCTATCGAGTGAAATCTAGTTAATGTCAAGCTATCATAAGTGATAGTGTTGACCAAGCTCATAGTGGTTTCCAAGCTTAAATAAAACTACATGGAAGTTGAGTGAGTTGAAATTTCTATTTAATCCAAGCTTATAGTAGTGTAAGCACTAAGCATTAATTGTAATGTTTTAAGGTCTAAATGATCAATTTTTGACTCATTTGACATCATTCAAAATTGGAGAGAGAACAAAGAGCTAAAGGTGAATTGAAAAGATCATTCCAAGCATTTTAGAGTGAATTCAACCATAATTCAACACCATTCATCACATTTGTGAATTAGCAGAGGAAGATGAAGAAGAGAAAGATAATGACATTGATGAAGAAGAAGATGTCCTTGCTCAAGCATCAGTTGCCCTAATCCAAGGTCCAGGAGAAGATCAAGTCAAAGAAGAATCTGAGCTTGAAAAGGTGTTGAGAGAGAAGAAACCAGTGAAACACCTATAGCCACATAGAAGAAGAAGAGCAATGCTAAAGCTCCAGTAGTTAGCAAACCAAATAATGTTGTAAAACTTGAGCCTGTAGCTCTTGCTACCACATCTAGCACAAGGGCTATTGCTAATAAAGTTGAAGAAGTGGCAAAGTCAAAAGAAAAGAAGGATAGTAAAGCTAAACAAGATGATGAATCTAAGAAGAGGCAAAGGAGAAATTGCATTGCTCTAGTTGAATCAAATGAGGAGAGAATAAAATCTAATGATAATAGCCAATTCAAATAGGTACGTCATAGTCCTTCTAATTTGGATAATCTATGTGAAAATATAAAGACTAATGCAAATTTAAGTGGATTTTCACATATTGAATTTGATAAACTTGGAAAGCTTGAAATGGACAAGGTAGAAGCGTTAGTATATGCCATGTTGGAAATATTTAAGATGACTCCAATTGAGATTGCTAACCCTCTACCAAAGAACCTGCATCATAGAGTTGAGCAAAGATGGAAATATAGTCATACAATAGAGAGAAATATAAGAGAAACTACACTTGGAAGATTGATGATAGATTTAGATAAATTTGAGATGAAAAAGGTTATTAAGAAGTAGGTAGGAAGATTTTTTCCAAAGTACCAAGCATTACACATCTTATAGAATAAAATTGGATATGTTGTTCAGTAGAGTACCTAAGCATGGAATGTATTTTACGGGCTGATAACACCCAAGGCAATTAAGTAGACACCTGTTGAGGTAGGAGATGAAAAAGGTGAACAAGAAGTAACTAAAACAGCTGATAACACCCAAGGCAATTCAAATGCATAGGCAACAATTGAAGATGAACAAAAAATAGAATAGAGTATTCTAGATATACAAATACCGAGTACCAATCCACAACTTGTGACAAAACAAGACACTGAAATTATATAGATCAAGGATGTTTCTAACAATGTCCCTCAAAACATCAATCCCCTAATGGAGGAGAACATGAAGAAGATATTGCTAGACACCACCACCAAGACACAACTATGTAGTCATCCTATATTGGCAAGTGTAGAAGAACTTAAGAAGGCAGAGAAGACATCTACATAGGTGAAAGCAGAAGACATATCAAAAAAATCTCAAGTTACTATGATACAACCTACATTACCCATTATAATGTATCAAAGAAAAGAGACATCTATGATAAACATTAGCGAATTCCTGCACATTGTGTCAGTACCAAAAGTTGCTATAGATGCATAGATTGGCACACAAGTTCAAGGTGCAATTTAAATTGAAAGAAAAGAAGACCAAAGGACTGAAGAGTTAGACTTGACTACAAATAGTGAGGATAGATTAGTAATAAAAATTTTGATCTTACTTTGCTAGCAGTTGCTACTCCTCTAAGTCAAGCACTTCACAGGCCGAGTGTAGAAGCTACAGTACTGTAGTCATCAAGGCCTAGTCCTAGTACACCCAAGGTAGATGAAGTTAGATCATTTGGTTATGTCAACTTGGATGATTTTATTGTTTACCAAAGTTTGGCCTTGCAACAATCACTATTAAACAAATGAGCATACTACATGATGCACATGCAAAGAAAAAACATCAAGTGTTGTTGCACTTAGTTAGGTAGAGTTAGCAACCAAGATCGACAGTATAAAGAAAGTCTAAGAGAATATTTTCTCACTTTACACCAAGTTGTGTGATACAACTCTATTCACAATAAAAGTGTAGCTCCATATTAAAAATCTAGAGGGATATACAAAGCTAACAAGTACTACTCTACAAAATTCTCTAGCTTAGAAGCACTTCAAGAATTTGATGAATTCCCAAAGTCACTTGGAGACTCTACATGCTGAAGATACAAAGATTTGATCTACTCTAACCACCATCCAATCCATGCTTACCCCTGACATGGATATACCTCACAAGGAGCTAGCCTTTCTAGAGACATTAATATAGAAAGATCCCCATCTTTCTACACTCAAAGGATTAGTTCATCTTGTTGTCGAGTTAGGCATCGAAATAAAATTATTAGAGGTAGCTTGTGATAACTAGTTTGCAAATTTGAAGATAATACTTGAGGTCCTTAAAAATTTCTTGGAAAATCACATCATTCATGTACAATCCATGACATAAATGTCAAAAGGGGGAGATTAAATAAAGGGGGAGAATGAATGATAAGAAGAGATAAGCTTGGAGATCAAATAGAGATATAGTTAGCATATGTAGAATATACTCATAAGGATTATTCAATTTTAGTTTAGAATAGAATAATCAACTTAGGGGGAGTTATTAAATTTTGAGGTATGACTGATGAGTAATAAGTTTTAACAAAATTTTGAAATTTTGTGTGATATTATCTAAGTTATTCTTGAAAGGCTAAGGTTATTCATCCATGACCAAGTATTTTTCAACTCATGCAAAAGGGGTAGATTGTTAATCCTATAATAGGGTTTGACATATTAGTGACAATATACTTAAGTCACTTACTTAGTTCATGCCGAACAAGTAATGCAAGTCGAGCATAAGTTATTAGATAGTATTTGACGAGTAGATAGTAAGTGTTGAGTGACTCAAGTGTCGAGTAGATAGTATGTTTTGAGTCATTCAAATGCTAAGTGATCAATGAATGATGAGTCATTCAGAGGTCAAGTTACCACATTGAAGATGTAGTTGATGCTGAGTATCATGAACTTCAAAGTGTAGAGTAATACAACTTTGACAGAGTTGTTTGTAATGGCACAAACTACTATGTAAACCATTTTGGATCTGACTTAAGGATTCTTTTGTGATCTTATATGATAAGAATGAATCTTTATTGAGAATCATGATAGAGTACATGTAGCCAATTAGAAAAAGGAAAGGTTTAAGAAACAATATGGATGCATCACAATCATTTATTGATACCTAACCCTAAGCCGCCTAGGTGTTCTTAAGGATGAAAAACCCTAAAATTTTGTTGTATATAGAAGGAGAAAAGAGAGAGGTTTTCATGCACAAACAAAGGATTTATGGTGACTATGGAGTTGTGAATTAAGATACATTGAAGAATCAATTAGAGAAGATGGATGTGCGGTGAATGATTTTAAGGTTGAAGTTTTAAGTGTTGATTTACCTCCCTCTCAGAGTTTACTTTTCCCATTGTATTTCCAACAGATAACTAATTCACCCCCACTCTCATTTATTCTTAAGTATTCCAACAATTGGTATTAGAGCACCAACTACTTGAGAGAAAATTTTGAAGGTACTTAAAGCTAAAGATCAAGATGTATAGAAAGTAGGTGCCCAAGTTAAATAAGGAAAAATTTCTTGCATAGAAAATTTTGATGAAGATACACCTAGTAGGTCTTTAAGATTATGCATAGTTAACTATCATTTCTTAGCATGTCTATCCAATTTGACCCCCAACTGCTAAAAAATTGAAACAAAAGAAGGAACACAATCAAAAAATGTTGGAGATTGCATCTATCCGTAGCTATGCAAAGTTTGATGACATCAAAGGATGTGATTCTACTAAGAAGATGTGGAATTTCTTATACAAGATCTATGGAGGGGACAAGAATGTACTGAGAGCCAAAGTTGAAAGTCTAAGTGGAAAATTTGATGAAATGATTATGCAAGATGGTGAGACTATAGTTCGATAATGTGCAAGGATCAAAGATATTGTTAATGCAATTTGAGGATATGATGGACACATTGAAGATGAGAATGTGATCAGAAAAGTATTAGGAACCTTGATGCCTATCTGTGATATTAGAGTCTTTTCTATACAAGAACTAAGGTGTACCCCTGGTAGTAATCTGACCCTTGAATGATTGGTTGGTAGACTTGTTGCTTTTAAGCTTTGAAATTTTAATAATTTTAAATCTAAGAATGTTGAATCTTCTTTAAAAGCTAGGGTGACACTAAAAGAACCTAAAGATAATAAAAATAAAAAGGTCAAACCTACTTCTAGTGATAGTGCTATAGACGATGAAGAGCTAGAAGAACTAGAAGCATTGCTGGCTAGGAAATTTTATTGAGGGAAAGGAAAATACAAAGGCAAGTTACCCATCATATGATTTAATTGTCACAAGGTTGGTCATATTTCACCAAGATGTTCTGATAAGTCAAACAAAGGGAATGGAGACAAATTCAGAGGTAGAAAAATTGACAATAAAAAGGCTACAAGGACAAGGGAAAGAAGGCTTGTTACATTGTTGAAGAAGAATCCAAAGATGAATTTGAAGATCCTAATGACAAAGTTTTCTATGTTTCTATGAAGGATGATTTTGATGATGATGAGGCAAGTGAATTGATATCTTATTTGAACAAAAATGATAGATGGATCATTGATAGTGGATGTTCACATCACATCACTAGAGATAAAAGTAAGTTCATTACCCTTGAGTATTACAATAGAAATAGTGTTATATTTGGTGATGATGCATCCTATCTGATTAAAGGAAAAGGATTAATAAAATTGATAGATAAGATCATATATGATAATCCTTACTATGTGGAAAGACTTAGCTATAATCTCTTAAGTGCACAAAAAATTGAATAGTTTATGTTACGAAGTTGAGTTTGATAACATAAAGTCTAAGATATTGATGGATAACAAATTGGAACTAGAGATCAAACTAGAGGTAATCTATTTTATCTTGATATGAACGATGCTACTTATCTTGTCGCACAATTTGAGGATCTCTGGCTATGGTACAAGAGGTTGCACAATTTGAGGATCTCTCCCTTTCAAGCTTCGTCTCCTTGAGTCTTCTTACTCATTCTGCCAATGCAATCATTCTTGTGGTCGTCTATTCAAAACAGATTTCCTGTGCTTTCTTCTCCTTAGCACATTCTCCAGCACTTCATGCTTTGATGCTTGACCACCTCTCTCTCCTTATTCCTATTTTTTCTCTACTTCTTCATTAACTTATGTCTTCTTATATAGAAGTCTAATTTTCTTTTTGCCACTTAATTCTCCCTTTCCATTTTTAGGGTTTCAAGATGGATTCGGTAGGATACAATGTATCTACGCCATATCTTGTTTTCTTCTAGAAACTTTGCCAGTTGTTTCTCTAAAAAAAAAAAAATGTTCTACATGGTGTTCTATGCCACCAACTCATCATTCTTATGTTCCTTTTAATTCACAAACTTCTAGATAACAACCTTGTCGGCTTAGATCTGGCAAATCTTCGATTTCCAAAATAATGCAAAAACTTGACATTATTGAGTTACTGGTTCTCGACACCTCTGTGTTACTCGAAACCTATACCTACTCAGCACTTGGTTTTGCTCGGCACTTGGTTCTGCTTAGCACTTGATTCTACTCGATACTTGGTTCTGCTCGGCACTTGCTTCTGCTCGGTACTTGGTTCTGCTCGACACTTGGTTCTACTCGACACTTGATTCTGCTTAGTACTTGTTAATACTCAGTACTTCTTAATATTCAACACTTGTTACACTCGGCACTTGTTAATACTTGGCACTTGTTACACTCGGCACTTGGTTTCACTCGGCATTAACTAGGAGTTTTCTTGGCTCTTACTAGCTTGCTTGGCTCCTTCTCTCTAATGAACTTAGTTTGAGTTTTACAAAAGACTTAGCTAAAACCTTAAATCTTTGATATGTTTCAGTGTGCCCATTCTTTGTAATATGTCATCAAATACACTTTTTTATCAATGGCTTAGCTGATCTTTGTACTTCATTACAACATCATAACTTCAACCTTTCTCTAGGTGTTCTAGTTACATCTTATTGATTGCTTCCTCCTTTACAATCAACTAATTGATAGTATTTGGATCACTAAAGCAATTGTCATTCCTACAAGTAGCAAGTTTGAAATCAATGACAAAACAATGATTGAGGACATTCTTTACCAGTTCCATATATTATTCCAACAACTTTTCTTATGATCATTTCAATCATTTCCAACAATCTCCCTCTTTGGCATTGATGGCAAACCAAACTGATCAAGTAATCAATTCAGTTACCACCAAGATTGTATATGTTAGCTTGTTGCATTTCACTACTAATCTCATATATCTCCCTCTTTCTTTGTATTGATCAATTTTCTGCATATTTCTCACTCTTTAACATAAATGCCAAAGATGTAGCAACTTTATCATGCAGAATATAAGCTTTGGCTTCTAGTTGATTTTCTCCCTCTGTCATCATGCTTGTGACTGATTTGGAGTTTCTATTTCTGCTGTCATCCTTTGCATCGACCTGTTAATATTACAATGATTTATTCCTGTTGATGCAAGGCAGCTTTCTTGTTGCCTTAAACAGCTTCAGTTAGGGGTATGACCCCCAACTTGCCTCTAAGATATTCATAGGCATCCTTGGGCAATGGTTTGGTGAAGATATCTACAGTTTGTTCCTTTGTGTGAATGTATTCCAACTTCACTTGTTTGTCTTCTACCAATTCTCTGACATAATGATACTTGATTGCAATATGCTTGATTTTTGCATGCATTACTAGATTTTTGGATATGTTTATAGCACTTGTATTATCACAATACAATATCACAGGTTTTGTTACTTCTTCTTACATTCCATTCAATAGATGTGTGAACCATACAATGTTTGTGTAATTGACTCCAGCTACCACATATTCTGACTCTGCAGTGTACTGGGATATACATGTTTGTTTCTTGCTAGTCCAAGTAACCAGCCTTCTACCTAGAAATAATGCACCTCCACTTGTGCTTTTTCTATCATCAATGTTTCCTCCCTAGTCTGCATCTGTATATGCATTGAGCTCAAATTTTCCATTCTTTTTGTAATATAGACCAAAGTCATTAGTCCCTTTGAGATATCTCATTATTCTTTTTACTGCTATGAGATGATTTTCTTTAGGATTAGCAGAGAACCTAGCCACTATTCCAACTACTAATGCTATGTCTGGTTTACTATGTACAACATAATGTAGTTTTCCAATCATGGATCTGTACATTGTTTGATTGACTTCAGCTAACTCATCATTTTTGGATAGCTTATTTCCTGTGGCCATTGGTGTGCTGACTGGTTTGGATTCCTCCAATCCAAATGTTTTAAGAATTTCTTTGATGTACTTTGATTGAGTAACAAATATTCCATGTTTGAGTTGATATACTTGCAGTCCAACAAAAAAATTGATTTCTCCAAACATAGACATCTCAAATTCATGTTTCATTTTGTCAGCAAAGCCTTTGCAAAGTACTTCCTTACCTCCAAACACTATGTCATCCACAAAGATTTTAGATACAATAATGTCTTTACCTTATTCTGCTTTGATGTACATGTTGTTGTTATCATCAGTTCTTTCAAATCCAATTTGCACTAGATACTTGTGAAGTCTCTCATACCATGCTCTAGGTGCTTGTTTCAAACCATAGAGTGCTTTATGTAACTTACACACCATATCCCTGTTGTTTTCATCAACAAATCCTTCTATTTGTTCAATGTAGACTTCATCTTCTAGTATACCATTTAAGAAAGCGGATTTTAAATCCATCTGATAGACATTAAAATCTTTGTAGGCAACATATGAAAGTAAAGTTCTTACTCCTTCCATTCTAGCAATAGGAGCGAATGTTTCTCCATAGTTTATTCCTTCTTCTTGAGCATAACCCTTACATACTAGTCTAGCTTTGTTTCTGATAATCATACCATTTTCATCTAGTTTATTTCTAAGTACCCATTTGGTGCCAATCACATTCTTGTCAGTTGGTCTGGAAACCAAACTCCAGGTTTTATTTTTTCTTATTTGATCAATTTCTTCTTCCATAGCTTTATACTAGTCATCATCTTGTAATGCACCATGTACTGTCTTGGGTTCAGATTGGCTGATCAGAAATGATTCATGTCTTAGTCTGTTCCTTGTCATTGGTCTTGCATCTTTGTCACCAATTATTTGTTCAACAGGGTGATGTCTTTTTACATATTTGGATAACCTTGGCTCTGTCTTCATTTCCATGTTTGATCTTTCGAATTCAGGATCACTATGCACTTCATTGTCCGGTTGTTCTTCATCATGTATGCTATCTTCAGAATCAGATTGTGCATTTTCTTCATTATGCAACTTGGCATTTTTTGGTTGTGATTCAGCTGAAATTGATACCTGTTGTTGATTTTGAATTTGATTGACATCATTCTTATCAATCATTCCTTCATAAGAATACACAAAGGTTCTGTACTCTTCCATTTTCTTTGGTATTTTGGCTTGGACTTCTGTGTGCTCATCAAAATTTACATTTGCACTTTCCACAATTTTGTTAGTGTTAATATTCAAACACTTATATGCCTTACTTCTAGTGGAGTAACCAAGAAATATACCTTCATCACTTTTTGCATCAAATTTTCCATTTCTGACATCTTTAAGGATAAAACATTTGCAACCAAACACTTTGAAATGTTTTACATTGGGTGAGTAACCATACCATAATTCAAAAGGTGGTGTATTTGTACCTTTCTTGACTTGTACTCGGTTCAATGTATGAACAGCTACACTTACAACTTCTCTCCAGTATTTTAGAGCAACATTCTTTTCCATCATTAATATTTTGGCACAGTCAATTACATATCTATTTCTTCTTTCAGCAATTCCATTCTGTGGGGGAGTTCTAGGAGCTGACGTTTGTCTTTTGATCCCTTTGTCATTACAAAATATCTCGAGTTCATTTGATGTAAATTCACCACCTCTATTTGATCTTAGGCATTTCAGATTTTTTCGAGTTTCCTTTTCAACTCTGGCCACATACCACTTAAACATTTGAAAAACATCAAATTTTTGTTGTAAGAACATAACAGTCATCATCCTAGAATAGTCATCAACAAATAACATTATGTATTTATCTCCTCTATAGCTTTGTATTTCCATTGGACCACATAAGTCAATGTGAACTAACTCAAGTATCTCTTCAGATGTATAGTTTTTGCTTTTGAAATTTGATTTTGTCATCTTTCCTAGCTGACATTGTTTGCACATGATATTATCAGGCTTCTTCAATTTTGGTAGACCTTTGACTTTCTTCATTTTACTGATGTTGACTAGATTTTCAAAGTTGACATGACATAATCTTCTATGCCATAACCATTCATCATCAAATTTTGCAAATAGACAAGAAAAATCATCCATATCAAGGTAAAACAAATTACTCTTTGTTTGATCTCCTTGTCCTATCTATTTACCATCATTGTCATAGATTTTTGAAGTTTTGTTTCCAAATTCCACTTTGCAGCCTATATTGCCTAACTATGAGACACTCAGTAAATTATAGTTTAATACTTCAACCTGGTATGCATTGTCACATGAAATTTGTTCTTTGAGCTTAATGGAACCTTTTTCTTTGATTTGACATGGAGCATCATTACCAAATCTAACACTATTTCCATCATACTGAGTAAAGTTAACAAACTTACTTTTGTCTCCTATCATATGATATGAGCATCCACTGTCTATGATCCATCTTTCATTCTTGTTTATGCATGTTACCAGTGTTGTGGCTTCTTCTTCATTAGATTGGTCCTTCATGGCTACATAAACAACTTCATCATCATTGTCATTAGAATTTTCTTCAACAATATAACACTTCTTACCTTTTTCTTTGTAATCTCTCTTGTCATCATCTCTTCTATTCTTGTATTTGTTGCCTTCCTTGGAATCCTTTTTCTGTGGACATCTTATAGTAATATGACCTACTTCATTGCAATTGAAACAAATGATAGGCATCTTACCTTTGAATTTTCCTTTGCCCCTGTGAAATATTCTAGCAAGCAATGCTTCCAATTGTTCCACATCTTCCTCATCAGTGCTACTATCACTAGATACATACTTCATTTTTCTTCCTTTCTTTGATTTCATCTGTTCAGCATCTTTCAGTGATAACTTGGCCTTAAAAGCAGATTCAACATTTTCAGGATTGTAGTTGTCAAAGTTAGATAATTCAAATGCAGTGAGTCTACCTATTATACCTTCAAAGCTTAGATTATTTCTTGGTATACATCTTAGCTCTTGTATTGTTGATACTCTAATAGAATAGATAGGGAGCAAGGTTCTTAAGAACTTACTATTAATAGTATCTTCATCTAGTTGACCATTCAGGCATCTTATTGCAGTTACCACTTCCTTTATTCTTGCACCATACTGAGCAACATTCTCATTTTCTTCCATTTTCATGTCATCAAACTTTCCTCTGAGACTTTCTCTTTTTGCTCTTTGTACATTCTGATCTCCTCCATAGATGTCTGATAAGGCTTTCCACATTTTTTATGCAGTGTCACATCCTTTGATATCATCAAATTCAGCATAGTTGAGTGCAGAGGCAATTTCCAGCATTGTCTGGTTGTGTTCTTGCTTGTTTTTCATGTCTTCTATAGTAGGAGAACCTATTGGATATACATGTTCAGTGACAATTGAATTTTGGGCATAATCTCCTATGGATCCAAGATGTAGCTTCATCAAACTTTTTCATGCAACAAAGTTGTCTTTGTTGAGCTCTAGAACTTCTCTCTTTGCCATTTTGATCTTTTCTTCTTGTAGTCCCTTTAAACTAAATCAACAGTTGGCTCTAATACCAATTGTTAGAATTCTTTAGAATAACTTGGGGGGGGGCGTGAATTAGTTATTTAAAGTCCAAAATTCCCTATTAATACCTTTTTACTACTTTTAATGAATCCATATACTTTTCATCTATCCAATACTCAAATCAATCATATAAGCAAGTTACAGTAAATCAATATGCAATGACAAAACATCCAAAATCAACACATGACACAATGATTTACGTAGAAACCCAATTTGGGAAAAACCACTAGTAACATGCTACTTGATTTTCACTCTTCTAAAGTGATGCCCTGTTAAAAGCCTGCCCTGTTAAAGGCTTACAACACATTGTTAAATGTGACCTTGTTAGAGGATTTCACCAAGCTGTTAGGAATGGGCCTGGTAAAAGGTCTTTAGAACATTCGCTTGGAATGTCATCTTGTTAAAGGATTTATCTTATGGCTATTAAACCAACCTAAGTCCATAGGATTTAGACTTATTGTTACAATTGCTAGAAAGTAACGATAATAGTCTTTTAATCTGATATAACTTACAATATACTTTGCAGATTTTAGATTGCACTTTCAATTCAATCCTTATGCTTGGCTTCAATCACTTCAGCTCTGACTGCTTGTCTCCCTTTCAAGCTTCGTCTCCTTGAGTCTTCTTACTCATTCTACCAATGCAATCATTCTTGTGGTCATCTATTCAAAATAGAGCTCTTGTGCTTTCTTCTCCTTAGCACATTCTCCAACACTTCATGCTTTTATGCCTGACCACCTCTCTCTCCTTATTCCTATTTTTGCTCTACTTCTTCATTAACTTATGTCTTCTTATATAGAAGTCTGATTTTCCTTTTGCTGCTCAATTCTCCTTTTCCATTTTTAGGGTTTCAAGATGGATTAGGTAGGATACAATGTATCTACCCCATATCTTGTTTTCTTCTAGAAACTTTGCCAGTTGTTTTTCTAAAAAAAAAAAATGTTCTACATGGTGTTCTGTGCCACCAACTCATCATTCTTATCTTCCTTTTAATTCACAAACTTCTAGATAACAACCTTGTCGGCTTAGATCTGGCGAATCTTCAATTTCCAAAATAATGCAGCAACTCAACATTATTGAGTTACTGGTGCTTGACACCTCTATGTTACTCGAAACCTATACCTTCTCGGCACTTGGTTCTACTCAGCACTTGATTTTGCTCGGTACTTGGTTCTGCTCAGCACTTGGTTCTACTTGGCACTTGATTCTGCTTGACACTTGTTAATACTCGACACTTGTTAATACTCAGCACTTGTTAATACTTGGCACTTGTTACACTCGGCACTTGTTAATACTTGACACTTGTTACACTCGACACTTGGTTCTGCTTGGTATTAATTAGAAGTTTGCTCGACTCTTACTAGCTTGCTCAGCTCCTTCTCTCTAATGAACTTAGTTTGAGCTTTACAAAAGACTTAGCTAAAACCTTAAATCTTTGATATGTTTCAGTGTGCCCATTCTTTGTAATATTTCATCAAATACACTTTTTCATCAATGGCTTAGCTGATCTTTGTACTTCATTACAACATCATAACTTCAACCTTTCTCTAGGTCTTCTAGTTACTTCTTATTGATTGCTTCCTCCTTGACAATCAACTAATTGATAGTATTTGGATCACTAAAGCAATTGTCATTCCTGCAAGTAGCAAGTTTGACATCAATGACAAAATAATGATTGAGGACATTCTTTACCAGTTCCATATATTATTCCAACAACTTTTCTTATGATCATTTCAATCATTTCCAACAATATTCTTAGGTTATTCCACAAGAAGTAAAGATTATAAGTGTTTAAATAATAATAGTAACAAAGTTGGGGACAATGAAAATGTAAAGTTTGATGAATATACATAAGTGCATGAAGATGAACCAAAGAAGGAACTTGAAAATTACAAAACCTTTATGTACTACTATGAAGACATGTCTACTGATGCGAATAATTCTACAAACTAAGTTGTTAATCAACAAGAATTAGTATCCATTGAGTCACATACAATGGATATTGAATTTCATTTAGGAGCCAAGATGGACTCAGGAGCCAAGTTGTAGTTAGAAGATGAGGTGCATTCTAATACTGAGATCATCTTAGATGAAAGGAATGTCAAGTTACTGAATAGATAAGTACATGGTGAATTTGAAATTGATCTTCATGAAAGACCCATTGCAGAAAGGAAAGAAGAATCAAGGTTGTCAAATTATGTTAGAAGACATCACCCTACTGGAAAAATTATTAGAGATAAAGAAGATAGACCAATGACAAGGGATAGGTTGAGAAATGAAACATGTTTGTTAAGTATGCATGAACCTAAGTTAGTGAAGGATGCATTAGAGAATGAAGACTAGAGTCAAGACATGAAAGAAGAAATTGATCAGATTGAGAAGAACAAAACATGGACATGAGTACCCAGACTTGAGAATAAGAATGAGATTGGAACCAAGTTGGTGTACAAAAAAAATTGGATAAAAATAGTGAAGTCACAAGGAATAAGGAAATATTAGTTTGGAAAGGATATGTACAAGAAGAAAGAATTGACTATGGAGAGACATTTTCCCCTATTTCAAGATTGGAAGGAGTAAGAACTCTACTTGCTTACTCTACATACAAAGGATTTCAAGTTTATCAAATGGATTTTAATTCAACATTTCTGATTGGTATGCTGGAAGAAGAGGTTTACATAGAACAACCTAAAGGATTTGTTGACCCAAACAATAAGAATATGGTGTGTAGATTGCATAAAGATTTATTTTGTTTATAGGAAGCTTGTAGAGAATGGTATGAAAGGCTTTAGAACTATCTTGTGAAGATTGGTTTTGCAAAAATTGATGACAACCACAATCTATACTTGAAGACATAAGAAGATAAATGAATTTAACTAACTGAAATATTTGTTGATGATATCATATTTGGAGGATGAAATGCATTATGTAAGACATTTGCAAATGAAATGAAGGAAGAGTTTGAGATGTTTATGTTTTGAGAAATATTTTTTTTGTTCCACTACAAGTATATCAGATCAAATATGGTATTTACATCACTTTGTCCAAGTATGTGAAGGAAATATTTAGAACTTTTGGTATGGAATATTTAAAACATGTTAGTACTCATATGGTGATAGGACACAAACTATAAAAAATTGACGATTCTTCTAAAGTAAATCAAACATTAGACAAGTCTACGATTGAAAAATTGCAATGTGTAGTTCATAGTAGACTTGAGATTGTATTAATTTTTGAGATTGTTGCAAGGGTTTCTATAAATCCTAAGGATGATATTTTAATGGTTGTTAAAAGGATAATGATATAGTTGAAAGGAATAGAAGACTGTGGTCTCTAATACAAGAAAAAATGACAAGTTTGAATTGAGATTCTATACAGATGTTGATTGGGACTGAAACATTGATCACAAAATGAGCACAAGTAGTGGAGCATTTTTATAAGGAAAAAGATTGATCAATTGAACCAGCAAGAAACAAAATTTTATACCACAATCTTTTGATGAAGCTGAATATGTGGTTGCAATTGTGAGTTGCACAAATGTGGTATGGATAAAATAGTTACTTAAAGGAATGAAGGAGGAAATTACTAAACCTGTAGTACTCTACTATGACAATAAAAGTGCTATAAACATATTAAAGGACCCTATGATGCATACAAAGATAAAGCAAATTGTAATAAAGTATCATTACCTGAGAGAATTGGTTCAAGAAAAAAATTGAGAATGAAATATGTGAATACAAAAGAACATGTATAGCTGATATATTCACAAAGGCTTTACCTAAGGATGGACATGAATATATTAGAGGTAAACTAGGGTTGATATTCCTATTTAAAGCTACTTAAGAAGAAAGAGTAGTGCCCTACATCAATTGAGTTGAATAACATATTTTACAAATTGGTGTAGTGGATCTTACTTTAGGACCTACCTAAAGTAAGAAAGGAGCTGAAAATAGAAGATCTATAGTCAAAAGCAAGGTGTCAAAGGGACAAATTGAATTGAAGCAAATGACTAATATGTCAATGCTTGATACAACCACTCAAATTATAGTACATAGGAGGTTCTTTTAGCCCTTGTCATGAATCCTAAGGGGAGAGCTAAAATAATTTCCAATAGTTTCCACATAAAATCCTTGTGTCAAAATGTGTGATTGATTTTGTGGTGTTGCGTGTTTACATTTCTCTCAAGTAAATTTGACATAGGAAAACACTAGGCATATGTTTAAGATATTGAATGATCATTGCATGCATAAGAATAAGTTGAAGTACATAAATTTTTTTTTTTGTTTCAATCTTTGATAACTTATTCACCCGCCACCCCCCTAGTTATTATAAATTATCACAACAAATTTTATGTGGAATTCAATTTGGAAAAAACCACCAGTAACATGCTACCAATTTTCACTCTTCTGAAGTGAACTCTATGAGGAGCCAACCCCATTAAAGGTTACAATGCACATTGTTAAATGTGACCTTGATTAAACTATTTCAATCACCCTATTAGGACTAATCCTTGTTAGAGGACTATAAAAAATTCCAATAAAATGTCATAATATTAAAGAATTTACTCATGACTATTAGGTCAACCTTAATCAAAATGATTTATCTAGACTGATATGATGATTAGAACGTAATCATAGGACTCTATATGATAATGAAGAAATTGAATTCTAGATTACAGATCACTTGTTCAAGCTTTCATATTGCTTGGCATTTAATCTCTTTCATCTCTAACAACTTGTTTACCCAACAAGAATTCACCTCATTAAACCTTCTTTCTTAGTATGCCAATTGTAGATTCATCCCTTCAACCACCACATGAAGCAACACCTCAAGACTCCTTGTCTCTCTTTAATTCACACTATGACACTTTTCTTCTAGCCTGTTATCTCCTTATATAGAAAATTTAGATATTTTTTCACTTAACCAAAATCATCAAACATAGGGTTAGGTTGAAATCATTGAATCTACCCTCTCTTCCATTTTGTTTCCTCTAGAAACTTCTCATATAATCCTCTTTTAAGTGGTCTCTGAACTCTTTATCTTTATTTTTGTGCCACCGTCTCATCATACTTATCTTCCAGATGCTTCACATAATTTAAGAAATTTAATTTGTTGGCTCAGATTTGTCAAATCTTTGATCAAACTCATTTTATTGGCACTCAACAATAACATGTTATTTTCTTAGTAATAACTTTCTTCTAATGCTCAGTCAATACTAGGTTTTTCGGCATACACTAAGTCTTTACTAGTGCTTAGCAACCATTAAATTTTCTTCACTTGGAACCTAATAAATTTCTCTTTTCTTTACAAATAGTAAACTTATTTCGGTTAGCTTCAAGTAATTTTTTGCTCAACCTGCACTAACTTACTCAACTTCCATTATTTTCTCAGTCAGGCTAGGAAGATAGATTTATTTACTTATTCTTCTTCTAGTATTTTCTCAATTATCCCTTCATTGTATCCTTAAGTTGACAAATAATATAATATATCATTAAAGTCTTACTTGGTCTTAGTGCTCCTATACACCATATAACACAACATTTCTCTAGGTACTCTTGTTACATCCTTTCTTTTCAAATCCTCTTCATCAATCAATCAAATGATAACATTTAGACAAAATTAGCAATTTTCTCACTAACAAGTAATAAGTTGACATCACTAATAAAATAATGGTTGTTCCATGATAGGTATCATCAATCTTCCTCATTTCTATACTTCAACAATATTCTTCAACGACCCATCTCTATGATAGGTGACCCATAAAACCTACATCAGAAAAGGAGGTTCAACCAACTTGAACTTCATTAGATTAGTTTACACCTCAATAATATGCCATTCCACCTTCACTAGACCTTATGAATGAAGACACTAGTAGAATGTACCAAGCCCATTTGCTAAATGACAACACACTACATATATAAAAAAGGGTTGTAGAAGTTGTTAAGAGGTAAAATCCACACAAAAATGAGATGGGGAGTGGATGGAGGAGGGTGACTACATTTTGAAAAATTAAATTTAAACCAACACTTTAAAATATTGACTTTACAATTATAAAAATTATACACCACTTCACAATAATTTGTTTACAAGGGAAACCCTTGATTAGAGGGTAAAATCTTGATGGGGATGTCACCCAAAAGATAATATACTAATATATGAGTTATTTGTGAATTGATGTGATCTTGTTAGGAGACAATTATAATGCATTCGATACAATAGTCCTCATTAGAGGAAAAATCTCTCTTAGGAGGTCTTGAACCCTATCAAAATATTCTAACTCTTTCCAAAGTTGATGTAAAAGAAGATAAACCCACTTCCTTAATGTTTTAGCAACTATAAAGGACAATCATGAGGGTAACAGTTCCAAATCAATCAAATGATTCACTACATCTTACTTGCACCAACATATGTGCCTTAGAGCTCACCATAATCAACCAACTTGACATTTTATCTTCTCAAATCATACAACATAATAGATGGCATCAACTTGCCAGATACATTACTTACATGATACTTACTTGAACTAAGGAGAACATATTTCCTTTAAATCATTATATTTAACTAATTAGGCCAACTTTTTAATGTAGACAACTAAATCGAATTATATCATTTAAGTAATCTTATTTAGTCATCTCCTAATGTATTATTTATTAAAAGTATTTAATATTTAATGAATTATATGTCATCCCCTAGTTAATTAATTAATTAATTGACAATATTCCAATTGATAAATGAAATGACAACAAAAATTCTAATTATCAATTAAATCCATATTCTTCTATTTGATAAAATAAATGCATAATAATTCTATTTTGTTTAATCCCAACATTCCCTTTGATAAAAGACTCTTTTTAAATCAATTCCTCAACCATTAGCTAACCCTTAAACCAATATTAATAACCTATCTAATTAGCTAATTAAACCCATTTAATTACGCAACCCACTCACATTCCTCTAACATGCCTACTTACCCCTTTATCCTCCTATATTCTCAGTCTAATCCTTGCCCTAATAATTTGCACAAATTTAACTATGGATTAAGAAATCTTAACCCACACCAAAGTCAAACCTCCCATCCCATGTCTTAAACTTATCTTACATTCCCACCCACATTCATTAAATTCTCTTATAGATACTTAATGACTTCTTACAAATCCCTTATGTGCTCAATTACATTCCTCTCATACACTCCAACCCTCTCATAAGTCCTTTGTACCCCTATTTTACCTCCAACTTTCACATCATCTCACATCATCTCTCATTTTGACACTTGTGAGAATACTATGGATTTGAGAAAGCATAATCCATGTTCTTTTCTCTCATTGCATCCTAGCCCTGCCTTACCTTTTCTTAGCTTTGCATCTTGACCCTCCATCTTCGCCTGCCTTCGCTTATAAATGGACACCTCTCCTTTCACATTAATATGCACTCTTTATGCTAATGTTATAATTCTCTTTTGAAAGATAAAGTAATCAAATATACCCTTACCATACTCAAATTCATACCCCATTTATGCACTCTTTATGCTAATGTTATAATTCTCTTTTGAAACATAAATTCATCAAATATACCCTTACCATACTCAAATTCACACCCATTTCACACTTCTATCTCCCATCAATTGAGGGCTTGAGGTACACTTTAGCACAAATTTTCATTACTTGGACAAATCCTCTTGAACTTGGAGCTATTTGTAGGAGTGAGGTATGCATTCCTTTTAATTACTTTTGATTTCATGTTGAAGGTCTTCTCATACGTGTTAAACTTCTTATTTTATTGAATGCTTTGTCTAAACTTTGTATTCCATTAGCAACAATGGTCCTAGATGATACATTTTGGAATAGTTGACAGGATCCAAAAAATGGGTCAATGGTTCATCCATTTCAATCCTTTTTTTTTTCCTACAAACTAATAATTTAATGTTTGTTATTGTTTAAGTGTTTTGCAAGTGTGATTTGGTTCTTATGTAGGTTTGGAGATACGCCTGGAAGAAAATATCATGCTATAGATACCTCAAAAAGTACTCAACAACCACTTAATAGCCCGAGAAGCTTACTTTTGGGCAATTTCATTGCTTATACTATTTTCTATAAGGCATTTGTGACCTCTTTGTAGCACTTCTAAAATTTCCTATAGTGCCTAGTGAACTATTGCATAATGTATTTTTTCATTTTAATAATATATTAAAATAATATTTCAGCATATTTATGTTGGAAATATAAGAGGAGTAATTGAGAGGGGATGGATGAATCATTTACCACAAAAATAAATCATAGATCCCTTAGATGACAATACAAATGAAAACTAAACTCTATTGTAACTCAATAAATGTATAGGAAAATGTTGTAATTCGGAAAAAACTAAAATAACTTGAAAAATGCTTAACATGAAAGTCTTAAGATATTATTTGTGATTGATCATATTTTAACTTAGTTGAAAACATATAAAAGAAATAGCATGAACACACTTGGCACCATGATTTAATGCGGAAACCCAATTTGGAAAAAACTACCAATTGCAACTAGTTACTGATTTTCACTCTTTTGAAGTAGGCCCTATTAGGAGTCAACTAGGTGTTAAAGGTAACAAAAGATACTGTTAGGTGTGACCCTATTAGAGGATTTAATCACCCTATTAGGAGTGGCCTTGTTAGAGGTCTTTAGACAATTCAATAGAAATGCCACCTTGTTAGAGGATTTACAAATAGTTGTTAAGCCAACTCTAGTAAGAGATTTCATCACTGCTACAATGGTCAGAGAGTAACAATGAAATGACCTAATTTTTGATGCAATTGAATTTTTTATTATAGATCTCAATTCTAGCTTTTATACTTGATCCTTCCTAATCAAATGTATCTTTTCATCTCAACAAGGATATTTTGCTTATCCTTCTAATTTGCTTCCTCTACGTATCCCCAAATCTTTGATTATGTTCCACTAATCTTCTTCTAATCCTCAAGTTGACCTTATATTTATATTTTGCACATTTTAAAGTTAACTTGACTACCACTTAGAATAATTAATATTCATCTTCTTAGTCACCTAGAACCAACAAACAAATCAATTGAACTCAATATGCCAAAACAATAAAATCCTTCATTAGCCAACCCTACTTGGTAGACATTAACTTAAAGCAATTTTCCTATGTTAACCAAGTGAACTTGGTTAATACTACATATTCACAAAGTTCCATTGGTAACCAAGTGAGCTTAGTTAACATTGGTTACATCCAACATTTCTTTCATTAGCTGAGTGAGTTGGGTTAACATTGAACTTTTGCAAACTTTCCTTTGTCACCCAAATGAACTCGGAAGACATTGTATTCTGAACTAGGAAAACTTTGGAATTCTTGGCAAACATAAGAAACTATCTTCAATGCTTGAGTGAGTTTGGTATACACTAACTAGCAATGATCTGACATTACGTGTAACATCAAAGACAATACAAAATTAATCAATATTTTGCAACAATTTACCTCTTTAGCGTTGATGGAAACACATGTGAGAATACAAGGAAATTTTAGAGTAAGAATAAAATAAAGAGCATATCCTTAGTTTCATTCTGATTCTTATCTATGACAACTCACTCTATTAGTGTGAACTCGCTCTGCCTTCAATTTCTTCCCCTGTTAGCAAAACTCTACCTCTTTGGTATTATACCAAATTCTTCCTTGTTGACATTGTAAAAAAAAATTTCTTTTCATATGATAGCCAAACTCTCCCTTTTTGACATCTCATGAGAAATAAAATATTCAATTAATATTAATTTACCTCATGTACTTATTTGCAATATGCCCTTGTCAATACTACATCAATTGACTAATCTTCAACATGCTCTGGTTGGTACATCACCAAACTTTATTTAGTGAGCTTTAGATAGGGGAATGATCCCTAACTAACCACTTAGATACAAAATTGCATCCTTAGGTAATGGCTTAGTGAATATGTCTTTAATTTGTTCTTTGGAATTCACATATTACAATCTTACCTCTTTATCATTTACCAATTCTCTAAAAAAATGATATTTTATAGCAATGTGTTTTTTTTTGGTATGCATCACTAGATTCTTTGATATATTTATTACACTATTGTTATCACAGTATATAACCACTAGATCCTTGATCTCTATTTTCATACTTGCCAATAGTTATTTGAACCAAATAATATTAGAACAATTAATTGCTACTACCACATATTTTTTCTCTACTTTGGATTAAGAAATACAATTATGCTTCTTTCTTGTCCAAGACACTAGTCTTTTATCAAGAAGGAATGCTCCACTAGTGGTGCTATTTCTATCATCAACACTTCCTACCCAATCACCATTTGTGAATACTTTCTAATACAAATTACATCCTTTTTTGTACCATAAGACATAGTCTATAGTACCTTTCAAATATCTCATAATTCTTTTGATTTCCATCATGTGATTTTCTTTGGGATTTGTTGAGAATCTTGCCACCATACCAATTGCTAATGCAATATCAACCCTTCTACACACTACATATTACAATTTTCCAATCATTGATCTGTATGTGGTCTGATCTACCTCCTTGGAATCATCATTTTTAGAAATATTATATCCAATAGACATAGGAATTCCAACTGGTCTTGAATCTTCCATTCCAAACTTCTTTAGTATATCTTTGATATATTTAGATAGAGTAATATAGATAACATCTTTCTTCTACTGGATCTATAATCAAACAAGAATTTTATCTATCTAAACATAGACATCTCAAATTATTTACTCATTTCTTCTAAAAATGCCTGACACAAGTCAAATTGTCATCCACAAATATTTTTGCCAATACAATATTCTTGTCTAGTACTTCTTTGATATACAGACTATTGCTATCATTTTTTCTTTGAAAACCAATCTTTATCAAGTAGTTATCAAGTGTTTCATACCAAGCTCTGGGAGATTTCTTGAGACCATACAATTCTTTGTGTAATTTTTAGACCATATCTCTTTTGTTGGGATCTACAAAACCTTTAGGTTGTTTAATGCATACTTCCTCATCAAGAATTTCATTTGAGAAGGCATATTTTACATCTTTTTGATAAACTTTAAATCCTCTGTGAGCTACATATGCTAGTAAAGTTCCAACACATTTTTATCTTGTAAAAGGAGAAAAAGTTTCCCCATAATCAATACCTTCTTCTTGAGAATAAGCTTTACATACTAACCTTGCTTTCTTTCTAGAAACTTCTCCATCTTCATTAAGCTTATTTTTGAATACCCACTTTGTGCCAATTATATTTTAATCCTTGGGTCTAGGAACAAAAGTACAAGTTTTTTTCTCCTCAATCTATTCTATTTCCTCATTCATTTCTTCAATCCAACTTTCATTATGCAAAGTATCTTTAACATTTCTAGGTTTAAATTCAGCAAACAAATAAGTACCTTTCAATTTGTTTCATTTTTCCATTTGACTTATCTGTAATGATCTGATCAAGTGTATGATGTCTTCTGCATATCTTGCTAACACAACTACTTTGGATTTAGAATTTTTTTCTTGACTTCTTCATGATCTTCTATATTAAGCTTGTGTCCCACTATCTATGACTCAAGTCCATTAGATTTGGTTTTATCTAGCAACAACTTAGTAGCTTTTGACTGTGACTTAGGTCATTTAGAATGACTTGGATCCTTTAGAGTGTGATTTGGGTTGCACTGATTGCAACTCAATAGATTTTGGAGATTTTTGGGACTCAAGAGGTGAGTCCTCCTAACTTCCAAATAGATTTGGCACTGTATTAAGATTAAAGTAAACAAATCTTCTGTAATCCTCAAGTTCTTTGTTGCTCCCTTCTTTAATCTTTTCTACAAACTCATCAATTCTCACATGTGCACTTTCTATGATTTTATAAGTAGACAGATTCAAACATTTGTATCCTTTATTTCTACAAGAGTATCTTAGTAATATGCCTTCATCACCTTTGACATCAGATTTACCTTTCCTAGATTCTTTCAAGATATAACATTTTCTACCATATACTTTCAAGTAACTTACATTAGGTTTGTAGCCATACCATAGTTCATAAGAAGTTTAATTAAATGAATCTTTCTTCAACTCTACTTTGTTCAAGGTATGCACTATAGCACTGATTGCTTCCTTCCAGTATTTGATTACAACATTGTTTACTATCATCATTGTTCTTGCACAATCGATGATGGACCTATTCCTTCTTTCAGCTATACCATTCTACTGAGGTTTACTAGGGGCTAATACTTGTCTCTTAATTCCTTTTTCAATGTAGAATTCATTGAACTCATTGGAAATGAATTCACTACCTCTTCTTGATCTCAAAAATTCTAGCTTCTTTCCAGTTTCTTTTTCTACTCTTGTGAGATACCACTTAAACTTTTGAAAAGCTTCATATTTTTCTCTTAGATAATTATAGTCATCATTTTACAATAATCATCAATAAATGGAATGAAAAACTTATCTTCACTATAACTCTCTATTCCAATAGGTTCACATAAGTCTATATGTACACACTCTAAGACTTCTTCAGAATGATAGTTTTTTCTTTTGAAACTAGTTTTTCCCATCTTACCAATTTTAAAATTTGTGCATAGACCCATATTAGGTTTCCTTAAGCTAGTAATACCTCTTACTCTTCTATTTTTTCTTATTTTGACTAGATTATCAAATTTTACATAACAATCTTTTGTGCCATAACCATCTTTCTTCTACTTGAGCAATAAAACATGAACTTTCATTGAGATCAACATAGAATAAATTAGTTTTTTTTTTTTGCTAGATCCAACCATATCTCCTTTACCATCTAGCAGTTTGGCCATTGCATTCATAAAATATACTTTGAATTTAATGTTATTCAACTGTGCACACTCTATAGATTATTCTTTAGACCTTCAACCTAATAAGTATTATCACATCTAAGTTCATTGGTTAATGAGATACATCCTTTTCCCTTTATGCAACAAGGCTCATTGTTTCCAAATCTCACACTACCACCATCATAATATTCCATGTGTTCAAATTTTTTATATCACCAGTCATATGATGTGAGTGGCCACTACCAATAATCAATGTATCATTTTTGCTAACATAAGAGATAAGTTCTATTTTATCTTCTTCATCATCATATTCATCTTTTATAGAAAAATATACCATTTCATCTTGATTATTATCAGAATCTCTAGCCATAAAACAAGGTTTCTTACCTTTTTCCTTGTAGTCTTTGTAGTTTTTGAAATCCTTCTTGCCTTTGAGCTTATTCTTTTTCTTTTCATCTTTACCTTCTCTACTTAGGCACCTTGCAATAATGTGACCAACTTCTTCACAAGAAAAATAGATAAGAGCAATCTTATCTTTGTACATTCCTCTGCCTTTGGAAAATTTCCTTTCAAGTAGGGCTTCACCAACTTCAAGATCACTATCTAAACTTTTTACCTATTCTTCACTTTTTGATTGATTGGTTCTTGATTTTCTACCCTTTTTCTTGAGTGAAAGCTTGGCTTCAAATGCAGACCCAATACATTTGGAACTAGGGACATAGCTATCATAGTTATCCAAGTCAAAAGTTGTCAATCTTCCAACTAGAGCATCCAAAGTTATTTTTCTATTTGGATCACATCTCATTTATTGAATAGCAGTCACTCTAATTGCATAGATTGGAATAAAGGTTTTGGGTACCTTGCTTACAACTATTTTTTCATTAATGTCTCCTCCAGATGCTTTGATTGCATTGACACTTGCTTTAATCAACTCAACATACTTTGCAATGTTTTCATCTTCTCTCATTTTCATCTGATCAAAATGTCCTCTAAGACTTTTAGCTTTATCTCTTCTTACATTATCATCTCCTTTGTAGACGGCTTTCAGTTTGATTGACATATCATAACTTGTAGTGCAACTTTTGATGTCATCAAATTGAGTATAATTAAGAGCATAAGCAATATCAATCATTATGATGTTATGGTTTTTCTTTTCAGAAATTTCTTCAATTGATAATGTTCCACTAGGAATCTTGTATTCACTATCAAGATATTTACAACCAGAATGACTAATAGTTGCCAAATGTAACCTCATAAGTCCTTGCCATGCTACAAAGCTTTCTTGGTTCAACTTGGGAATGTATCTCCTATAAGACATCTTGATCATTAGCTTTGGTCCTTAGAACCTTCATTGAAAGAACCAAAAGCTCTAATACTAATTGTTAGAAATATAATAGGAGTAACTAAGAAGAGAGGAGTGAATCAGTTACAATTAAAAAATTCTAGATCATTTAAGTGTCAACACAAATCAAAACTAACCTCTATTGTAACTTGGAAAACACTGAAATAACTTGAAAAATTCTTAACATGAAAGTCTTAAGATATTATCTATGATGTATCTTAATTTAACTTAGTTGAAAAAACACACAAAAAAATCATGAACACAATTGACACCAAGATTTGACCTAGAAACCCAATTCGAGAAAAACCACCAATTCCAACTAGATACTGATTTTCACTCTTCTAAAGTGATCCCCATTAAGGGCCAACCCTATTAAATGTTACAAAACACACTATTAGGTGTGACCCTATTAGAGGATTTAATCACCCTCTTAGGAGTGGTCTCGTTAGAGGTCTTTAGAAAATTCAATAGAATTGCCACCTTGTTAGAGGATTTTTAAATAGTTGTTAAGCCAACTCTATTAAGAGATTTAGATCACTGGTATAATGGTTAGAGAGTAACAATGAGATGACCTAATTTCTAATGAGACTAAATTGCTGATTACAGATGTCAATTCTGGGTTGAATACTTGATCCTTCCCATTTGAATGTAACTTCGCATCTCAATAGGGATATTTTTTGTATCCTTCTAATTCGCTTCCTCTAAGCATCATTAAATATTTAGTTATGTTCTACTAATCTTCTTCTAATTTTCAAATTGACCTTATATTTATATCTTACACATTGTCAAGTTAGCTTGAATACAACTTAGAATAATTAATATTCATCTTCTTAGTCAGCTAGGACCAACAAACAAATCAATTGAACTCACTATGCCAAAACAAGAAAATCCTTCATTAGTCGACCCTACTCAGTAGACACTAACTCAAAGCAATTTTTCTGTGTTAACCAAGTGAACTTGGTTAGCACTGTTTACTCACAAAGTTGCATTGGGAACCTAGTGAGCTCGGTTAACACTGGTTCCATCTAACATTTCTTTCATTAACTTAGTGAGCTTAGTGAGCACTCAACTTTTGCAAAGTTTCCTTTGTTGCTTGACTAAACTTGGTAGACACTATACTCTGAACTAAGAAAACTCTTGAATATTCAACAAATAGAGGAAACTATCTTCAATATTTTAGTGGGTTTGGTATACACTGACTAGTAATAATATGACATTTTGTGTAACATCAAAGATAATGTTAACCTCATAATGGTTTTTGACACTTGAGTGCCAATACACTTAACCACTTTCTATATTGAAGCCGAGTACACCAAGTATGCCAAGCCACAACATGAGCCGAGTGAAGATCAGGTGTCAAGTGAAGTTCAAGTGTCGAATGACTTTAGGTGCTAAGCAGAATCAAGTGCCAAGTAGATACAGGTGCCAAGTGATATTCAAGTGCTGAGTCACAAATGATTTCGAGCAATACAAAAATGCAACAGGTGCTGACTAAGCCAGTTTGTTATTAATGCTGAGCATCTGAAATTAGCAAGTGCTGAGTAACACATAATGTACATATGAGTTTGTAACTTCATTGATTCATATGTAAACCATTTTCATGGCTGACATGTGATGAATCTTGAAGGATTAAATGATAAGATTGAATATTTTGTATTTCCTATGCAATATACATGCAACCGATAAGAAAAATGGAGAAGGCATGCAACCAATGGAATCAGTGCAAACAATGAGCAGGAAATAGAGATTGAATATGGATCGTAGATCCATACCTAACCCTAAATCCTCGAATGTCTTTATAAGGAAGACAAAATTTTATTTATAAAAAAGAAAAGGAGTGAGTGGATATACAAGGGTATTAAAAGGAAAAACTATTTCAGAGAAAAGAATATCAGATCACAGAGGATCAAGATCAGAGATAGTAGATCAAGTGCATGTATTCAGCAATCAAAGAATTGTAATCTATTAGGTTTATTATATCTAATATTTTTTAGAAATTAGAATGAAAATCCTATGGTGATAGTTAGCTTAACAACTATTTTGTAGATCCTTTAACTAGGTGATTAAATCCTTTGATAGGGTGACACTTCATGTAAAGTGTTTATAAATCCTTTAACCAGGTCACTACTGATATAGTGTAAAGCCTTTAAAAGGGCAGGCCTTTAATAAGGTAGACCATCAGAAATGGTTAAAACCTTATTACTATAGTAAATTTTGTGAGTATCATCCCTACCCCAGTTTTACCTTCTTATTCTTAGAGGGTTTCTAGGTTACCAAAATCTCAAGTGTTATGTGGTGATGCTTATGTGTTTCTCATAATTGTTTGATATGTTTATATGCATACAATCTACTTTCAGTTAAAAGTTTTAATGGTAAAAACACAATACTTTTGATTCACCCCCCCTCTCAGAAGAATTCTTCCTATTTGAATATTCCAACAATTGGTTCTCACAAAAAGAAGTCTAGCAACTTGAAGAAAAAGATCTAAAGATGGAAGTCTTCAAACTTGGGAATATTATTGAAAATCAAGTGATTGATGTGCAATTGGCTCTACACAAAGTAAAAGAAGCAAGGGAAGGATTGAGAAAATCCTTTAAGAGAATGAAGGATATAGCCATAGCTGAAAATGATATAAACTACAAGGAGATTGATACCACAAAACTGTGTGCCAATGGAGACACTAAAGAGTTTGATGCAGCAATAGCAGAACTGATGGAGAAAAACAAAGTTCAAGCAGAGGAGATAAGATCTCTCAAGATAGAACATGAAACACAGGCCATAATGTTGTGTGAAATCACTGAACAAAAGAAAAGAGCAGTTGAGGATCGAGTCATGATGGAAAATGACAAAAGAAATCTTGCAAATAGACTTGAAGAAAAATGTATTCAATTAACAAGGATCTCAAACATGCAGATGGATACACTTGCCCAAATAATGAATCTTCATCATGAACTCAATATGAAAGATATTGAGATCTCTACTTTGAAGATGCAGAATGAACAACTGTAGAATGAATTGAACAAAGAAAGAGAGGTAGCAGAGAATCTCAACACGTCAAGTGAAGCCATCAAGTATTTTGAATAGTTGCTGAAATCTCCAAAATCTGCCCATGATACATTAGGACTTGGATACAATAGCACTGAAGTTGGAGAATCATCAAAGAGTGTTGAGCAAAAAGATGACATAGGTAAGACTTCAAAATGCACTTGTCATTACTATAATAAGAAGGGGCATCTTGCTAATGTTTGTAGGAGTAGGCGATGCAATCAGCCAAATACACCCAAGAGCAAGAGCTACAATCACAAATGCAACATGCAAGGACATATGACACAAGATTGCAAATCCAAAATTATAAGGACACAAAAATTTGATTGACACTATCATGATTGCAAGAAGTATGGACATAGAGCATTTGAATGTAGATCAAAGCCTATATGGACATCAAATCAACCAGCAAAATCAAAAGGAAGTGTAAGTCACTATCATTGGGATTACAACACTAGGTATAGCTATCATTATTGTCAAGAATATGGACATATACCATAGAACTGCATAAGAACACATTTCAAAGGAAACTATAAAAGATGGTTGAATCAAACCACATGTTTCAGTTGTCTAAAAACTGGTAATATCAGTAGAAACTATCCTACAAGGTCAAAGGCACCTAAGACTAAAGAAAATAAGGGCAAAGAAAAGATTGATGTCGAAAAGATAAGGGGGCAAGTGAATAAGACTTCGAAAAAGAAAGATGAATGCAACACATCAAGTGGAGGGATCACTTCACCCAATGGGTCAAGTGATCACACTTCATCAAACTAACCATGAGAAGTATATGGGACTGATATACAAAGCTATATCACACATCAGTCCCAAGCTAAAGAAGCAATGCAAAGTATAAAATCTGCATAAGACAAGATGTCAAGATAAAATCTAAATGGTGTTGTCGAGCTATCTTTGGATGTTGAGTTAAACTCCAACACATGTCAAGTTTCTATCAAGTGACCGAGTTGATAACTGATGCCAAGTTGGTTAACTCCAATGGAAGCCGAGTAAAGTGAAAATATAGTGCAAGCCAAGTTAGGTTAAAAAAATTTAGAAGCTGAGTTGGCAGTTGAGCATTTAATGCGATGGAAATAGGTTATATTATCATGATTCCAATCAGTTTTCCTCATCACGATCAAGAAGAAAAGAAGAGAAAGAGAGTAGAGCAACTTCATAGAAGAGAATCTAGCATTTCAAGCAGATTGCAACATCTCTCAATGCATTTCCATCGATCTTGAGGTATTTCTCATTTGTGCCGATTTACATAGTTTTATATTTCATAAAAAGGAAACCCTAGTTTGCATAAATGGCATCAAGTTCCAAGAAAACCGAGGACAAAGAGTCATTTGAAGTTTAGTTAGTGTCGAATGAGGTCAAGCAACTTGATTTTCATCCCATTCCTGAAGTTGCATAAAAAAATGACCCAGCCGGAGCTCTCTCCCAAATACCCCCAAAAGTTGTAATGGTTCAAGATGTGAGAAGATGCTACAATTGTAAGATTGGAGACCTAGGAGATACAGAGATAAGGCAAGCCTATGGGAAATTGTGCGTAGATGGAGTCTTAAAAGATGAGTTCAAAATTGTTGAAAGAAAGGGTTTGACCCGAGTTTTGAGCTTTCCCACCATATTCAAAATAGAATGGGTTAAACTTGTGTTAAGAAAAATTCATGGTGGAAGTTTGTGGTTGGAAGATATTCCCATCAAATTAACAAAAGAAATCATACATAGGGTAACTCAATACCCTACCCTAGATCAGTTCAAAACCTTGAGAAGTGAATCGAAGGAGGTTATTGAAAAGAACACTAGTGTTTAGTGGAATAAGAGAGGAATGACAGTTCACACCATTCAAGATCCTCTAATTGAGTTTCATGTTAGATTCATTGCCCATAAGTTCTATCAATCCAGTAGACTCAATAGTGTGCCATGTATTATAGTAGATGTAGGTTACAAATTGGTGAAAAGGGATCATACTTATGATCTTGCAGAATTGCAACTACAACAGATTACTAAAAACCTAGCTGCCATAAGAAGGACAAAAGGTGCTTAATGCAAATTTGGAGCAATTCTAATTTGTATATTCTTTTATGTTCAAAATGAGTTTCCCTCTTTCAAAAAAGTTACATGGAGGAATGATAGAACTATCATTGCCCAAATCAATGAATATATAGAACAGATGGGACAAAATTTTGATACCCTGATGACAAGTTATTTTGAAGATTTCAAAAAATCCATTAAGCAAAGGGTGAGAATACCATTTTCTTTAGCAGAAAAACATGTTAATGATATATGCTTCTTGGTTGATATTGACTTCACATATATTCAAGCTGCAATTCCAAGAGTGAGATGGCTAAGGCCATTTGGATATGAAATCAATGTTGATGAAGCATCTGCAACAATAACTGCATTATTGGCAAAAGAGATAGATAAAAGTGCTCCACATTTTGGCACTTATGATGTGGTAAGATCAAAAATAAATATGGAATTAAAGACTGCTTCCACATTAAAGAAGAAAGACAAATTGTTAAAGAAGATTAAGAAGAAATTTCATGAAGAAATTGAGGTTGAAGCAGAAGAAGAAGAAGATGACAATGATGATGATGAAGATGAACAAGAACAAGGACCAATGGAATTAACTCAAGGCCTAGGTGAAGACAAGGAGACAGGTGTAGAAGACAAAGAAGCTAAGGAAGCACCAACTAAAGGTGAGTTAAAGAAAAGAAAGGCAATAGAACAGCCTCCAGCTTAGCAAAAACCAAAGAAATCTTCGATGCCATCACCTCAAAAGCCAACAACCCGAGATACAACAAGGGCCTCCACTCAAAAGGCTAAAGAGGAAGCCACAAAGAAGAAACCAATCAAGGAAACACAAGAACAACCAAGGAAAAGAGGAAGATATGTGGCTCAACCTGATACTGATGAAGAAGATCAATCTGAAAAGGTAAGCCATTCTTCAGTTGATGTAATATGTAAAAAGATTGGAAATGGTGATTTAAGTAATATAAATAAAGTTGATTTCAATAAGTTTACTAAAGAAGTACATAATAGGATAGAGGAAACAATTTATGGAATGATGGCACAGTTCAAGTACATTCCACTTGAACTAGATAGACAAATGCCAAAAGAATTGTCTAAAATTGTAGAAGATAGATGGCATTTTTGTTTGAAAATGGAGAAGGAGATGAGAGAATCAACCCTAGCAAGTGTATTGTCTGATTTGACTAAGGAAAAAATAAAGAAAGCAGTCAAAAGGCATAATACTAGGTTTACACCTAAGTACAGGACATTCTTTATTCTCCAAAACAAGATGGAAGAAATTGTTCAAAGAATAATGAAATCATGGAAAAACTTTTATAAAATGATTGAAGATTTTCTTGAAGAAGAATACAGGGAAGAAGCAGCTACTCCACTAGAAGAGAGAAGTGAAAGGAGAGAAGAGAAGATGGTAGTAGAGAAGGGAGAAGAAGAAAAGAGAGAAGAAGAAAAGAAAGAACAAGAAAAGAGGAAGGAAGAAGAAAAGAAAGATGGAGAGGAGGTACAGACACAAAAACAAGATGTAATGGAAACAACTGAGCAAGAGCAACAACTAGACTAGAGTGTGCAAGACACACAATTGCCACCCTCTAGCCCTCATCATGTACCCATCACACCCTCAGAAACTATAACTATTATTGATGTTCCTGACACTTTTGGTTAGAACATATATCCATTAACTGCAGAAGATCTCAAAAGAATCCTTGACCAATCTAAACATCAAGAAATATTATGTACAGATCCAGTATTGGTCAGTATGGATGAACTAAAAAAATAGTAGAAAGCACAGTTAGAGATAAGGTGAATCCACAAGAACCACCTTCCATCATCTCTAAAGCTACTAATGGGAAACCTCAAATGCCCACAGTTATTTCAACATGCATAATTGACACCTCAATGTAGAAGCTGAGTGCAACTATAGAAAAAGGAACATAACAAATAGGACAAACTATTACATCTGATCCTACAACAAAAACACAAGGTGTACTTCCTAAGATTACTATAATTGATCAAGGAAGTAGACATCAGGAGGAGAAAATAGAGGAAACCCCTAAAGAGCAGGAGGCAATACAACCACTGATAAATTTGCCTACTTTGGGAACTCCTTCACAAGAACCATTGCAAATATCTATACCAGGATCTAGTACTAAAAAAGTTGCATGGGTACTTCACTATGGAGACCTTGAATTAGATGAGGAGATAGTCATACCAGGCTACGACTCAAAAACAATAACCATTGATCAAATCAATAAGATGTAGGAAGCATTGAATAGGAGAAAGAGACAAGAGATGCTTAGGAAGGAGTATAAACAAAAGCAAACACTACATGAGATTAAGGACATCTTTATGGATGCCTTCAGTTTGCAATCGCCAGATGAGTCAAAGCATATCACGGAGCAATTATCAAATATTGTTGACCAAGTGACAAATGAAGACCAAGAAACAAATGCAAAACTTACGGAATGGTCTGAAAGAAAATTTCAAGGAAAAGTAAATGAGAAAATGGCACTTTCCCAAGTTGAATTGGAAAAATTAATAGACAAAGTGAAAAAGGTACTTGAGAATATATTCTCATTGTACAAAAAGTTGTGTGACTTCTCATACTTCACACAAGAGGCAAGCCAAAAGATATTGAGCTTGGAGAGAAATTTAAACATTTCAAGCATACAGATACCAAATGATCTAGCTCAAAGTGAGAATCATTTTGCTCAATCACTTCATACTCAGAAAGAAATAGCTGTATTAATAGTAGATGAGGCCAATATCAAGGCAAAATTGATACAGCTACAATCCTCTGTTATCCCACATTTGGAATTACTCCATAAGGAACAAGTCTATGTAGAAACTGTTGTCAAGAAAGATCCTAATCTTTCTACATCAAATGGACTTATTCATCTTGCTATAGAGACTGCCATCTAGCACAAGTCACTGGAAATTGCTTTGAACAATTGGGATGCAGCTCTCAGGATGATTATGGAGGTAAACAACACATTTTTGGCGAAATATGGTCTCAACCCTTAAAACCCTTTGACATAAGTGTCAAAAAAGGGGGAGATAAGAATAAAAGGGGGAGTTACAATAATTTTCCATATCTTATTAACTAAGGGGGAGATACTATAAGATGCATAAAGCACAACCAACTCAAGGGGAGTTACAATAATTTTGAGGTATATATTGTAAGTTACAAATTTTGATCAAGTTTTCTTTAAACTATGTATATACCAAATAGATTAGTGAATGTACTCATAAGGTCAGTTAAGTGTTTTTGTCACTCATGTCAAAGGGGGAGACTGTTAACCTCATAATGGTTTTTAACACTTGAGTTCCAATACACTTAACCACTTTCTATATTGGAGTCGAGTACACCGTGTATGCTGAGCCACAACATGAGCCGAGTGAAGATCAGGTGCTGAGTGAAGTTCAAGTGCCGAATGACTTTAGGTGCCAAGCAGAATCAAATGCCGAGTAGATATAGGTGCCAAGTGATATTCAAGTGTCGAGTCACAAATGATTTTGAGCAATACAAAAATGCAATAGGTGCCGAGTAAGCCAGTTTGTTATTAATGTCGAGCATCTGAAATCAGCAAGTGCCGAGTAACACAAAATGTACATATGAGTTTGTAACTTCATTGATTCATATGTAAACCATTTTCATGGCCAACATGTGATGAATCTTGAAGGATTAAATAATAAGATCAAATATTTTGTATTTTCTATGCAATCTACATGCAGCCAATAAGAAAAATGGAGAAGGCATGCAACCAATGGAATCAGTGCAAACAATGAGCAGGAAATAGAGATTGAATATTGATCATAGATCCATACCTAACCCTAAATCCTCAAATGTCTTTATAAGGTAGATGAAATTTCATTGATAAAAGAAAAGGAGTGAGTGGATATACAAGGGTGTTAAAAGGAAAAACTATTTCAGAGAAAAGAATATCAGATCACAAAGGATCAAGATGAGAGATAGCAAATCAAGTGTCTGTATTTAGTAATCAAAGAATTGTAATCTATCAGGTTTATTATATCTAATATTCTCTATCAATTAGAATGAAAATCCTATGGTGATAGGTTAGCTTAATAGCTATTTTGTATATCCTTTAACTAGGTGATTAAATCCTTTAACAGGGTGACACTTCATGTAAAGTGTTTGTAAATCCTTTAACCAGGTCACTATTGATACAGTGTAAAGCCTTTAAAAGGGTAGGCCTTTAACAGGGTAGACCATCGGAAGTGGTTAAAACCTTATTGCTGCAGTAAATTTTTTTGGGTATCATCCCCACCCCAGTTTTACCTTCTTATTCCTGGAGGGTTTCTGGGTCACCAAAATCTCAAGTGTTATGTGGTGATGCTTATGTGTTTCTCATAATTTTTTGATATGTTTATATGCATACAATCTACTTTTAGTTAAAAATTTTAATGGTAAAAATACAATACTTTTGATTCACCCCCCCCCCCCCCCTCTCTCAGAAGCATTCTTCCTATTTGAATATTCCAATAGATAATACATAACTAATACATTATTTCCAAGAGTTTATTCCTTTTAATATTGGATTTGAATCATATTGCAACACATTAAAAAAAATTTCAGCACATTGAATTCCTATTTTAGCACATTTGTGCAATTGTTTAGAGTTTTTGTGTCATCTTATCGAACATCTCAACCCATCTATTATACATCTAAAATCACAACAAATTTACATTTTTTGTCCACACTAGAAGACCAAAACAACATTTACTACATTTGTATCTTCTTTTAGCACATTTTGTCGAATATTTAGCACTTTTACTAGTTCTTTCAGCATGTTTGCAATATTTTTTAGTTGATTTAGGGGAAAAATTGTCGAGTGGCTAGTGAAGTGTTCTGTAGGACTTTTTCACTTTTTCTTAGCACTTCTATATTATTCTATCGAGCATTTGATGTTTTTTTATAGAACATTTAATAATATGGAATATCCAAAGGATCTAACTATGGATTTTATCTTTTGTATAGGTGAGGGATCCTAGAAAACTCTAATTTTTCTAATTGTTACTTGCAAGTTGTACTTCAAAATTGTTTTTTAGAATTAACTTGCATCCCCTATCATGGTTAGATAAAATCACACTTTCAATTTGGGCTTAATAAATCATCAAACAAATATTGAATGAAAATAATGCAAATTTCATCTTGAATGCTTAATATATTTATAATACTATCATTGGAATGAATCCATAAAAATCAAACAAACTCTTGAATGCAATAAGGTTAAATGAATAGTTCTATGAATCTTACTTTTGATTTGAACTTGAAAATATTTGTTGAAATCTTGATTGTTTAAAAGGAAAAGAATATTGCAAATCAACATAGTTCAATTTTGGGCTTGAAAGAACTCACAAAATCTTGAATACTCTTAAGGTAAATCACTCTTCATCCCATCTTTTTCAAAAGATATCACGTGTAATTCATTAAGCTGACTTGATTTCTTATTTGACATACATTGTCAAGTTAGAAAGAACATTTTATGCTAATCACAAGATTCTTCAAAGATCTTAGATAGGAGAAACTAAAAGCTTCAAGGTTGAAATAAACCCATGTCTTTTGTGTGTTTAAAGATGTGTTTTTCAACATGTCTTTTGAGCTATCCTATATTCTTTGCAAAGTAGAACTATTAAATACATGATGCATGTACCAAAGTTATTCACAACACTATTTGCAACAACCTAGGAGTCCTTCTAGAGAGTTATATCCTATGTGAAATGCACATCCCCTTAGGAGACATGCTCAAACTAGTATTCCATCTGGATGATATATAAATGATAAGCAAAGTAAATTTTTTCTCAATCCACCAAGTTTGGGTGATGCATTTTTTATAGTAATCTTAGGTAGGGAAATGAATTCCTACAATTTCATCATGGTCAGAATAGACTTGTAAGTAGGTAATGCACATAACAACCATTTGGCAAGACTCCATAGATCATATTATGAACCAATTAGTAGCCACCATTTTAATCCTTGGTATGTTAACCATGGTGCAAGAGAATATAAGGCTTTGTTGGTATACTTTAGGTTACCCTATTTTGAGATTTTAAACTAAGTGATAATGTAAAGCAATATTTGTTAGGTTGGTTTAGTATGTCCTCTATGATGGCTTTCTTCTCATATACCCTCTTTGTATGCTCATCATTAATCTTATCTAGTCATCTAGGTGATTATAGGATGGGTGGGCATGTCTCAAAGCATTCAAGGTGAGAGGAAAGCTATAAAAGACCTCTAGATATTAACAATCTAACCCATAAAGAATGCCAAGGTGAAGGTTCTACAATAGGTCACATTCAAAGGAAGAGTTTCATTAAGACACTGAGTCATGGTGTTGAAGAAAAAGTTATTTTAAGCAAAGAATTCATGCAGTCATCAAGTAGATGGAGAAAAAATATTTTGGGTTGTCGATGCATTTAGATAAATGATGATCTCTTAGTCTTATTAGCCATGATGAGGGTTGAAAATTCAATCTATTGAGCAATCATTCCCAACCATCAGATGAAGATTAGATCAATGACTCTAAATGAATTTTAGGTTAATTTTGGCCAATAGTTGTCTTGTATTGATAAAGTCTCTGGAAGGAGAACATGTGGCATACTTGATGTCACATCTATTATGGTAGGGAGACATTCATCTCATTTTTCCATAAAGGGTTGGGCCACCCAAGTATAGTTCTGCACTATTTGATCAATAAGGATTGAATGACCCTAGTCATGTTTTGGGCCTAAATGTTAAAGAATAAAAGGTTTTGGAGAAAATCTCTAGAATAATACCATGCATCCATGACCATACTGAGCACCCATAAAAGGATTATTAAGGAAAAGTGATATAAGGACCTATTAAATGAGGAAGATCTAATCACAACTATCTCTTGCAAGATCAATGACTCATATTTAAATTCAAGGGCTAGTTGAAGGGGAAAAAATTTTTTTTGAAGGAAAAACCAATGTTTCATCAACAAGTTTGAATCTTTTCAATTCTAGAGTGAACTACAAAGATGATTAGAGCATTAATAGAGAACAAACACATGTGTGGAAGAATGTATCGATGCTAGAAGGAAGAATCTTAGGTTTTTTTGCATATTTTTTAGTGATAATGTAACAGTTGAGCTTCTCTATTCTTATATCCTTTGTTGTATCTCTTCTTCTTTTCTGATATGTAATAAATAATTATTGAGATTATAGTGCTATGGTAATAGAATAATTGAATGTAACTAAAGAATTTTAGTCTTCTATGCAGTAATGATTGTAAATGGCCAAGAAACCAAAGAAGGGGGCCTATTTACGTAATTTCATTTCAATCAATAAAGGATTGGCAATTCTGTCCAACTTTTATCCCTACATTTCTAGATGTTGGGTGAGAATCAAAGAATTAGATGGAATGATGGATTTGTATGATGTTTGCAGTTAGGTAATGTGATGTTCTAATGTCATTTAGGACTAGCATGCCTAGGTTTCTTTCATTGCCTCCTTCACCTAAGCTAACCTTGCATTTCATAGTAGTTTCTATGGGATTGTAGGAAAAATACATTTGGAGGTGTTAATTCCTTGTTAGATTCCATTTTGGTAAAGGGTTATTAGTCGAGGTGGATTCTATTTCATCTTTCATCTATGTCTCTGCTCTCTCCCTAGATTACATTTCAATAGGACTAATCTGCATTGAAATTTGAATAGGAATAATATTATAATAATTTTAATGTATCTTGTGATATCCATTCCACTAGGTGTTATAGGTTGCACAAATCTATCTCTACCTAGGGTGTTTGTAGTTATGAGCATTCTAGTTTTCCTATATTTCTCTTAGGTTAAGAGTGTCACGATTTTTATTTACTAAAAACACAATTCATTACATATCTGTATAGAGGGGAGCTACAACCTTAAATTTAGGTATTAGTGACATAGTAGGTGCACTCATCCAATCTATTATAAACACATTGTTTCCTCATAACTAGAGATTCTACTTAGGAGCAATCCTAATAGGATCTTTTGTATCTCAAGATCAACATTCCCCTATATTTTAAATTATCTTGTATGTTCTAGATTGGAAACTCTAAATAATGACCATGCCTACTAGTAAGAACATGGTTAGGTCTAGGCATGACCCTACCCTTGAAGATCTCTATAGATGGAGTGACATTTTGCTTCATTAGCTCTATAACAAATATAAAAAATGTACCTTCTATATGGATGGTCAAAGGCGTTGGTGTCAAGTTTTTGCAAGATATCATCAGTTACAATATTGGGTTGAGCATAGGTTGGAAGGATTAACACAAGAAATGGAAGAGATAAGAAGAGAAATGGAGAAAAGAGCCCATGCTTCCCAACTCATCTGCACCTGTACTCCTAAAGAAAAGGTAAAACCTGCACCCCTCTACAAGAAAGATGATATATGCCCTAACATGCACCATAAAGAAGAAGCCTTGACTTGTTCTCAGACAAGAGGAAGAATGGCCATGCCTAATGTGAACACCAAGGAGAGACCAAGGCACGAGCCTACTCTTGAGGAGATTTACACAACTAAGGACAAGGTCTTTCAGAAGATCTTGTTGAATCTTGTAGACAACCTCAACATAGGATGTGACCCCAAATCAAGGAATATATGAGGCCACCTCTATAACCAATTTCACAAGTTCAAAGACTAGAAAAAGGACAAGAGAAAGGAGCTAAAGCTAAAGATAACATCTACACCTGATCATGAAGCCCCCATGGTAATATCACCTAATTCTAGTTCTCATATTTTTACTATCTTTGGTAGACAAGAGGCTATTCTTGGTGCTATAAATCAATGTGACAATACTCCATCACATCCCTCTAAAGAAGAATCTTTCAATGATTGTGTACCTATGCTAGAGCATTCCACTTGTGATATGCCAATTGCTATAGCTCTAACTCCAATTGAAGAAAGAAGGAATGAAGTTCAGCTTAAAGAAAGGTTATATCCACATGAGGAGGAACTTCATGAAACCATTGGTAAGACTCTTATCCTTGATAAAGATTTGATTGAAGAAAAGAGTCACAAGATCAACGGTTAGTCTATAGAACAATCAGTTCCATTGGTAGACAACTTTTTATTTTTGTAAGGAAGAGTAAGGAAGAGGAGAATGTTTGTGGGTTCTTGTCATCCCTCCAAATGGATGATCCCTTTCAAGATAACCAAGGTATTGAACTAAAACTTGAAAAAAAGTTATTGTCTTGTGTTTCTCTATTTTTGCATCCAAATTGTGAAAGAAGTAATGATACACTAAAATATGGAAGGGATAAAACTAATATGATATGTGAGGATAACTTTGTTCTTCAAACATATGAGGTGACTGATTATCAGCTAATGAATCCTATGGTGAAGGTAACATCTTGTTTCCCTTAGGCTCATGAGGAAAGTATAGACCACTAAAAAAATGAGTTCACTTTCTTAAAAGAGGTGTATGTCTTCCCTCCCTCCTTGGGAAAACAAAAGACCAATAGAAGAATAACATGAAAGGTGCAAATGAATATAATGAAGTATATGATGAAGCATGCTTATTTGGACTAGAGTGGAAGCTCAAATGTTTCCTACATATCATGAGCCTAATGAAAATTGCTTGACACATGTTGATTGAAGGATCCAAATCACAAAGATGCAAGCATCTATGAAGGAAGGGCTCATACTTCTCCCAACTAGTGAGTGGTTTCATTTGAATAATCTCTAGCTATTAATTTCTAAGGTAGGATTCCTCTTGTAGACACCTAAAAACCTTTAGAAAATACAGTATTTTTATTTTCTGAAAAAGTCCTGATGACATCATCATTTATTAATTATTTATTTATTTAATTAATTAATTAATTTTTATGCCATTAAATCCTTTTATCTTAAATAAAAATATTTAATTAAGGAATCCCTCCCAAAAATGTTTAAATCTTATTTAAACATTATTTCCTTATTTATTAATTATTTAATTAATAAATTGACCAAAAAATCCAAAATAAATAAAAAATTATTTTTTGCCCAAAACTTGGCCAATTTCCTTAAGACCACTAACCTCTTCCAAAATCTTCTAATCATTCTTTAATTTTGATTAAAGGCTAATCCCATCATTTGCTACCCCTATTCCCAACTCAAAATATTTAATTAAGATTAAATATTAATCCTCATGTTTATTAAAAAAAGTTTTAATAAATATCTCCTCAACCCAAATCCTTGAAATAAATAAAATTTTATTTATTTCATAAAATCTTATCCTAGGAAGTTCTAGACTCTTCTAGAAAGTCTTCATCCTCATTCAAAGTCTAGACTCTTCTAGAAGATGTCTTTAAACCTAATCCTAATCCCCTCCTAACCTTGTCACATTCCCTAAACATGGGTTAAGAATTACTAACTCAAGCCAAAGTTAACAAATATCTCCTCCTTCACCCACCCTCATTAAATGCCATACACTTGCCTATCCCTAAGCTAATCCTAAACCATCCTAAACCATCCTCTAATCATTTGCACAAGCCTAAGCAAGCTTAAAACCCTCCTAATCAAGCCCAAGTCGAAATTTCTCTCATCACCCTCAAAATATCTCAACCATAAAACTTTATGAAGTCCACTAGGTCATAAATGACTCTTACAAGCCCTTTTTTTTTCTCTTACAAGTCATTATGAGGGTCTTTATGAAGATTTTATCCCTTGAGCCTCCTTTGTTGACTCATCCTTCCCCTTTCTTCCATCCTCTCACCATGTGACATGTGTCACTCCTTGATTGGCTGTAAGGAAGCACAATCCATGTGCTCTCCTCTCATGCAATCTAAGCCCTCCATGAGCTTTTTCCCATCCTTTCATCTTAGCCCTCAATCCCTCAAGCCTCTTGCCTATAAATTGGATCCTTCCCCTTTGCAAAATAACACAATCCATGAAGTAAAGTCATAATGCCATTTTAAGAAGCCATTTTACATCAAAACCATACACTCACACCCAAATTCCAACTCCATTTGAAGCCCTTTTTGAAGCATAAGCTTGAGCATACATCCTATCTATTTAGACAAAGCCACTCAACAAGAGAGCTTCTTATTGAGAGAGCCCATTAATGGCTCATATTCTCAATTGAGAGTTCATCTTAGTCTATCTTGAAGTTTATGAATTTTGTTTAGTTTGTAGAAGCTTTATTTAAATTTGGTTTCTATTAGCATACTAACATTTCTCATATAGACCTCTCACCTCTTTATATAGTTAGTTATTAGATTGTGTCCTTTATTTTATCTTGTGTGTATCCCTACTTTCTTAGTTTAGCTCTCTCCCTCTTTGTGTGTTTCTTTCCTTTTGTTGGCTTCCCTACTTCCCCACAACCTAAATGCATAGCGTCTCCCTATGCTACTTTAGACTATGTAACCCAGTAAACTAGGAACTTATCTTTTCTATTTGTGACCTTTTGTAATAAAGAAAGTGAAGTGATATGTTTCTATGCATGTCTGTGTGTTTCTTTGTCAAGCTCTTTTGCAAAACCATGAGATGTATAGGTCCATACCTAGGTATTCACATGCATGAGTCCCCAAGTCAGAGCTAGTTGTTGGTATACTTTAGGTTACCCTATTTTGAACTTTTAAATTGAGTGATAATTTAATGCAATAGGTGTCAAGTTAGTTTAGTATGTCCTCTAGGATGGCTTTCTCCTCATCTACCCTCTCCCTATGCTCACCATGTGGTAAATTGAGTGATCATATGATATCTAGTCAGCTAGGTGATTATAGGATGGGTGGACATGTCTCAAAGAATTAAAGGACAAAGGAACTCAAAATCTATCTCATAGTGTTTGCAAATTTTTCAAGCTTATAGGTGGACAAATAACTTGGAATTCTTCTTCCTCTTCTTGTCTATATTCTTCTTATTCCATCTACTTTTTCTTCTTCTTCTTGTGGGAGATCTTGGCCATTTTTTTTTTAAGAAAAAAAAATCATACACAGTTCTTTTTAGTGCTTAAAATGAACTCCCAAATCATACTTAAATCCATTGAAAAATTAAAAATTTGCAAAAAAGAAAAAATATTTTAACAAGTGAAACTAAACCAATCTAATCATTTGCATCCTTGCAACATCAAGGTTTTAGATGCATTCATGCAAAGTTAGGAACACTTCATTTTTGGGAATTTAAAAAGAACTTCAAGTTTCCATTTCAAAAGGTTCAAAATCAACACTAAATGCACACTAAAGTTCTTTTAGAAAATCTCATGAAAACTAAGAGTCCTAAATGGTTGCCAAAAATTGTCCTAAAAGCTTTGTTATTTGTTCTAAACAAATGTCTTATTGCAAAATCTTGAATGTTTCTTAGGTTTTTCATACATCAAAACAATCTAGGAATATCATTTTTGGGCTTAGAATATGCAAACTAGAACACAAAATCTTGAATGAAAACCAAAGTCCAAAGAGTCATTTTCACTTTTGAGTCCAAAACAATCTTGAATGATCTAAGGTTAAAACAAAGCACTTAAAAGTTCGTAAAACAACACACAAAATCTCAATCTTGAATGCTCAAAAGAAAACACTTGAATGTTTAACCACTTGTCTTTAAATGCATGTTGCTAAAATCACTCTTGAATGCCATGGATTAAAATCAAATTTTCCTTGAATGCATGATTGAAACAAAAAATCCAATCTTGAATGCCAAGGATCAATTGACCATTGCAATATCAAACACTTCATTTGGAGCTTCTAAAAATTGAACAAAACAAATCTCTTTTCCACAAGCAATCTAGGTAAAGTTTGATTTTTGGACATTTAAGAAACCTTGTTAAGTTAAAATACAAATTTTCAAAAATCAATTTGAGTAGTTCCTTAGACTCACCTCTTTTCTAATCACCCATCAAATATTAACCATTGGTTGCAATCTCAGCGCCATTTATGGGGATGGGTCTACTTGAAAAAGGTGTTAAATGTTCCACAATCTAACTCACTCACTTGGTCATTGAATGTTTGCTTTAATTTTATCAAAATTCTTAAATGATCAAAACTCTAGATTAAATCGATCAGACTTCAAGTTTGGGCACTAAAATTGAACAACAACTGACGTATAGAGCCTCTGAGCGTGCGCTTGAAATCGAATCTCATACACTTTTGTTTTGGGCTTAAAAAAACTCACACTCAATCTTGAATGCCTAACAATCAATGAACATTGCATGGTTTGGACACATTTTCAATGACTCTCACATTTCTTATGTTGACGATCTCTCGACTTTCATTATGCTGATGATGCTATCAAATTGGAATGAACATTGTATGCCATAATCACAAGTGTCTTCAATCATAGCTTACAAAATCTAAATCATCAATTGGAATAAACACGTGTCTTTTAAAGCCCAAGATCATGTATGTGGTCTTGTTTTACACTGTTTAGGAGGCTTGCTTGGGGATTTCATCACCCCTTGGGATGACCTCAACTCCAGCGTATATAAATTGAGAGGTGAATCCAAAGACACCTCTCTTGGAATCAAGATTTTGTCACTCGTGCTAAGCCTCAAGGAACTTTATACCCTTGAGAAGTGAAAGAGGAGAAGTGGGTTACCGCTCCTCTTGGCTATGCGACATCTTTTTGGTTTCATCTACGGATTTGGGCCTCACGTGCCTTGTGTATATCAAGGACTCCCTAGCTATAACAAATTTCATCCTTGTAGAAAGCTTCCTAGGATGTTGGTGTGTTTGACGTGCTTGCTCCAAAATTTTGTCTGCTTGTTTGTTCATAGCTTTTGAATGAATGTTTGCCAACTTTGGTCAAAATCCCAAAAAAGCAGAAATCTCCCAGCTCAAGGCATACTTAGCGTAGTCACTGCCTCATCAGAAGATCATCCAAGCTCCCTTAGTTCTTTTCTTTAGAAAAATCCCAAATCCAAAGTCCATCCAAATCATCCCCCCCAACCAGCTAGCAACCCAATCCAAAATCACACCCAAACCTTTAGAGAGTTGTTGTCATTCTGCTAGAATTCGCTATCCAATCAATCCTACCAATCAACCAGTCTCACCAAGGTTATCCCTTTGACAGAACTTTGTCTAGGGTAATCTAGCTTTGTCACTTGTTATCCCTCATCACCTTGAGCTAAAGGTTGGGATCCACAAGTGGTCAATCTCATGTCATGCCCATAGGATCATTAGTCTATCCTCAAGTTGACACAGCCACCAGTAAATCCAGTGCATAGGAAAGAAAATCTCTCACTTTTTGATAGCATGCCCTTGAAGTCTTCCATCCACAGGAAAGCCAAAAATCTCCAGCCAATCCTCCTTAGGTCTTTCATACAACTTTGACTCTCCCTAGGAAATCCTTCATCAGCCAATCCAAAATCTGTGCTTAATCCAAATCCAACCATGAGCTTCCATGTTCATCCATATGCAAGACCCCATCCCCATCCAACTCATCATCGAAACATGAAATCCCAAACCTATCATGATGTGTTCAGTCATATTGTCCTTGCTCCCGCCACCTTCTATTCCAATGATGATGAAAATCTTGTTGACTATGACGGGTATATTGAAAGCCTTAGAGGCCTTCCACCAACGATCCCCCAAAATCTAAGAGTTATTTCAAATTATCTAGTCATGCCATCTAATATCCCAGCTTCTCTTCCATCACCCAATCAACCAAGCTTCCAATCTTCCACCCCCATCACACTATCTATTCCTGTCAATCCACCTCCACCTCCAACACACGAGTCTCCAAGGAATCTCCTAGAGGAAATACAAGAAAAGTTGCCTCCAACAGTCGATAAGCCATGTCATCTAATCCAACCATGTGAAGTAGTCAGTAATGAAGTTTCCCCATCTATAATATCACCTCCATCTCCCATAGCTATCATCCCCATACCACCCATCAAATCGCTCCAAATCCCATCCACATCTCCTCCTCTAAGCCTTATCCAAATCCCATATAATGAACCTCATGCATCCACTCCCATCCATTCTTGTCAAGATCTTGTCCAAAAGCATGTTGAAATATCCTCCGACAAAATAGCAGATCCTGCCATCCCATTTATTCCCCTACATGATCCACTTTTACCATCCCCTCCATATCTAAATCCTACCATCTTACTTACTCCATCTCAAGATCCCTTTCCCTCAGCCCACCCAACTCAAGATCCTATCCTCCCATCTCCTCTACTTCATGATCATACATCTCCCATAATCCATGATGATAGATCCATCGAAAAAGAACTAATTATCATATCTGAAACTCCAACTCCTTCAGCTAGTAATGGACTCACATCTTGTGTTCCAAATAAAGAACATCATATTGAAAAAAGAAATGAAAATGTATTTCTAGATGTTGGTATCCCCACTGTTCCTGCATGGTCCCAAGTCCTTCCATCTCCACCCCAAATTTCCCATCCATCTTATTCCGCATCTATTTTGGGCCCTCATCCTACTCCTTATCTCCAACCCTCCATTTTGGGTCCATATATCCCTTATCTAAATCCCACACCCTTTCCATCCATTTTGGGTCCTTACATACCAAATATGAATCCTTTATCCCCTTCATCTATTTTGGGACCTACACCTTCCCCGTTTCCATCTATTTTGGGCCCATATCCTTCCTTCCCTCCATCCATTTTGGGCAATTATATCCATCCATATCCTATGTTCCAATCTATCCTTCCATCCCCTCAAATCCACCAGCTAGATCATCAAAGGCACTCACCCTTGAATCCCTTCCAACCTTTAAACCCTATCACTCCATCAATTATCCCTCCATCTCCTCCATGCTCTTGTTCCCATCCCATGGCTAATAGAAGCATATTGGATGCCAAAATACAAAAGCATAAATCAAAAAATCCACAAAAATCCAAGTCTCAACATGTCCCTTCTAAAATACATGTTCAAAACAAGAAACATTTAATCCCAATCAAAGAAAAAGTCAAGAGGCCACAAAAGCCCAAGCTAAAAAAGTCAAAAATCATGTGGATACCCAAGATGCTCATAAAAGAAATGCATCTCAAAGAAAAATCTCAATTGGCATCCATTCATGCTACTCAAAAAGCCTCATCCATCCATCCTTCATCCAAATCCCCATATAAGCATCCTTCATCCCCCCAATCCACTTTTAGTCCATATGCTTCTTATCTTAAATTTCCCATCCTCCATCTTCCAACTCTACTTTTAGTTCTTATCTTTCTCTTCCTCCATTTTCTCCTCAACCTTGCTCAAAACCATCTTTCCCACTACTTTATCACCTCTCAAGGTGTGTGCCAATGATGATCTTTCCATTTTCCTCATCCATTTACCCACAAGCCTTATGTCTTCGCATCCATTATCTGTCAAACTCCCACCCACCATTCCACTTGTTCAATCCAATCCTTTTTCATCCATCCTACCAACATCTATGAGCCAAAAATAGCTGAAGAAAGCCAAAATCATTCCAGCTAAGTCAAAAAGTCAAAAAGTCAAAAAAATAAATAAAGAAAAATAAAGCATCCACTGGTGAAAACTTGGCAATTCAAGCGCCTTGGACAAGTACCATGATAAAAACTTGGCAAACAAGCGTCATGCGTAATCTAGCCATCCCTAGCTTAGCCTATCACCCTTATTCTTTTGGTCATCTCTTGACATCCAACTCCATCTTCCAATCTATCCACCTATCCTCCACCCTCCATCTTCCATCTCACACCATCCACTTATCTCTTGCAGCTTCAGCCAACCATCCCAACTATCATCCATCTCCCTAGCCCCTTCAACTTTTTCCATCCTAGCTTCAATTCTATGACATCCATCATAAGACCTCCATCCGCATGTTATCTTCTGATTGGGGGCACTATATTCCTTGGAGATCTTGTCTTGTCCATCCTCCCTTGTCATTGGTATCTAACTCTAGGCTATCCTCATGCAAACCCAAAGTCATCTCTTTATATCCATCATAATCCTAGCTATCTACCATCCTATCTAGCCATCTCATCCTGCTCCTCTAGCTATCCTTGGTCACAAAATCTCTCATCATCATTGGATGCATCCTTCCAAATCCATATGTTTCACTATCACCCCACCCTTAGCTTTCGCATCTTGCACAACATCAAACCATCCCGCTATCCTATCATCCTGAGCTTTTGCCTGCTTGTAACTATCTTGGTCAGCTTTAGCTTGTAAATATATTGGTCCGTCAGCTTGTACCTCCTCTTTAGCTTAGTACCATTGTATCTATCCAGCGTTCATGTTAGTTCATCCTTGATCAGCATCTTGCACCCATCACACATCTTGGTTAGCTATTCCAACGCATCCTTTAGCTAGATTTCTTGTCACCAAAGTGCTATCTTTCTTAGTTCAGCTTGCCAGACGCATCACTCATCCAAATCCACCAACTTCGGTGCTCTCTGATAGGTCCTTGCAAGATATAGCTTTCCTCATGTCTGATCTTGGTCCGTTAGTACCTTTTCCTACCCATCTCATTGGCAAACAGCTCTCTTTTAGATTTTCACTTTCTTTTGATTTGGGATCTTCCCTTTTGGGTCTTGAAGTATCTTTTCCAAGCAATCTCCTTGTTCCCTCCTCAAGGTTGCCACGATCTTCCATATCATGGTATGTTGCGAATGGGGCAATTAGAGCATAAGGTCTTGATCAGGTCTTTCGTTTGTTTTTCTTTTCTGCTTGTGGGTTCTCTAGTGTCGTTTTCACGCTGCTTCCTCTAGGATTCATGTGTGATGCTGGGGAAATCCTTGTGTGTTTGTTTTAAGTTAGTTTGTCAGTCCTTTGGACAGTTGGTGAAAAGGCCTTGATGTTCTTGGTAACCTTGGCAATTAACCAACAGTCCTATAGCAAATCTAGTGCTCAACTACATGGTGGTACTTCTCTTTGAAGTATCCCCCCTGCTCAAAAAGCTTTAATGGTTTTCCTTCATCTCCATTATCCTCCATCCATATCCAGCATCCGTCTCTCCTACCCTAGCTGATGCATCAGTATCTCTTTGAATCACTCATCACTCTTAGCTTTAGGGATCCACAATCCTAGTCTTAGGGATCCACCAATCCAAATCAACCCACCAAGCCTCATCTTTCGAGATCCACAATCCTAGTCCTAGGGATCTCCGAAACCCATCTTCCACCAATCTAACTCTTTGAAATCCTGTTGCATCAGCTTTATAATCCCCTCATCCATCTCCCTATCCTGGATTCCTTTTTATAGCGCTCTACTCCTTCATCCTCCACCTTCCCTAAAGTCTTAAGCTTGCTTCCTCTTGTGCATCTGATTCTCCTTTATCATTCTCCCATAGTGAGAGTTTGAGCTAATTCATCCCCTTCTCTTTGCCAATCTGAGTCTGCTTGCTCATCCCAGATTCTTGTATTTTTTCAAGAAGCCATCGAGCCTCGCTTTCTCTCCCCGCTACCTTCTTGAGGGGGCATCTCACAGTCCATTCTCTCCTCTTCTGCTCTAGCCTTGGGCATCTTATTTTCTTATCTTTGATGCCATGCCAATTGAGGCATCACATCAAAGAAGGGCAAAATGTAGACACCTAAAAACCTTTAGAAAATAAAGTATTTTTATTTTCTGAAAAAGTCCTGATCACATCATCATTTATTAATTATTTATTTAATTAATTAATTAATTAATTTTTATGCCATTAAATCCCTTTATCTTAATTAAAAATATTTAATTAAGGAATCCCTCCCAAAAATATTTAAATCTTATTTAAACATTATTTCCTTATTTATTAATTATTTAATTAATAAATTGACCAAAAAACCCAAAATAAATAAAAAAAAATTTTTTTGCCCAAAACTTGGCCAATTTCCTTAAGACCACTAACCTCTTCCAAAATCTTCTAATCCTTCTTTAATTTTGATTAAAGGCTAATCCCATCATTTGCTACCCCTAATCCCAACTCAAAATATTTAATTAAGATTAAATATTAATCCTCATGTTTATTAAAAAAAGTTTTAATAAATATCTCCTCAACCCAAACCCTTGAAATAAATAAAACTTTATTTATTTCATAAAATGCTATCATAGGAAGTTCTAGACTCTTCTAGAAAGTCCTCATCCTCATCCAAAGTCTAGACTCTTCTAAAAGATGTCTTTAAACCTAATCCTAATCTCCTCCTAACCTTGTCACATTCCCTAAACATGGGTTAAGAATTACTAACTCAAGCCAAAGTTAACAAATATCTCCTCCTTCACCCACCCTCATTAAATTCCATCCACTTGCCTATCCCTAAGCTAATCCTAAACCATCCTAATCCATCCTCTAATCATTTGCACAAGCCTAAGCAAGCTTAAAACCCTCCTAATCAAGTCCAAGTCAAAATTGCTCTCATCACCCTCAAAATATCTCAACCAAAAAACTTTATGAAGTCCACTAGGTCATAAATGACTCTTACAAGCCCTTTTATTGCTCTTACAAGTCATTATGAGGGTCTTTATGAAGATTTTATCTCTTGAGCCTCCTTTGTTGACTCATCCTTCCCCTTTCCTCCATCCTCTCACCATGTGACATGTGTCACTCATTGATTGGCTGTAAGGAAGCACAATTAATGTGCTCTCCTCTCATGCAATCTAAGCCCTCCATGAGCTTTTTCCCATCCTTGCATCTTAGCCCTCAATCCCTCAAGCCTCTTGCCTATAAATTGGATCCTTCCCCTTTGCAAAATAACACAATCCATGAAGTAAAGTCATAATTCCATTTTAAGAAGCCATTTTACATCAAAACCATACACTCACACCCAAATTCCAACTCCATTTGAAGCCCTTTTTGAAGCATAAGCTTGAGCATACATCCTATCTATTTAGACAAAGCCACTCACCAAGAGAGCTTCTTATTGAGAGAGCCCATTAATGGCTCATATTCTCAATTGAGAGTTCATCTTAGTCTATCTTGAAGTTTATGAATTTTGTTTAGTTTGTAGAAGCTTTATTTAAATTTGGTTTCTATTAGCATACTAACATTTCTCATATAGACCTCTCACCTCTTTATATAGTTAGTTATTAGATTGTGTCCTTTATTTTATCTTGTGTGTATCCCTACTTTCTTAGTTTAGCTCTCTCCCTCTTTGTGTGTTTCTTTCCTTTTGTTGGCTTCCCTACTTCCCCACAACCTAAATGCATAGCATCTCCCTATGCTACTTTAGACTGTGTAACCCAGTAAACTAGGAACTTATCTTTTCTATTTGTGACCTTTTGTAATAAAGAAAGTGAAGTGATATGTTTCTATGCATGTCTATGTGTTTCTTTGTCAAGCTCTTTTGCAAAACCATGAGATGTATAGGTCCCTACCTAGGTATTCACATGCATGAGTCCCCAAGTCAGAGCTAGTTGTTGGTATACTTTAGGTTACCCTATTTTGAACTTTTAAATTGAGTGATAATTTAATGCAATAGGTGTCAAGTTAGTTTAGTATGCCCTCTAGGATGGCTTTCTCCTCATCTACCCTCTCCCTATGCTCACCATGTGGTAAATTGAGTGATCATATGATATCTAGTCAGCTGGGTGATTATAGGATGGATGGACATGTCTCAAAGAATTAAAGGTGAGAAGAAAGCTATAAAATATCTCTAGAAATTGGTGAACTAACTCATAAATAATTCCAAGGTGAAGGCTCTACAATAGATCACATTCAAAGGAAGAGTTTTTTGAAGATATTGACCCATGGTGTTGAAGATTCGGTCATCATAAGAGAAGAATTCATGCACTCATCATCCAAATGTAGCCAAATTATTTTGGGTCATCAATGTATTTACATAAATGGTGGTCACATAATCTTATTATCCATGATAAGGATTGAAAAGTCAATCTGTCAAGCAATCATTCCTAGATGTTGGATGGAGATTAGATCAATGACTTTGAATGAATTTTAGGCCAATTTTGGGAAACAATCATCTTGTATTCCCAAAGTTCCCAAAAGGAGGAGATGTGGCATACTTGACATCACATCTATTATGGTAGGGATCCATTGATCTCATTTGCTCATAAAGGGTGGGCCCACCTGATTATAATTATGCATTGTTCGATCAACATGGAGGAAATGGCCCTAGTCATGTTTTGGGGCTAAATGTTAAAGGATAAAAAGTTTTGTAGAAAGTCTTTAGAATAACACCACATATCCATGACCCCACTAAGCACCCATCAAAGGATTATTAAGGAAACATAATATAAGGACCTATTAAAAGATGAATATCTAATCACAATTGTCTATTGCAAGATCAATGACTCATATTTAAAGTAAAGGGTTAGTCAAACGAAAAAGAAGTTTTTAGAGGCAAAACCAATGTTTCATCAACAATTTCAAATCCTTTTAGCTAAAAAGTGAATTGGTGCATTAATTTAGAGAATGAATGCATGTGCAAAAGAATCCATCGATACTAGTAAGAAGAATCTTAGGGTTTTTTGCATGTTTCTCAGTGATAATGTAATAGTTGATCTTCTCTATTAAATTATCCCTTCTATTCTATCTCTTCTTCTCCTCTGATATGTAATAGATAAATGTTGATATTCGAGTGTTGGGGTAATGCAATAATTTAATGTAACTGAAGACTATTAGCCTTGCATTTAATAATGACTATAAATGGAAAAGAATCTAGAGAAGGAGGCCTATATATGTAATTTTATTTTAATCAATAAAGGATCGCCAATTCTATCCAACTTTCCCCCTTACATTTCTAGATGTCGAGTGAAAATCAAAGACTTAGATGGAATGAAGGATTTTTATAATATTTGTAGTTAAGTAAACTGATGTTCTTATGCCATTTTGGACTAGCATTCCTAGGTTCCTTTCATTATCTCCTTTAGCTAAGCTAAACTTGCCTTTAAGACTAGTTTCTATGTTATTGTAGCACAAATAGATTTGAAGCTATTAATTTCTTGTTAGATTCCATTTTGGTAAAGTGTTATAAGTCAAGGTGGATTTTATTTCATCTCTCACGTTCATCTCTTCTTTCTCCCTAGATTGCATTTCACTAGGACTAATCTACATTTAGATTGGACTAGGATTAGTATTAGAAGGATTTTAAGGTAGCTTGTGATATCCATCCCATTGGCTATTATAGGTTTCCCAAATTTATCTCTCCTTGGGGATTTTTTAGTTATGAGAATCCTATTTTTCCTCTATTTCTCTTAGGTTAAGAGCATCCCCTTTTTACCTACTAAAAACACAATTCGCTATAATTCTTTTTAGAAGAGAGTTGTACCCAAAAAATTTAGGGATTAGTGACATAGTAGGTGCACAAATGAATCTGTTGTAGGTGGATTTTTTCTCAAATTTTGGGCATTGAGAGTTGAGGTAAAGCCAAGTTAACAAGAGGGACAAACTATTTACCAACAATCTTCTTTGAAGCTATGTGACATATATGTTTTCCTTGGTAGAGGCATAAGGCTACTTATATTTAATTCACAAGAGTCATTGTCCCTATAGAAGGGGAAATTCTATTTTTTAATACCTTGAAGGATCTCTAATGTGTGGTATTATTGATTGAATCTTGTATTGACTTACTGCTTAGATTAAGAGGGAAATATTTCACTAGATCTTGAAAAAATCAAGATGTGCTCCTCCCAATAGACCTAATGAGTGACATATTGAAGCCAATTTGAGCTCAGGGATAAAGAGTACTTCAAATTTCTTCTTTGTGAGTAGACCATATGAAAAAAAATTGTAAATATATACAGATTGGTTTCTATCAAATTATTTTTCTAAAGAGATCACTTATTTGTCTCTTTCAAAGTTACTTTGTTCTTGGAGAGATTATTCTGTGACAATGTCCAATCTACTATCAGAAAGTCTTATCTTTGTTTTCTAAAAGTTTATTAAGAATTCCATTGACAAAAACCCTAGGCCTAGTTTATTCCATTTTACCTTTTACATCAAACCAAATTTATTACTTCACCCTCTAAGAAGATAATTTCTCCCCACTTAGAAGTATTTCTTATCTAAAATTTTATGTTTTCCAACCTAAGTAAAATGCATAATTAGTGTAGTTAGTACATCAAACCAAAATTTTAGAAAAACTCAAAGAAGATAAGTGAAAGCCTCATGTAAGACTAACAAAACCAAAGTTCAAAAATGTCACACTCAAACAAGCAACAATATATAGAGAAATAGAAGTTGAATGCAGAAAATACACATGCAATCCAAGACTTGCTAAACTTAAAAGAATTGAGAAAGAAGGTATTGAGGCATCCCTACAAATAGAGTGTGATCAATAAATTCAAAATATGACCTTTAGATGTGGATTCAATAATAGCGTCATCAACTAGATTATCTACATACACTTTGATAAGTTCCATCTTCCATGCATACTTTGTACTTATCATATCATAGTTTTGTCCCTTTAGGGTTATCATGAAGGTCATTATTCTCCCTAAGAATTTTTTAGATTCAACATGCTTAGACCATTCTTTAGAAATCCGTCCCCATCCAAATTGGAGTCCTAGATCAATACCCTTCATCATCCTCATCATCGTTGAGCATTTGGTATCACTTTGTTAGATTTTTGTATCCTACATCCTAAATCCATTGTACTATCATGATTATCCCTTTGAAAATTCTTTATCTATGGCAGACTATCTTTGTCACTTGTGTTCCTTATCACCTTGATCTATAGGTTGAGCTCCATATTATTGGAAATGATTGAAATGATCATAAGAAAAGTTGTTGGAATGATATATGGAACTAGTAAAGAATGTTCTCAATCATTGTTTTGTCATTGATGTCAAACTTGCTACTTGCAGGAATGACAATTGCTTTAGTGATCCAAATACTATCAATTAGTTGATTGTCAAGGAGGAGGCAATCAATAGGATGTAACTAGAACACCTAGAGAAAGGTTGAAGTTATGATGTTGTAATGAAGTACAAGGATCAACTAAAGCATTGATGAAAAAGTGTATTTGATGACATACTATAAGATACAAAGAATGGGCACACTGAAACATATCAAAGAGGTAATGTTTTAGCTAAGACATTTGTAAAGCTCAACTAAGTTCATTAGAGAGAAGGAGCCAAGAAAGTTCAAGTGTCGAGTGATATCGAGTGCCAAGCAGAGATAGGTGCCAAGTAACATAGAGATACCGAGCACCAATAAAACCAATAGTGCTAAGTAACACAGAGATGCCGAGCACCAGTAAATCAATAATGCCAAGTTGCTGCATTATTTTGAAAATTGAAGATTCGCTAGATCTAAGCCGACAAGGTTGTTATCTAGAAGTTTGTGAATTAAAATTGAAGATAAGAATGATGAGCTGGTGGCACAGAACACCATGTAAAATGTTTTAAGCATACAACTAACGAAGTTTGAAGATAAGAACAAGATATGAGGTAGATACATTGTATCCTACCTAATCTATTGAAAACCCTAAAATTGGAGAGGGAGAAATGAGCGGCAAAGGCAAATCAGATTTCTATTTAAGGAGTCATAAGTTAATGATAAAAGAGAGAGAGGTGGCCAAGCATGAAAGAATGAAATGCTGAAGGAGGTGCTAAGGAGATAAGAGAGCATAGTGACTCTATTTCAGTAAGAAGACCCCTACTATGGATGCATTGGTACAATGAGTTAGAACACTCAAGGAGATGAAGCTTGAGAAGAAGTCAAGCAGTCAAAGCTGAAGTGATTGAAGCCAAGCATTAGGATTGAATTGAAAGTGTGATATGAAATCTGCAAAGTATGTTGTAAGTTATATTAGATCAAAAGACCATTATTATTACTTTCTAGCAATTGTAACAATAAATTTTAAATCCTATGGACTTAGGTTGGTTTAATAGCCATGAGATAAATCCTTTAACAGGGCGACATTCCAAGTGAATGTTCTAAAGTCCTTTAACCAGGCCCATTCCTAACAATTTGGTAAAATCCTCTAACAAGGTCACATTTAACAGTGTGTTGTAAGCCTTTAACAGGGCATCACTTTAGAAGAGTGAGAATCAAGTAGCATGTTACTGGTGGTTTTTCCCAAATTGGGTTTTGACGTAAATCATTGTGTCATGTGTTGATCTTGCATGTTTTATCTTTGCATGTTGATTTACTATAACTTGCTAATATGGTTGATTTAAAGTTTGGATGGATAAAAAGTGTATGGATTCATTAAAAGTAGTGAAAAAGTATTAATAGAGCATTTGGACCTTGAATAACTGATTCACCCCCCTCTAAGTTATTCTAAAGAATTCTAACAATTGGTATTAGAGCCTTACTGCTGACTCAGTTTAAAGAAACTATAAGCATAAAAGATCAAAATGCCTAAGAGAGAAGTTCCCAAGCTCAATAAAGACAACTTTGTTACATGGCAAAGCTTGATGAAGCTACATCTTGGATCCATAGGAGATTGTGCCCAAAATTCAATTGTCACTTAACATGTAGATCCAACAGGTGCTCCTACTGCAAAAGATATGAAAAACAAGCAAGAACACAATCACACAATGCTGAAAATTGCCTCTGCACTCAGCTATGCTGAATTTGATGATATCAAAGGATGTGATACTGTATTCAAAATGTGGAAAGCCCTATCAAACATCTATGGAGGAGATCAGAATGTATAAAGAGAAAAAAGAGAAACTCTCAGAGGAAAGTTTGATGACATGAAAATGGAGGAAAATGAGAATGCTGCTCAGTATGGTGCAAGAATAAAGGAAGTGGTAAGCGCAATAAGATGCTTGAGTGGTCAATTGGATGAAGATATTGTTAATAGTAAGTTCTTAAGAACCTTGCTTCCTATCTATGCTATTAGAGTATCAACAATACAAGAGCTAAGATGTATACCAGGAAACAATCTAAGTTTTGAAGGTATAATAGGTAGACTCATTGTATTTGAGTTATATAATTTTGACAACTACAAACCAGAGAATGTTGAATCTACCTTTAAGGCCAAGTTATCACTGAAAGATGCTGAATAGGTGAAATCAAAGAAAGGAAGAAAAATGAAGTATGTATCCAGTGACAACAGCACTGATGAGGAAGATGTGGAACAATTTGAAGCATTGCTTGCTAGAAGATTTCACAGAGGTAAAGGAAAATTCAAAGGTAAGATACCTATCATTTGTTTCAATTGCAATGAAGTAGGTCATATTGCTGCCATGTGTACACAAAAAAAGGATTACAAGGAAGGCAACAAAAAAAAATTAGAAGAGATGATGACAAAAGAGATTAGAAAGAAAAAGGTAAGAAGTGTTACATTGTTGAAGAAAATTCTAATGAAAATGATGATGAAGTTTTTTATGTAGCCATGAAGGATCAATCTGATGAAGATGAACCCACAACACTAGTAACATGTTTGAACAAGAATGACAGGTGGATCATAGACAGTGGATGCTCACATCACATGACAGAAGATAAAAGTAAGTTTGTTAACTTTACTCAGTATGATGGAAATAGTGTTAGATTTGGTAATGATGGTCCATGTCAAATCAAAAGAAAAGGTTCCATTAAGCTTGCAGAACAAATTTCACGTGATAATGCATACTATGTTGAAGGATTAAACTACAATTTACTAAGTGTCTCTAAGTTAGGCAATATAGGATGCAAAGTGGAATTTGGAAACAAAACTGCAAAAATCTATGATACTGATGGTAAACTGATAGGAAAAGGAGATCAAACAAAGAGTAATCTATTTTACCTTGATATGGATGATGTTTCTTGTTTTATTGCAAAATTTGATGATGAATGGTTATGGCATAGAAGATTATGTCATGTCAACTTTGACAATCTGGTCAACATTAGTAAAATGAAGAAAGTTAGAGGTTTACCAAAATTGAAGAAGCCTGATAATATCATGTGCAAACAATGTCAGCTAGGAAAGATGACTAAGTCAAGTTTTAAGAGCAAAAACTATACATCTAAAGAAGTACTTGAATTAGTTCATACTGATTATGTGGTCCAACGGAAGTACAAAGCTATAGAGGAGATAAATACATAATGTTGTTTGTTCATGACTATTCCAAGATGATGACTATTATGTTCTTAAAACAAAAATCTGATTCTTTTCAAATGTTTAAGTGGTATGTGGCTAGAGTTGAAAAGGAAACAGGAAAAAGCTTGAAATCTCTAAGACTAGACAGAGGTGGTGAATTCACATCAAATGAATTCAAGATATTCTGTAATAATTAAGGAATCAAAAGACAAATGTCAGCACCTAGAACTCCCCCACAGAATGGAATTACTGAAAGAAGAAACAGATCTATGATTGATTGTGCCAAAACACTAATGATGGAAAAGACTGTTGCTCTAAAATACTAGAAAGAAGTTGTAAGTGTAGTTGTTCATACACTGAACCAAGTACAAGTCAAGAAAGGTACATATACAACACATTTTGAATTATGGTATGGTCACTCACCCAATGTAAAACATTTCAAAGTGTTTGGTTGCAAATGCTTTATCCTTAAAGATGCTAGAAATGGAAAATTTGATGCAAAAAGTGATGAAGGTATATTTCTTGGTTACTCCACTAGAAGTAAGGCATATAAGTGTTTGAATATTAACACTAATAAAATTGTGGAAAGTGCAAATGTAAATTTTGATGAGCACATAGAAGTCCAAGCTGAAGTACCAAAGAAAATGAAAGAGTACAGAACCTTTGTGTATTCTTATGAAGGAATGACTGTTGATGAGGATGATGTCAATCAAATTGAAAATCAAAAATAAGTATCAGTTTTAGTAGAGTCACAACTAGTGAATGCCGAGTTGCATTCAAAAGCCGAGTTGCAGAATGAAGAAAATGCACAATTTGATTTTGAAGACAGTACACATGATGAAGAACAACCTGACAATGAAGTGAATAGTGATCTTGAATCTGAAAGATCAAACATGGAAACAAGGACAGAGCCAAGATTATCCAAATATGTAGAAAGACATCACCCTATTGAATAGATAATTGGTGACAAAAATGCAAGACCAATGACAAGGAACAGACTAAGATATGAATCATGTCTTATCAACAAATCTGAACCCAAGACAGTATATGGTGCATTACAAGATGATAACTAGTGTAAAGCTATGGAAGAAGAAATTGATCAAATAAAGAAAAACAAAACCTAGAGTTTGGTTCCTAGACCAACTGACAAGAATGTGATTGGCACCAAGTGGGTATTCAGAAACAAGCTAGATGTGAATGGTGAGATTACCAAAAACAAAGCTAGACTAGTACAAAAGGGTTATGCTTAAGAAGAAGGAATAGACTATGGAGAAACATTTTCCCCTATTTCTAGAATGGAAGGAGTAAGAACTTTACTTGCATATGCTGCCTACAAAGATTTTAAAGTCTATCAGACGGATGTAAAATATGCTTTCTTAAATGGTATACTAGAAGAAGAAGTCTAAATTGAACAACCAAAAGGATTTGTTGATGAAAACAATAGGAATATGGTGTGTAAGCTACATAAAGCACTCTATGGTTTGAAAAAAACACCTAGAGCATGGTATGAGAGACTTCACAAGTATCTAGTGCAAATTGGATTTGAAAGAACTGATGATAATAGCAACATGCACATCAAAGTAGAAGAAGATAAAGACATTATTGTATCTAAAATCTTTGTGGATGACATAGTGTTTGGTGGAAAGGAAGTGCTTTGCAAAGGCTTTGTTGACAAAATGAAACATGAATTTGAGATGTCTATGTTTGGAGAAATCAAATTCTTTGTTGGATTGCAAGTACATCAACTCAAACATGGTATATTTGTGACACAATCAAAGTACATCAAAGAGACTCTTAAAACATTTGGACTGGAGGAATCCAAACCAGTCAGCACACCAATGGTAATAGGAAATAAACTGTCCAAAAATGATGAATCAATTGAAGTCAATCAAATAATGTACAAATCCATGATTGGAAAACTACAATATGTTGTACATAGTAGACCAGACATAGAATTAGCAGTTGGAATAGTAGCCATATTCTCTGCTAATCCCAAAGAAAATCATCTCATAGTAGTAAAAAGAACAATGAGATATCTTAAAGGAACTGATAACTTTGGTCTATACTACAAAAAGAATAAAAAATTTGAGCTCAATGCATATACAGATGCTTACTAGGGAGGCAACATTGATGATAGAAAAAGCACAAGTGGAGGTGCATTGTTTCTATGCAAAAGGCTAGTTACCTGGACTAGCAAGAAACAAACATGTACATCTGAGTCCACTGTAGAGTCAGAATATGTAGTAGCTGCAGTCAATTGCACAAACATTGTATGGCTCACACATCTATTGAAAGGAATGAAAGAAGAGGTAACAAAATCTGTGATATTATATTGTGATAATACAAGTGCTATAAACATATCCAAAAATCCAGTGATGCATGCGAAAACCAAGCATATCGCAATCAAGTATCATTATGTCAGAGAATTGGTAGAAGAAAAACAAGTGAAGTTGGAATACATTCACACAAAGGAACAAACTGAAGATATCTTCACCAAACCATTGCCCAAGGATGCTTATGAATATCTTAGAGGCAAGTTGGGGGTAATACCCCTAACTCAAGAAGTTTAAACCAAAATGGATGCTATCCTACATCAACAGAAACAAATCATTAAAATATAAGAAGAGTGATGCAGAGGATGACAGTAGGAGTAGAAACTCCAAATCAGTCACAAGCATGGTGACAGAGGGAGAAAAAAACAAGAAGCCAAAGTTCATATTTAGCATGATAAAGATCCTATATCTTTGGCATTTATGTCAAAGAGGGAGAAATGTGCAGAAACTTGATCAATATATAAGAAAGAGGGAGATATATAGGAAACAGGGAGATATACGAGATCAATAGTAAAAGATGCAGTAGCAAAGAAATATAGCAGACAACGTATACAATCTTGGTGGTAACTAAGTTGATCAATTGATTAGTTTGGTTTTCCATCAATGCCAAAGAGGGAGATTGTTGGAAATGATTGAAATGATCATAAGAAAAGTTGTTAGAATGATATATGGAACTGGTAAAGAATGTTCTCAATCATTGTTTTGTCATTGATGTCAAACTTGCTACTTGCAGGAATGACAATTGCTTTAGTGATCCAAATATTATCAATTAGTTTATTGTTAAGGAGGAGGCAATCAATAAGATGTGACTAGAACACCTAGAGAAAGGTTGAAGTTATGATGTTGTAATGAAGTACAAGGATCAACTAAGCCATTGATGAAAAAGTGTTTGATGACATACTATAAGATACATAGAATGGGCACACTGAAACATATCAAAGATGTAATGTTTTAGCTAAGAGATTTGTAAAGCTCAACTAAGTTCATTAGAGAGAAGGAGCTGAGCAAGTTCAAGTGTTGAGTAAACTTCAAGTGCCAAGCAAGTTCAAGTGCCGAGTGATATCGAGTGCCGAGTAGAGATAGGTGTCGAGTAACACAGAGATGTTGAGCACCAGTAAAACCAATAGTGCCGAGTAACACAGGGATGCTGAGCACCAGTAAATCAATAATGTCAAGTTGCTGCATTATTTTGAAAATTGAAGATTCGCCAGATCTAAGCTGACAAGGTTGTTATCTATAAGTTTGTGAATTAAAATGGAAGATAAGAATGATGAGCTGGTTGCACAGAACACCATGTAAAATGTTTTTAGGATAAAACTGATGAAGATTGAAGATAAGAACAAGATATGAGGTAGATACATTGTATCCTACCTAATCCATTTGAAACCCTAAAATTGGAGAGGGAGAAATGAGCGGCAAAGGAAAACCAGATTTCTATTTAAGGAGTATTAAGTTAATGAAAAAAGAGAAGAGGTGGTCAAGCATGAAAGCATGAAATGCTGAAGGAGGTGCTAAGGAGATAAGAGAGCATAGTGACTCTGTTTCTGTAAGAAGACCCCTCATATCGATTCATTGGTACAATGAGTTAGAAAACTCAAGGAGATGAAGCTTGAGAAGAATTCAAGTAGTCAGAGCTGAAGTGATTGAAGCCAAGGATTAGGATTGAACTGAAAGTGTGATATGAAATCTGCAAAGTATGTTGTAAGTTATATCAGATTGAAAGACCATTATTGTTACTCTCTAGCAATTGTAACAGTAAAGTTTAAATCCTATGGACTTAGGTTGGTTTAAAAGCCATGAGATAAATCCTTTAATAGGGTGACATTCAAAGTGAATGTTCTAAAGTCCTTTAACTAGGCCCATTCCTAATTGTTTGGTTAAATCCTCTAACAAGGTCACATTTAGCAATGTGTTGTAAGCCTTTAACAAGGCATGCTTTTAACAGGGTATCACTTCAGAAGAGTGAGAATCAAGTAGCATGTTATTGGTGGTTTTTTTCCAAATTGAGTTTCCACATAAATCATTGTGTCATGTGTTGATCTTGCATGTTTTATCTTTGTATGTTAATTTACTGTAACTTGCTAATATGGTTGATTTAAAGTTTGGATGGATGAAAAGTGTATATATTCATTAAAAGTAGTGAAAAAGTATTAATAGGGCATTTGGACCTTGAATAACTAATTCACACCCCCCCCCCACCCCCCACCCTCTCAGTTATTCTAAAGAATTCTAACACATATTTCATTATCAAATGTCTTCTATAGGGTCATTAGTCAATCCTAAAGTTGACACCACATTGCTAAACCTTTAGGTCCGTTAGAAATCATATTCCTAGAAAGTAAGATCCTCTAAAATCCCCTTTTGGATAACCCCCATGCACATATCAAACATCTTTAAGCCCTAAAAATCCTTGCACCATACATCAACCATTGTCATATATTTAGGAAACTTAGAAGTTATCTCCTTGAATATTGCACTCACTACCATAAAATCTTTCATTTTTCCCTTAGGAACTTCATCATTTCATGGTAGCTACAAAATTTTGTTGAAATAAAAAGAAGAAGAAAGGAATGGAAGATGATATCAATTAGTGATAAAATAAACTATGGACCCAAATATAACATCCACCCAACTTGGTGCTCCCATCCAACAAAAAAACCATGCTATCATTACACACCATTAGTCCATAAAACACCTCAGCAACCAACAATCACATAACCCACATATGCATCAAATTATGTCACTTTTGTTGCAACTTCTCAAACCACATCAATCCCACTGAACAATGCAGTTTCCTCTACTTCCTAGGTCAGTGTGTCCACCTCATGCATAATCACTAGAATTGCATCCATCCCCTTCAAGAAAGAACATCAAATCAATGCCTCAGTTCACTAGATGGATTTCCCCAATAGGGTCTACCAACCAACCTCTCATCATCCCTAAAATTAGAATCAATCTATTTTCTTCCATTTGAAACACTGCCACATCATTTCCACTTGAACTTTGGAACTTTGAACAATCAAAGGGGTAAGCAATGAGCCTTGGTACTAGTAACCCATTCATGCTATCCTTGCAAGCATAAAATAACCACCACCGATAACCAATATTCTACCACTCATCAAAAAATATTTTTCTATGCTACCCTCATGGAGTAGCCAAATAATACCACATCAAAAATAATCAGCAATAGGGAGAGTTCCCTACATCAACTACTTGGCACCCTTTAACACCTAGATTCCCACTTAAGAAGGAGTTCATCCATCTTAGATTGGGAAAAATGTGTAATCCCAAAGCATAGCACTAGGATATCAACAACCACCCTTTCAAAATTAAACACTACCAGAACACTATTTGCAAAAACCTAGGCAAAATCATCCATCTGCATAATGATCACATACCTACCCACCCTAGCAAAAACCATTGTAAAAGCAATAATTTACCCAACAAATTGATTTGTATGTCCAACCATCACCACAACAACCAATAAATCCTACCAAATCATCAATGCAATACATATTTCATCCACATTAGTACACCCATAATAAAGATCCATACTCACCTACTCCATCTAACACATTCCCTACACCGAAGGCACTAGAATTGGGGTAGTAATAGTAACACTTGTTAACCCAGAGTGGGAAGAGATGAAGAATGCTCTAAAGGAGCTCAAATATGGGATCAAATACAAAACTCTCAAATTTGAAAATGTCTTCTAATAACCATTCAATAGGCCTATCATGATGACACCCTTTGCCAAGCATTTTGAGATCTCCAAATTTGATAAATTGAGGGAGAAGTGAGATCTAGTCACACATATCAAATATTTTTATATGCATTTCCAAGGTGTTTCCTATAGTGGCATGTTCCTCATGTGCCTCTTTCCCAAAATCAAGGAAGGCCCTTCCCTAGAATGGTTCTATTAGAAATCCTATGGCACAGTAACACATTTTCTAATCTTTAAGAGGCCTTTATGGCACATCAGGCCCATCTTGTTGAAATTGAGTTTTCTATGGTTTACTTCTTCCATACCAAATAGAAAGGGGGTGAAAGCTTCATGGATGGTCATGAATTGCCTTATCACCACCACCTTATCAAAATGTTTATTGAGAACACGCATCCCAAAATTTCTCACTGCATGGTCATGAATTGCCTACAAACATACAAAGAGATCAAAGATAAGGATATGGGCCTTGAGAAAAGGGATAATTAACCATGGAATCATAAATCTTTACAAAGAAAATATTAAAGAATAAGGATAGTCTAATGAGGAACCATGTTACTAGAATTAGAAGAAGAGCATTGTAATAGATGGTGCCATTAACATAAAACATGTCCATGTGGTTGATGTCATGCCCAACACATCAAACCTCCTTATCAACATACATTCCAACAACAACTATCATACTCTTATGATGAACACTATTAAGAAACATACTAATAACCTCTGCAACAACAATATGAGCACAACTATCATCAAGTACTAGAAAATAAGACTATTTCCATTGTTATCACAACTGGACAAAAACCATGGGTTTAAAAATAATACATATTATACAATCCCTTAGGGGAACTGCTTGATTTTATTTTCAAAAAACTCTCCCATGATAACCGTATCTAACACCCACAAATATAACTGCTAGATCCAAGCCAACCCAAGGCACCAAGGTACATAGAGAATGAGTTTTGCAGATTTCATGGTATGAAGGGACATCTCACCCTAAAATGTAACCAACATAAAGATTATGCACAAAATCTAATCGACCATAATGAAATCATAGTGGCTAGACAAGCCTCTCAAATGTAGGAATTTTGATCTACTAAAATGTATTCCCACCACATAATAATAATTTTGAAGTCAAGGAACCTATACAAAACAAAAATGCCAACAAAAAAACAAACAGAACAAAAACCAACCTAAATAAGGTGATAATCATGACAGATGATAGAACTACACTTAAGAATAACTTGACTATGATATATATATATATATATATATACATATATATATATATACATACATATATATATATACATATATATATATATACATATATATATATGTATATATATATATATATGTATATATATATATATGTATATATATATATATGTATATATATATATATATCAAATTGATCCCCTTGATCATTTTTAAAATATCAATGGCCCAAATACTCAATGTGGAGTCACATCATGACAGATTTGATTCAATATTATAGGGCCAGTTATGCCTAGTCCTTCTAGGATATAATACAATATTTTGGAACACCATAGAAACATGCTAACCAAAATAAACACAAGGGATCTCCTTTTTACTTTTCCACTTCATAAGGACATCCTTAAAAATGGACTCCATGAAACTCATGTCCACACTAATATCAATGCCAAATAATTTAGAAACCTAGAGGGACACTTCTTTGGCTTATGTGCCCTACATTTCAAACCCTTGAATGTCCCAAAAATTGAGCTTGACCACATCCTCCCACACCATATTCTTGTTATTTCCACTGACTTTGTATTCAAGAGGGTCATCATAGATAGTGGGCCCTCCCTAAACCTATTCACTTTGATGTTCATTAAACAAGTAGGATATAATGAGGTAGACATTATAGATAATTTCATCACCATCAAGAAATGTGATAACTTGGAAAGAGCCACAGAAGGAACTATTTTTTTCCCATCATGAAGGCCATTCCATCCACTTATTATTAGTGAATCAAATTTTTACATCATGGCATTCAGATAACCATACATGCTGATCTAGAACCCTTTATGTACTAAAATGCAATAGAAGCATCATAAGATAATCATTACCCTAGAATTGAGATTGGTACCACCATTTTTTGGAATATTCAAATGGGAAAATTACTTTTGAGATCATGTGGGGGGGGGGGGGGGGCGACTCAGAAGTACCATACTTTAACCTTTTCAAATCCTTTAAAACAAATAACTAAAAGTGAACTGCATGCATGTAAACATATTAAATAAACATAAATTAAACACATGCATCAACACACATAACACTACAATTTTGGTAATCTAAAAACCCTCCAAGAATAAGAAGGTAAAACTGGGGTGGAGATGATACCCACAAAATCACTATAACAATAATTTTTTGACTACTTCTAATGGTCTGCCTTGTGAAAGGCCTACCCTATTAAAGGCTTTATAGTATGTCAATAGTGACCTGGTTAGAGGATTTACAAATAGTTTACTTGAAGTGTCACCCTATCAAAAGATTTAGTCACCTCTTCAAAGGATCTACAAAATAGAAATTAAGCTAACCTATCATAATAGGATTTTCACAATCTAATACAATTGCTAAAGAGTATTAGAAATCATTGACCTAATTGCTTACAATCTTTAATTGCTGATTTTAGGCACTTGATCTACTCATTCTAATTTGATCCTTGCTTGATCTAATATCTATTTGTAGCCCTTTTTCTATTTTGATTAACTAGATAAGTAATTGCTGCTCAATTCACTAAGTCTATGATGCCCCTGTTGTTTGCCCTGTTCTGCAGTTTTTCTATCTGCTTAGCAACTTCTTTAACTTCTATTTAGAAACATGAAATCATGGGATCTAAGCCTTCTTATAAAAACTCTGTAGACTTAGGGTTAGGTATGGATTTATGATCCATATTGAATCTTTAATTCCCACTCATTCCTTGTAGTTTTCTTATTGGTTGCATCCCTTCTCCATTTTTCTTATTAGCTGCAAGTTGATTGCATAGGAAATATAAATGATTTGTTCTTATCCTTTTTATCCTTTTTATCCTTCTATGTCAGCTCAAAACTTTTTTTACATCTGAGTTTGTGAAGGCACAAACTCATATGTTGATTCTGTGTTACTTGGCACATACTGGATTACTGGTGCTTGACACATGTTTGATCCTAGTTTGCTTAGTACCTAATACATTTTGTCTTTCTTGGCACATGCATAGTTATAGCTCACTTGACACATGAATCATTCTAACTTTCTCGGCATCAAAAGTGACTTGGCACCTATTTATCACTCGACACCTGTATAATGCTCAGCACCTAAAATCACTCAGTAACTATTGTAATTCTAGCTCGGTAGATACTATAGCTCAGCATACATAATGTACTCAGCTTCTATGTAAAAGGTGGTTAAGTTTTTTGGCACTCAAATGTCAATACCACTCTGAGAGCAACAATCTCCCCCTTTCACATGAGTGTCAAAAACACTTAATTAAACATTATTAATCTAATCTTATGTGTACATTAATCATTCTACTCTGCTTATGTACAAAATTTCAAAATTTGTTCAAAATACCTTATAACTCCCTTGAGTTGATTGTGCCGTTGATTGTGCCTTGTCTATTCTTGCAACCAAAATTCTATGATGAATATACCTAATATTGTTTGCCTTTTCCCTATTTCTATAATTTGTACTTGCTTGCTGAGCTATTCTACCTATTCTATCTACACTTGCAGGTTCTATTCATATCTCCCCCAAAACATTATTTCTCCTCCACACTATTTACACATTAAGTCTTATCTCCCCCTTTTGGCTATCTACAATCTTTCCACCTATTATTCTTCAAAAGAATGAATGAAAGAATGTAATCAAAATGCTTAGTATTATGCCACTTAGTTATACCTTCCTTATTATTTCTCCCCCAAAATATTATATCTATCTCCTTCTTTTTTATACTTATGTCAAAGGGTGCTAAGGAGTAATACCATATTTAGCCAAAAATGTACTATTTACCTCCATTATCATCTTGAGAGCTACATCCCAATTCTCCAACGAAATTTCAAGTGACTTATGTTGCATGCAAATCGGTACAGCAAGATGTACAAGTCCATCTAATGTAGAAAGATTAGGATCTTTCATTAAAATAGTTTTAGTATAAACTTTCTTTTTATGGAGTACGTCTAGATGTGGGGTAATGGAGGACTGAATCTGCATCAATTTGGCCTTTATATTGGCCTCTTCACTTGTGAGTCTAGCTAACTCTCTTTGAGTGTGAAGCGATTGGTCAAAATGCTTCTCACTTTGAGCTAGATCTCTTGGTAATTGCTTGCTAGAAATCTTAAAATTTCTCTCCAAACTCAATATCATTTGGCCTGTCTCTTGTGTGAAATTGGAAAAATCACACGGCTTTTTGTACAATGAGAAAATGTTCTCAAGTACAGTTTTGACCTCTTCAATTTTCTTAGCCAATTCTACCTATGCAAGTGCTATGCCACTAGATATTTCCTCATTCACCTTCTCTTGAAACTTCCTCTTAGACCACTCCATAAGTTTGATGTTGGTGTCTTGGTCTTCGCTCAACACTTGGTCAACTATATCTGATAATTATTCTAGTATAGGCTTTGACTCATCTGGTGACTGCAAGCTAAAAGCATCCATAAAGATATCCTTTATCTCAAGTAGTGCTTGCTTATGTTTATACTCCTTTCTAATTATTTGTTATGTTATTCTTCTATTTAATGCATCTTGTATTTCTATAATCTGCTCAATTGTGATAGTCTTAGAGTCATAGGAAGGTATGACTAGCTCTTCATCTAACTCAAGGTCTCCATAGTGAAGTACCCTAGTAATCTTTGTAGAGCTTGAGCTTGGTGTGGAGATTTGCAAAGGTATGGTTTTAGTGCTTCACTTCTAAAGAGTTTTTTTAGGAGTGCCTATTTTTGGTAGCTATACCAATGTTTGAATAATGGCCTACTCCTCTTCCTTTGATGTATCCTCCTCTTCATCAAACTTCCGTTCTTTTGCATTTGGATTTTGAATGGTATCACCTGCTGCTATTACAATTTTTGGAGATGGTGGTGAAAGCATTGAAATTTGAGTACTAGTAGCTATATATATGAAAGGTGGTTCTTGTGGTTTCACCTTATCTCTTTTTGGTTCTACTACTACCTTCTATAACTCATCTACACTCACCAATATAGGATTTGTGCATAATTGTGCCTGTAAAGTTGATTGGTGAAGGATCTTGGAGAGATCCTCTATAGTTAGAGGATTGATGTTCAGAGTAGAATTTTCCCAAAAATTCTTGATCATTATAGTGTCTATAGGTGTGATGGTTACATGAGGAGGGCTAGGGGATGGCATTTGTGTGTCTTGCACACTCTGTTCCTCTTGCTAGTGCTACTCAACTATTGCGATGTCTTCTCCCTTTTGTGTTTCCTCCTCTCCTTTTTTGTGATGTCCTCTTCTAGCTAGAGAAATAACTTTAGCTGGTGATTAGCCTATCAGAGACCCTCATAGGCTAATAAGATTGGATAGAGGGTCACCTTGGTGTGGAGATCCTCCAAGGACCAAAGCAGAGTACTCTTCTGGGTTGCCAGAGTTTTTTTATGATGAGTTTTCCTTTGAGTTTAGCTTGGTTAGGCTAGTTTTAGCAGTTTTGGAGTTATAAAGATAGACCCCTGCTATTTTTAGAAAAGGGGTATGGTCATATGTAGTTCTATCATGTTAGCTCCTAGTCCAAACGACATTCAAAAATGTTGAGTAATAATGGAGATATTAATGTTTATTTAGTTAAAATAAACATTATTGGTTTTGAGCCTATATTGTTAAGTTATAATATATAACTTAAGTGAGGGTCATGATATCATAAAAGGGGCCATTGTTTCAATTAATTGTGGGTCCAAGCTTATGGAAAAATTACAAGGGATTTTCTAAGTTTTAATGTAATAAAATTTTTTACGTTATTATTATATCTTTTATCCCACATTGAGCGTGGAGACTCATTTTGGAGTCGAGGAGTCCTTATAAACCAACCTTGTCTTCCTTCAAGAGCAGGTTATGAGAAGTGCTTAAAAACTTTGCCTTGTGAAATTTCTTGAAGTTGTGGCAACAAGGGTTTCTACAAGTTTGAGAAGAATTCAGACTGTGGAGGATGTAGTATCTTCAGAGTTGATGCAATTTGAGGGTGTGAAATATCACGTGAATTTTTCCTGTGAATTGACTTCATTCTAGAGTCAATATTATGTTTAGTAGGAAAGAATTGGATGAATCTGTTACAGGTTGGAAGGGGTTATAACAGCAGCTACAATGCTATGAACAGTACAGTGCTCTAGTGAATTTAAAAATTAGAGATTTAATATTGTGGTTTTTGATAGGCGCTGCCCAAGGAGGAAGCAACTAGCAGCGTGGTTGCGTATCAGAGACAAAAATTAGGTTTTTTTCAACTATTAATGATGATGTTTTTAATGTATGCTTCCAGCAATAAGTATTGTACAAACATTAGGAGCCATCTGAATAAATGAATTTGATTAGCATTATAATCAGATTTGAGTTATAATTTGAGGTAGATTAGTTTTCAATATTTGTATTTTCTTTTCATCAACTCAAAAACCCAAAAATAGCTTAAAACATTCAAAAACAAACCAAAAACAATTATTACACCCAGGGAAACAAATAGTGATCAGCGTAGAGCCTATTTGGGGTTCTTACATTGGTATCAGAGCCTCATTCCTGTCATCCTGAGGGTTTGGGGAGTCATATGCAGCCACCAAAAATTGGACCACACAAGTACCATACTCGTAGGAGAGCTCTGATTGAAAGAGAACAGTTACAGGAAATAGGAAATATGGAAGAGAGGCATGATGGTAGTTCACCTAGAAACAGGAGGAATAATGATGATCAGGATACCAGAGAATTCTACAGTGCTATGGTTACAGGGCAGCAACAGATGGCACAAGCATTACAGGCACTCACTATTATGGTAGAAAGGATGAACCCACCTGTTAGACAAAATGGGGAGCCGGGAGAATAGGGAGATAATAGGAGTGCTACAGGTAATCAGAGACCACAACAGACCCATTCTAGAATAGCTGATAGGCCTACATGCCCTACATTTGTTCCGGAGGAGCTAGAAGAAGCTCCGGTAGAGGAGGTGACAGGAGACCCCATATTCACAGATGCATTCATGGCTGCAAATGATGAATGGGAATTATTAGCTCTGCAGGTTGGGGAGAGGATGATGTTTGAACGCTTTGTAAATCAGAGGAGAGAGCATTACAGGTCACTCAGACAAGATAGGAGGCCTAGAGGTCAAAATAGTGAGTTGAAGAGGGCTACAGGCAAGCTTACTATGCCTACATTTGATGGGAGTGGTAAGATGACAGCTCAAGCTTGGATTCATAAGCTTGACACATTTTTGGCACTGAGGCCAATGATAGAGATTGAAGCTATCAAATATGCCACCTTGCATTTGGAGGGAATAGCACATGATTGGTGGTACCATGGTATGGTAACACTTCAACATAACCAAATGATAGAATACCAGGACTTCGTTGATAGGTTGGTTGAAAGATTTGACAAAAAAGATCTAGAGATTTACTTCCAGGACTTAGCACAGCTGAAACAAACAGGCAACTTGGAGTTTTTCATTGGTGAATTTCAGTGGTTGGCAGTCATGGTGCCAAACATTTTAGAGCATAGATTGATAGTTCTTTTCATTGAGGGCCTATCTGAACCACTGAGAGGTTGGATAAAGGCATTTGATCCTATTTCTTTACAGGAAGCGATGAAAAAGGCAAGAAGTATGGAACATGCAGTCCCAACAAACAAATTTCAGTCCAAAGGAGCATCTTCTAGTAAGGATAAGAAACCATTTTATAAAAAACCAGAGAGGACTGATTTTAAAAATCATTCTAAAGATAAAACTCCAGCACCTTTTGACAAGGAAACATTAAACGATTTGAGGAAGAAAAAATTATGTTTCTACTGTAAGGGACCCTATGATGGAAACCATGATTGTCCTCTTAGGCCAAAGGGAAAAGCTAACAGAGTTATGTGGGCATACTATGAGGAATCAGAATCAGATAATTCAGATCAGCAGTCTGATATAGAGGAAATAGATGGTGAAAAAGAGGAAGACAAGGCTGAAAACTTTTCTAAAATGGAGTCCAAGGATGGGGAAGGAGATGGGCAACTTAGGGAAGCTCGTCTCACTAGTATTAAGCAAGAAGGGTCATTCCGAATGAGAGGAGTACTCGATGGACAACAAGTCATAACCTTGGTTGATACAGGTGCCACTCATAATTTCATTGATGCTAGGATGGTGGAGAAGCGTGGCATACAAACAGAGGAGTTTGGGGGAATTAGAGTGAGGGTAGCGGATGGCTATGTCCTCAAATGTGATCGTAGGATCACTGGACTCCCATTGAAAGTTAATAATTATGACTTTAAGGCAGATTTTTATGTTGTACCTATGGGAGATACAGATATAGTTCTTGGGATGAGTTGGTTGCATGATATTGGTGAGTTCACTGTTAACCTCAAGGAGATGGAGATGAGGTTTAAAGTGAATGGGAAGACACATATTCTTAAGGCAATCAGGGACATTGATCTTAGGATGGTCTCTTTTCGTAGAATGGCTAGATTGATTCGACATGATCAGGTAGAGTGGGCAGTAGAGTGCATGTTGATGCCATCACAGGAGGGACAGCAAAAGATTGAATATCCTCTTGATATTCAGGAGCTTAGAGTTAAACACTCTAAGGTGTTTAGTGATATTCCACCAGGTAGACCACCAGACAGAGGTATTGAGCACATCATTGAGTTAGAGGAGGGGGCTAAGGCCATCATGATTACACCTTACAGGCATCTGAAGAGGTTGAAGGATGAAATTGAGAAAAATATAAAGGAGTTACTTGCTATGGGCCACATTAGACCAAGTAAGTCTCCTTTTGCTTCTTCAGTGGTGTTAGTAAAGAAGAAGGATGGGACATTGAGGATGTGCATTGATTACAGAGTGCTTAATAGGAAGACGATTAAAAATAGATACCCCATTCCCAGGATCGATGAGTTGATAGATGATCTTCATGGAGCTTGCTTCTTCTCAAAGATAGATTTGAGATCAGGTTATCACCAGATCAGAGTTAGAGAGCAGGATATCGAGAAGACAACCTTTAGATGTCATTGTGGCCATTTTGAGTTTGTAGTTATGCAATTTGGGCTAACTAACGCACCTACTACTTTTCAGGCAACAATCAATAGTGTTTTCCATCCTCAGTTGAGGAGATTTGTACTTGTCTTCTTCGATGATATCTTGGTATATAGTAGATCTTGGGAGGAGCACTTGGTTCACCTGGACACGGTGCTGGGTATATTGGATAGAGAATCCTTGTATGCAAAGGAGTCAAAGTGTGATTTGGGCATGACAGAGTTGTTGTACTTGGGTCACATCATTAGTGCAGAGGGCGTGTGCATGGATCCTGAAAAGATTCATGCCATTGTGGAGTGGCCTTCACCAATGAACCTTACACAGTTGAGGGGCTTTCTAGGACTATGTGGTTTCTACAGAAGGTTTGTGGATGGATATTCCAGGCATGCGGTACCCTTGATAGATTTGATGAGAAAGGGAGCTTTCTTGTGGACTCTTGAGGCACAAGAGTGTTTTGAGAAATTTAAGGGGTTGATGACTTCTTGTCCAGTGTTAGCATTACCAGATTTCAGCAAACCTTTTGAGCTACATTGTGATGCTTCCGGAGAGGGCATTGGAGCAGTGCTTATGTAGGAGAAGCACCCTATTGCTTATGAGAGTAGGAAATTAAGAGGGCCAGAGTGGAGCTTCAACATATATGATAAGGAGATGTTAGCCATTATGCATGCTTTGGCCAAATTCAGGCAATATTTGGTAGGTAGCAAATTTTGTATCAAAACCGACCATAATAGCCTAAGACACTTTTTGGGGCAGCGAGATCTCAATGATAGGCAGAAAAAGTGGGTGAGCAAGTTACAGTCCTATGACTTTGATATTACATATTTTAAGGGGACATAGAATGTAGTTGCTGATGCCTTATCATGTAGGCCCCATTTGAGCTTATTGATAGACATATCGGAGGATTGGAGACACTTGATCCTTGCAGAGTATGCAAAGGACACTTGGGTAGCTGGATTCATAGATGGGACTATTCAGGATAGCAGATACACCCTTGTTAATGAGCTCATCATTTACAAAGGATGAATATTTTTGGTCCCAAGATCAGTAGTGAGGAGGGCGGTTTTGAAATCTTTTCATGATTCACCTATGGCAGGACATCCTAGTTTCTACAAGACATATCGACAGATTAGAGAGCGATTCACATGGAAAGGGCTCAAAGAAAAGGTACTTCAATATGTTAGGGAGTGTCCCACTTGCCAACAGAATAAGCAAGAACACTCCTATCCAGCTGGTTTACTTCAGCCACTTCCGATTCCTGATAGGAAGTGGGAGTGTTTGTCTATGGACTTCATCACAGGACTACCTAGAGCCCAAGGCAGAGACTGCATATATGTGGTTGTGGATCACCTTATGAAGTTTGCACATTTCTTTTTGATGACTACTACATACACTGCTACACAGGTGGCAGAGTTGTTCTTCAAAGAAATATTCAGATTACATGGCTTACCTCAGAGCATTGTAAGTGACAGAGATAGCAGGTTTATGAGTCACTTTAGGCAGGAGCTATTCAGGTTGTGTGCGACAGAGCTCACTCCGAGTACTAGCTATCACCCTCAGACAGATGGTCAAACAGAGATAGTAAAAAAATGGGAGGAGGGATATCTCAGAAATTATATAGCAGGGCAATAGAGGGCATCGATAAAATGGATTTATCTCTATGAGTATTGCTACAATACCACTTATCACATGCCTATTCAGATGTCACCCTTTATGGCCCTGTATGGGTATGAGGCACCCAATTTTATGGATCTGCTTTTGAGTGACAGTAGAGTGCCCAGTGCAGGTGATTTGTTACAGGAGAGTCAAGACCTTGTTAAGAATCTCAAGGATAATCTAACTAAGGCACAAAATCAGCAAAAGTAGTATGCAGATCAGAAGAGGACTGAGCGGACTTTTGAGGTTGGAGACATGGTGTATCTTATGTTGCAGCCTTACCATCAATCCACTCTCAAGAAGAGTGGTGCTGAGAAACTCAAGCCACGATACTATGGTCCATTTAGGATTATCAGGAAAGTGGGAGAGGTGGCTTATGAGTTAGACTTGCCAGTGGAGAGCAAGGTGCACAATGTTTTTCATGTGTCACGCCTCAAAAAGGCACTAGGGCATCATATTGTACCTTCTACAGTACTACCACCCCTGGATGATGAGGGAAAACTTGTTTTGATACCAGAGGCTATCATTGATTTTAGAGTGAGGAACTTGAGGAAACATACCATCCGAGAATATTTGGTGAAGTGGAAGGATTTGCCGATAGAGGATGCTACTTGGGAGAGTGAGGAGATTTTACAGCATCCAGAGGTGAGATTGCTTGAGGACAAGCAATTTGAGGGAGGGCGAACTGTGATGTCCCCTTCTAGCTAGAGACATCACTTTAGCTGGTGATTAGCCTATCAGAGACCCTTATAGGCTAATAAGATTGGATAGAGGGTCACTTTGGTGTGGAGATCCTCCAAGGACCAAAGCAGAGTACTCTTCTGGGTTGCCAGAGTTTGTTTATGATGAGTTTTCCTTTGAGTTTGGCTTGGCCAAGCTAGTTTTAGCAATTTTGGAGTTATAAAGATAGACCCCTGCTATTTTTAGAAAAGGGGTATGGTCATATGCAGTTCTATCATGTTAGCTCCCAGTCCAAACTACATTCAAAAATGTTGAGTAATAATGGAGATATTAATGTTTATTTAGTTAAAATAAACATTATTGGTTTTGAGCCTATATTGTTAAGTTATAATATATAACTTAAGTGAGGGTCATGATATCATAAAAGGGGCCATTGTTTCAATTAATTGTGGGTCCAAGCTTATGGAAAAATTAAAAGGGATTTTCTAAGTTTTAATGTAATAACATTTTTTATGTTATTATTATATCTTTTATCCCACATTGAGCGTGGAGACTCATTCTAGAGTTGAGGAGTCCTTATAAACAAACCTTGTCTTCCTTCAAGAGTAGGTTATGAGAAGTGCTTAAAAACTTTTCCTTGTGAAATTTCTTGAAGTTGTGACAACAATGGTTTCTACAAGTTTGAGAAGAATTCAGACTGTGGAGGACGTAGTATCTTCAGAGTTGATGCAATTTGAGGGTGTGAAATATCAATTGAATTTTTCCTATGAGTTGACTTCATTCTGGAGTCAATATTGTGTTTATTAGGAAAGAATTGGATGAATCTGTTACAGGTTGGAAGGGGTTATAATAGTAGCTATAGTGCTGTGAAAAGTACAACGCTCCAGTGAATTTAAAAATTAGAGATTTAATATTGTGGTTTTTGATAGGCGCTGCCCAAGGAGGAAGCAACCAGCAGCGTGGTTGCGTATTAGAGACAAAAATCAAGTTTTTTTCAACTATTAATGATGATGTTTTTAATGTATGCTTCCAGCAATAAGTATTGTACAAACATTAGTAGCCATCTGAATAAATGAATTTGATTAGCATTATAATCAGATTTGAGTTATAATTTGAGGTAGATTAGTTTTCAATATTTGTATTTTCTTTTCATCAACTCAAAAACCCAAAAACAGCTTAAAACATTCAAAAACAAACCAAAAACAATTATTACACTGAGGGAAACAAACAGTGATCAGCATAGAGCCTATTTGGCATTCTTACATTTTTCCTTATCCTCGTCATCTTCCTTTTCTTCTTCTCTTTTCTCTTCTTGCTCTTTTTTTATTTCTTTATCCTCTTCCCCTTTCTTTTCTTCTTCTTGCTTCTCTTCCTCTCCTTTATTATCTTCTACTCCTTTTGTTTTTTTCTCCTCTTCTATCTTCTCTTTTGTTTGCTTTTCCTCCTCCACTACTTTGGCCTTATTTTCCTTTTCATTGGCTTTAGGCTTATTTACATCTTTATCTTGTCCCTCTTCTTCATTTTTATCATCAATTAATTTGTAGATTGTATTCCACAATTTTGTGCACTTATCTACTACATCCTCAATCTTAATTTGTAAGATGTTGAAGGCTCTATATTTAGCTACAAATTTTCCACCATGTTTCTTACTAGCCTTTGTTATTTGACCTTCTTTTAGGTCAGGCATCACTTGTGCTAAGGAAGATTCTCTGATCTCCTTCTCCATTTTGAGACAATAATGCCATTTGTTTTCAACTATCTCATATAACTCACTAGGCATGATATTGTTTAGCTCTAGAGGTGTGTTCTTAAATTTAGCCATCATGGCATACACTAATTCCTCTATCTTGTTTTGTTCTTCTCTACTTAATTTGTTAAATTCAAGGCTTTTCAAATTAGTCAAATTTGCATTCTTAATATTTTCACAAATCTTATATATGGTAGATTTGGGAGGACATCTTACCACTCTTAATTGGTTGATATCCTCTAATTCTATTCTCTCCTCATCATTAGTGTCTGGCTATGCTACATACTTTCTTCTTTTCTTTGGCACTTCATTAGTTTGTTCAGTGGTCTTCTTCTCCTCTTTTGTTTCTTCTTTGGCATTTTTTCTAGATTCCCTTGTGGTAGCTCTTGTTATTGGTGCCTTTGGTTTGGCTTGTGTTTTTCCTGTAGCCTTCTTTTCTTTAGGCTAGGCTAGAGGCTTAGTTTTAGCCTTTCTCTTCTTTCTTGGCACTTTCCTTCTTGTCTTCTCCTAAGCCTTGGGTCAATTCCATTGGACATTGCCCTTATTATTCTTCTTCATTCTCACCTTCTTCTTCTTCTTCCTCTTCATCACCTATTGCCCCTTCAATATCTGCACCAAATTTCCTCTTTATTTTATTCACTAGTTTATCCTTCTTCTTTAATATGGAGGTTGTTTTTAGTTCCATATCTACCTTGAAATGTATAGCATCATATGTTCCAAAGTGAGGAGCATCCTTATCAATCTCTTCTACAAGTAATGTTGTGATTGTTGCTGAGGCTTCATCCACATCAAGTTCATAACCTAGTGGCCTTAGCCATCTCACCCTTAGAACTACTGCTTGAATGTAAGTGTAGTCAATGTCTACAAGGAAGCATATGTCATTGATATGTCTTTCCACTAAGGAAATTGGTATCCTAATCCTTTGCTTCATGAATTTCTTAAAATCCTTAAAATAACTTTTTCATTTGTACTTTAAAGTTGTCACCCATCTGAACAATGTACTCATTAATTTGATTAATTGCAAGTTTTTTAAGATCCTAGTTTACCTTTCCAATTGATGGAAACTCTTTCATGACATAGAAAAATATGCACACAAGAATTGAACCAAACTTGGATTGTGCACCTTTTGACCTTCTTATTCCTCCTATGTTTTCATTTATTTATTGCAACATCAGTTCTGCTAGATCATAAGTATGATCTTTCTTTACAAGCTTATATGCTACATCAATAGCAATACATGGTATACTATTTAATCTTCTCAATTGGTAAAATTTGTGAGATATCACTCTCACTACAAAATCTAGAAGAGGATCTATAACAGTATCAAATGGCATACCCCTCTTATTCCACTAAGCCCTTGCATCCCTTTTAATGACCTCTTTTTAATCACTTCTTAGGGTCTTAGGCTGATCTAGGGTTGGGAAACCCATAACCCTATACACTATCTTCTTGGAAATCTTAAATGGTCTTGTTTCTAGCCACAGATAGCTATTGTGTATCCTACTTAAAAAAATTCCTATCCACTCTATTTTAAAACTTGTAGGGTAAACTAGAGCATGGGTTAAACCCTTCTTCTCAACTATCTGAAATTCATCCTTCAATAATCTATTGTCACACAATTTATCATACACTTGAAAAATCTCAAGCTCACTTATAGCCCCTATCTTGTATTTGTAACACTTCCTTACATCTTGCACTATGACAACCTTGGGTGGAATTATGGACAATGCGCTGATAGGGTAGTTCTTGTAGGCTACCTCAAAAATGGGTCTAAACTCAAGTTATTTTACTTCATTACTAATCAGTTAGACCTCATGACTTTACTTTTTCTTAGGGTTCTTAGAACTAGAAGCCATTATACTGATCTAGGGTTGCAATATATTAAAACTTTAACACTGTGTAGCTCAACACTTGATAAATACCTTAGATTGACAAAATTTATATAGAATGGCTATTGAAATCAATGGACACAGCTTAAAGGTTACTATTTGAACACTTTTTCACTCTTTTCATCTTTTCTCTATGTTTGAATGACATAAAAATGATCAAAATTTTACCTTATACCTTTCAAAACATAGCATTAAATTCTTAGTGCATACAACTATAAACTCGATACTTGAAGGTTTCAACATGATTAGGCTTCCATTGGATTTTGTTTAGTTGGCTTCCATTAGATTTCCACTTCACTTAGCTTCCATTGATATTTCTCAACTTGGCATCAACCATCAACTCGGTTGCTACTAGAAACTTGGCATGCACTGGAGCTTTACTCAACATCTAACAACAATTTGGCAGTATTTGCAAAAACTTGAAATTTTGACTTGGCATCTTTGCTCATGCTAATTTCTTCTTTGTAGTACTTCTTTGTCTTGGGATTAATGTATTATATAACTTTGTATATCAGTCCCATACACCTATCCTTGCTTAGTTGGATGAGATGTGACCACTTGACCTCTTAGGTGAAGTGATCCCTCCATTTGATGTACTACACTCATCTTACTTCTTCCAAATCTTGTTCATTTGCCCTCTAATCTTTTCAACATCTACCTTCTCTTTTCCTTTGTTGACTTCTGACTTAGGTTCTTTTGACACAGTTCTTAGGAACATGCCCATACTCCTAATAGTAATGATAGTTATACCTAGTGTTATAGTCCAAATTGCAGCGATGACCATGGTTATTTCCCTTTGTAGGCTGATTGGGTGTCCACATAGACTTTGATCTGCAGTCAAATTCTCTATATCCATATTTCTTGTAGTTTTAGCAGTGACCATCAAATCTTGGTGTCCTCATGGTCTTGGTTCTGAATTCATGACCTTGGTTTTTGCACTTGGGACAAAAGCTTGCATTTTTAGGCTTACAATGTGGATGGCCATTCTTGCTCCTACATACATTAGAGGTATGTCCCTTTTTACCATGGAAATGACAAGTGGGTTTAGTGTTCTTACCTTTGTTACTCCTTTCTTCTATAGTCTTGGATGATTCTCCTTGTTTAGTGCTATTGTAACCAAGTCCTAAAGTATCATTACTAGCCCTTGTGATTTTAGTAGCTGCTCAAAGTACTTCATTGCCTCATTGTGTTTGTTGAAGCTTTCTACAACTTCTTTCTCTATTTTCAAGTCATTTTACAATTGATCAATTTGTATCTTCAATGTAGAGATCTCAATGTCTTCCATATTTAGCTCATGATGTACACTCATCATCTAGCTTAAGGTGTCAAGCTGTATGTTTGAGATTCTTTCAAACTCAATTATCTTCTCCTCTAGTCTATTGGTAAGATTTATCTTGTCATCTTCTATTATAGCCTTGTCTTCAATGCCTTTCTTCTTTTGTTTAGTCACTTCACAAAGCATTATGGCTTGTGATTCTTGTTCAAGCTTGAGCATTTTAATTTCTTCTGCTTGAGCTCTATTCTTCTGCATCAATTCAACTATTGCCACATCAAATTCTTTGGAATCTCCATTTGAAAACACTTGTGTAGTGTCAATCTCCTTGTAGTGTATGTCATTTTCAGCTATGGCTATATCCTTCCTTATTTTTAAGGACTTTCTCAATTATTCTTTGGCTTCCTCCAATTTGTGTAGAGTGAGGTGCACATCAATCACCTAATTGTCAATGATCTTCCCTAGTTTGAAGACTTCCATCTTTAGATCTTTTATCTAATCTATCAGGCTTCTCTTTGTGAGAACCTTGACTCTAATACCAATTGTTGAAATATTCAAATGGGAAGAGTACTTTTGAGAGGGGGGGTGAATCAGAGGTACTACACTTTAACCTTTTCAAATCATTTAAAACAAATAACTAAAAGTAAATTGCATGCATGTAAACATATTAAATAAACATAAAGTAAACACATGCATCAACACACATAACACCAGAATTTTGGTAACCCAAAAACCCTCCAGGAATAAGAAGGTAAAACTAGGGTGGAGATGATACCTACAGAATCACTCCAACAATAACTGTTTGATGACTTCTGATGGTTTGCCCTATGAAAGGCCTACCCTATTAAAGGCTTTACACTATGTCAATAGTGACTGGGTTAAAGGATTTACAAGCACTTTACATGAAGTGTCATCCTATTAAAGGATTTAGTCACCTCTTTAAAGGATGTACAAAATAGTTGTTAAGCTGACCTCTCATCATAGGATTTTCACAATCTAATACAATTGCTAGAGAGTATTAGAAATCTTTGATCTGATTGCTTACAATTTTCAATTTCTAATTTTAGGCACTTGATTTTCTCATTCTGATGTAATCCATGCTTGATTTGATATTTTTTCATAGCACTTGTTCTATTCTGATCAACTAGATAAGTAATTACTGGTCAATTCACTAAGTCTGTGATGCTCCTACTATTTGCCCTATTCTAAAATTTTGCTATCTACTTAGCAACTTCCTTAACTTCTATTCAACAACATGATATTGTGGGGTCTAAGCCTTCTTATAAAGACTTTTTAGACTTAGGGTAAGGTAGGGATCTATGATCCATATTGAATCTTCAATTCCTACTCATTCCATATACTTTTCTCATTGGTTGCATGCCTTCTCCATTTTTCTTATTGGTTGCATGCTAATTGCATAGGAAATTTAAAAGATTCATTTTAATCCTTATTATCCTTCAAAATCCTTCTATGTTGGCTCAAAAAATGGTTTACATCTGAGTTTTTGAAGGCACAAACTCACATGTTGATTCTGCGTTACTCAGCACATAATAGAGTACTAGTGCTTGACACATGTTTGATCCCTATTTGCTCGACACCTATTGCATTCTGTCTTTCTCAACCCATGAATAGTTCTAGCTCACTTGGAACATGAAGCATTCTAACTTGCTCAGCATCAACTATGACTCAACACCTATATATCACTTGGCACCTATATAATCCTCGGCATTTGAAGTCACTCAGCACATACTATAGCTCAGCATACATAGTGTACTCAACTTCAATGTAAAATGTGGTCAAGTGTGTTAACACTCAAATGTCAAAACCATTCAGAGACCAACACCATTTCCATCTCTTATGGTACCTATCATGATCCTTTAATAACATCCTAGCCTCCACAATCTCCACCATTAAAATCAAATACAAATGATAAGGTGAATATTGTCTCTCAAATGTATTTGTTGTTGTAGTCTTTCCATTTCACCCACACACATGATGGTGTTCAACCAATTAGGGTCCAAAGAAAGAAAAAACTCCCCATCTCAAATATCTTGGATACATGACATTTTTTTCCAATGGGATCCTTAATGATAAACAAATGGCCCTAGACATTATCACATGGTTATATAAGGACCCACCTCTAAAAGATAAAAGGCTCCTTGACTACCTCAAATAGAAATATCCCTACTCACATTAACTTAGTACTAAATGTTGGGATCATTAAAGAGATGGATTATGATGAGAGGAGTTAGGCATTATACAACCTGTATAAGAATACAAAGAGGAAAATTAGAAAGGTCTAGGTTTTGGATGCCTCACAACTAGAAACACTAATAAGGATGGTCATGCCTTGTTAAACATCTAGGGAAAACTCATAGATGTTGAAGACCTTCCTAAGGAAATTAATAAAAGATCCTATGACGATATCCATGATGATGACATCTACCTAGGAGACTATGTACTCCATGAATTATCCATCAACCTCATAGAACTTTTGGTCACCCACCCTAAACTCATTGATTTGAACGAACCATGTGTACTCTACAATAATGAGTTCCCTTAGGAGGAAGCACTCCTAAGATTCATGGGGCTTGAAAAACCACACAAGAAACCAAATCCAACATCAAATGATGTTTATAGATTAGTCCCAAAAGGTTACTTTGGGGATGATGAAATCTCTTGTCACTTTAATAACAAGAGAAAAGAAAAATAAAAAAGGAAAAATAAAGGAATCCCTTGGTGAAGTGTCCTTTGGGGCACCATTAGATGAATCAAAAAATGAAAAAGAAATAAAAGATGTATCCGATAGTAAAAACCTCTCTAGGATACTTGATGATGGAATTTTTTTCCTTCCCTCACAACAAGATGAGCTAGAAGTATCATCTATCCTATTTGAAGAAACAAGTGTGTTCAAAATCATTGATAGAGAGAATCCCAAGATAATGTAGGTGGTAGAAACCTTTTCATAAGAGTGAGAAAACCTTTTAATAGAGGTCTTGTCAGAAAACATTGGTTGGTTGGCATGGCCATACCAAGACATGCTAGGACTAGACCCTAAATTAGTTGTATACCACCTAGTATTGGACCTCATGAAGGTCAAGCCAGTTAAGAAAAAACTTTGAAAGATGCATCCTAAGTTTTCCCTATTGGTCAAAGATGAACATGAAAAGATGCTAGAAGAAAATGTCATTTATCTAAAAAAATAATTAGAGTGAATTTCCAACATCGTACAAGTCACTAAAACTTCTTGGGATATAAAAGTATGCATGGATTTCAAGGACCTCAACAAAGCTTGTCACCCTTGTCACAAGGATGACTTCCCTTTTCCAAATATCAACGTGATCATAGATCTCACAATTGGGCATAAACTCTTATCCCTCATTGATGGATTCTCTAGGTACAATCAAATACATGTAGGAAAAGAAGATCAACACAAAACACTATTCACAATCCTACGGGGGACCTTCTTCTATAACATGGTGTGTTTCAAGTTAAAGAACACATGAGAACCCTATTAAAGGGCTACAATGGTCATCCTTCATGGCCTCATCCATAAGACCATCTAAGATTATGTAGATGACATATTGGTAATATATATATATCTATATATATATATATATATATATATATATATATTTCCTAGACCATCTAATTGACCATGAGGACGTATTTGATTGGCTAACAAAATATCACCTTATGCTTAACCCAAAAAAATGTGTGTTTGAAATCACATCCACAAAGATATCAAAATTCATTGTATCAAATCACAACATTGAGATTGACATTAAAAAGGTCAAAGAAATCATAGACATGTCTCAGCCAAAGACATTGGCATCTTCACACTCTCAAAGGAAAATTGAAATTTGTCAATCGATATATCTCACAATCATGCTAAGAAAGAATCATTACTTCAAATGGGATCCTATATGTCAACATAGTTTCAAAAAGATCAAGCAATATCTAGAAAATGATCCTATCTTAGTTACACCAGTTGTAGGGTTACCATTAATAATATACATATTAGCTACTCTAATGGTACTAGGGCCACTCTTAGCCCAACTTGATGATAATAGAAATGAGAGGGCTATATAATACATTAGTCAAGCTTTTGTCAAATAGAAGCTTAATTACATGCCAATAGAAAAAGCCATCCTAGTAGTGGTCTTTGCCACTAAGAAATTTGACCACTACATGTTGAGTCACATTATTCACCTCATCTCAAAGATTGAACCCTTCAAGTATGTGATATCACTTACAACATTTATTGGACGAGTAGCAAAATGGGTCATGTTGCTGAGTAAATTCAACATCCTATTGGATTAAGTATATGGAACACAAGATATTGAAGGGAGGGGGAGGAGGGGTGGTGGACCATGATGTTAATATTTTTACCTCAAAACCAATTCCATTAACTCATACATAATTCATGTCATAGATTTAAGAATAAAATTGTAATGCTAAGACATAAATGACATACATCACATCCATAAATGTTCAGCACATAACTCAATGATTTGGTTACCTAGAAACATTTCAAAATGAAGGTAAAACTAGGGTGGGGATGAAACCCATAAATCTTACCACAATAAATTTAACCTATTAGAAATACAATATTTGATCATAAAATGTGATCTATCTTGTGATGGGTCTTCCCTATTAAATGCTTTAGAGACATTAGGTCTCACCTTATTAAAGGATTTTATACTCACAATAAAATAAGTAATCTACTAAGAGATTTACATAGTCCTTTTAGGACAACTCTATTAAGAGATTTACTCCATCTCAATTAGAAAATAATTGATTTAGTACCTAACCCTCAATGTTCTTTGCAAGATAATCTTGGGTCTCCTTTTTCTTGTATCTCTGATCTAGTAACTTTGTTCAGTTCTTCACTTCTTTGATTGAGCTCTTTGCTAGATTTGTGTCTAAAACTTCATTTATCTCCTTCACATGCCCATTCGCCCCTTACAAATCTTCTCTCCTTGATAAAAAATCTTCACACTTTCTTTTGATTTTATAGTTAGAATCATCCTTAAATAGACATTCTATAAAGTTTCTAGATCTCGATCAATAGTTTATAGTTCACTATGATTTTCCATTTACATCAATTTTTCTAATTGGTTGAATTATATGCCTAGGGATCATTACCTTCTATAATGCCACATATACAATATCTAATCTGGCTCTAAAAATATTAAATACCATATAAATGTTAGCCGAAATAGTTTACATATGAGTTTGTGCCATTACAATCTATCATATCAAAAGTAAATTACTCAACACTTGAATGCTCTAATGCTTGGTCATGCATAAACCTTCATGCTATTATTGGAATTTTGTATAACTATTTACTTTTTAGTTGACAAATTATCAATATTCTAAATTTTCATTGAATTGCTCAACTCATACTATATTTGTTTGATCTCATATCTAATAAGTCTCTACCAAATCCTGATAAATAACTATTCTCCTCAGTATAAATGTTATATGCTTGGACTTTACTAGATAACTCAATCATAGTGATGACCTTATAATCTCTCCTAGTAAATGATTTGTAAATGACTAAGGATTTGGACACTAACCAATAACATAGGCTTAGAGATTAACAATCTCCGCCTTTGATATTAGTGGCAAAAACACTTTGTCATGAAATCATTTCATTCCAAAAATGTGTCCTCCCCTAGAGATCGAAATTTGATTTTAATTTTGTTCAATCTGATATATATGATCTTTTATTCTTATCTCCCCCTTTTCTAGTATTTGATATCCCTCCCTTTTCCTTTCATTCTTTCCTCATCATTCCCTCTTGTTTTTGTACAACTAATGGAAATTGGGGCTTTTGGGGCTAGCTAATAATTCTCAAAAAAAATTTTATGAATTGTTACAATACTAGCATAGTTAGTATTTCATCTTTCCTTTACCTAATGCAAAATCCAAAATTGACTCTCTAGCTTAGTAGCTAGGTCAATAAATCTTGCAATATTTGAAAATTTTGTCTCTTTCTTCAAAATATCTTTAGCAATAAATATTCCCTTCTAAATTATATCTATATGTGGCAATAATAAAGTTGAACCAATGGCAACTTGTGCCTTATCATTGCATCTTACGCTAGGAGGTTGACAAGACTCTCTTGACAAAATGTAAGTTCATTGTAAGAAAAAGAGCTTTAACTTCCATTATTTCCTAATGTGAGAGTATTAGCACTCATGCATGTAATACATCAAATGAGCATGTAGTATCCATTCTAAGGATATCTATATCATAAAATTTCAAGCATATAGAATTGGCGGTCTTCAAAATTATTTCCAATTGCATAATAGACGTAGAAAGCTCAACTTGTCTTTGTACAAGTTCTTGCAAGAATTTATATAGTACCTTATGCTTCATTCTCCTTTCAAACCATTGTAGTAACTTCTCATTTGTCTCTATGTCAACTATTTGAATTCTATCACCTACATATACAACCTGATCTAAAATTGTATGTTGATTATTTACATTTGTAATTGCAAATGCATTGGTGAAAATATCCTTGACAATGTGTAACACCTATCTTCTTTTCTTCTTTCTTTTTAGCTATTCTTGTTTTGCCTTCTAACTCAATAAGATTTACAATTCTTGCATTTTCTCTACTGTGAGATTCTTCAAACAATATTTAGGTAATATAATTACCTAGCAAATATTCAATGACTCATCATAATCCTCCTTTGCATGAGCCACATTCTGAGATCAAGAGGGTGTATCACTTTGTAGTGATAGCTGCAATTACTTCACCTCTTTACTTGATCTCTTGTTTGACTACAAGATTTGTGTAGATATCACTCATTACATAAGTGTTGCATATTCAATTAAATGTAAAAAAAAGGGTTTGTATAGAGTTTTCTTGAGTTTATCTTTAAACTTTGAATCTTTTCCTCTGTTAGTATGATTGGATTAGGTAGAAGTTGTCAGTGTCATCTTTAATTGTTATTGTGTCTTTCTAGTCATATCCATGGACAAGTTCTTCTATTTCTATTATTGTCTCTGCAACTTATTTCTTATAATCATCTTCAAATTATATAGCATCTCAACCTTCCCTCTCATCTACTATTGGTTTAAGCACTCTAAATACTTCTTTCCAAACTCTTATACTGACTTTCTTAGCTTCATGAGCTTTATTCTTCAAAATTTTATATGCCCTCTCCTTGGCATAAACTTCTTAACAAAATCTTTAAGGGCTATATGGACATATATGTCTTCCTCAAATCTGGCATAACTTGTGCCAATGTTGTTTCTCTTATTTTCTTCTTAGTGGACAATGCCTATTTCTTCTTAGCATTTGCTATTTTGTACAATCCTACTAGATCTCTAGTTCCTAATTCAATGGCTGTGTGCCTAAATGTGATCATCATACCAATCATGGTGCCTCCAAGTTTAACTTTTCCACCATTGTCCAAAGAATCATACTATAAATCTTTGAACCTGATTATGCTTTCTAATTCTACAAGTCTTGCACATACCTAAATAACACTCATTGGAGGGAGTAGGTTCACAATTTATAATTTTCTCAGTTTATTAGACTCTATCTTTTCTTCATCTTCCTCCTCCTCTTTTGCAATGATCAATAGTCACTTATTTGACTTGGCTTGGACTTCAGCCTACTTCATATTTTTTCATGGACTACATATTAATATCTCAACAAGTGGTTGTGTTGGCCTCCTTCTAATGATGATCACCTTTTTTTTCATGTTTTTCTAATGGTCTTCCTTCACCCTACTTTCTATAATAAAAAAACTTTCTTTGTTTAGTGGCCTTTGTCTTCACAAATGAAAGTTCTTTTCCTTTTACTTCCTCCACCTCTATGGGTTGTTCAAACCCTTCTCCTCATTCCATCTTACTAGCCTCATCAACTTTTCTCTTCCTTTTCTTTCCTTCCTTGGGTGTGTTGGAATCTATAATTAATTCGACAATAATAGTATCATACATGCCAAACTACTCAATACTAGTAAAAATATCTTCTACTCATAGTATAGTACTTGCTCCTATAACATCATCTACATTTACCTCATAGAACATTGGCCTTAGCCGTGATAGCCTCAGTAACACCTCTTATGAATAAAAAATATCTATGTCCACCAAGAATCATATTTCATCATAATACTTGTCTACAATAGACTTTGGAATCTTCATCTTGTTCCTCATTTAAATTTGAACTCTTCAGAATAGTTGTCTGCTAATGCCTCAAAATTATCTCTTAACTTATCTATTAAGTCATTTAAATGTTCCAAAATAGTTCTATTCCTATCCCATCTAATTCTTCTAATGGCAGGAAAATTATTTTGTACATAGAAAAATATACAAACTAACAAAGAACCAAACTGAAAATATGTGTTCTTGCCTTTTCTCACCGCTTCTAGGTTTTCTATGAGTTGATGCAACTACAACTCAACAAGATCATATGAATAATATTTCTTCAAAATTTTGTAGCCCAAATCAACTACCATACAAGGTACATTTTTTAATCTTTTTGATTGATAGAACTTGTGTGAAATAAAATGAACAAATTCAATTAGTGGATCCTCAATGCTATCTATTAAAATTCCACAATTGTTCCACTTTGCTTTGGTTAGGTTCTCAATCTAATTCTTGGTTCTACTCCTTATTCTCTTTGGTTGACCCAATGCAAGGTACCTAGTTACCCTTTGAATGATTGCCTTATTAATCTTTATTGGCCTACCTTCAAAACAATTTTTCATGTCATGAACTTGACTAAACACAATCTTGATCCATTTGACCTTATAAACTTTAGGAAATCCTAGGACATGAGGAAGCCCCTTGTCAGTAATGATATTGAATTCATCTTTCAAAATTCCATTGAAGCATAGCTTGTCATATGCTTCTCTAATTTCAGAATCTTCAATCTCTCCAATCTTACATTGGTAGCATGCTTTAATGTCTTACATAGTCAAGATTCTGGGTGGAATTGAAGACAACACTCCAATATCATCAATAGGGGTTTCAATGTTCAGTGAATTTATGATGTTTGGTGGGGGACATTTATCATTCCCAATGATTTTTGCACTATTATCATTTATCATCTCATTTCCTAAAACCATTGTGAACTTGGGTTTTGAACAATTTTTTTCAAAAATTCCTTCACTAAATACTTTACTTGGCACCACGGATAATACTTCACTAAGATTCTTTGTTGTGGTCACTAAAATTTCTTCTATTGCCTTTAAATATTCTCTTTAGTTGTCTGATAATTTGGTGAGTAAAAATGAATGTTCAAATTTGATATATTCCTTTGATCTTACAATTTATGTCTGCAATTAAAGTCTTCATACTTAGATAGTGTATGATAGCTAGCTCAGTCTTTACTAGAAATTTGTTTAAGATTGTGCACTTGGTCATAACCAATTCACTCAGTTGATATGTAATTCTTCCTAATCACTTAGTCTATACTACAAGTATCAGTCAATATAGACTTCTGCCTATGATGCTCAGTACCTTCTGATTTTCTATTCTTGACAGATCTTATTGCATCTCTATTTATGTAGATATAAGTTTTCATCACTTTTTATGCTAAGAACTGATGTAAAATGTAATTTGAAGTATCCAATTCCTACATACCTTCTTTATTTTGTGAGATATGGTGTGATCACCTACTCCATCAGATTGGGTGATCACATTGTCTTCTACTCTGCTACTTCTAGCTCTTACTATCTCTATCCATGTCTTCTTTCCTTTTGGTTAGTCATTTCCATTGCTTCATATTGTTTTTGGTGTCCTAGTTTTTTAGTTCTTACTAATGTGTCCAACTTTGAGACAAATAAAACATGTCAACTCTCCATTTAGTCATTTCTTGTAATTTTCTTTAAAATGTATCTTGATACAACTCTATGGAATATGTCCATACTCTCCACACTAGTGACAATTGTACCATGTGTTGCAATCCCAGTTGTAGGAGTTTCTTTTCTATGTTGTATGAGTTTTTTTTATAGGTGACCAATGTGCCTTCTTCTTAATCTTGTACTCATAAGTTGGCATGTGCAAGATCATGGTGTGCCAAAAAGTGGTGATCTGGAAAATATATAGTTTTGAAATACCTAAAAGCATTTCAAATTCTAATCCAACTTTTTTTTCACCCATCCTAATACTAGAAAAGAAAATATCAATGCATTTATTAGGCATACTATATCTTTCAACACAAACCCTATATTGTCAACTTTCCAAAAATCCTAAAAATATATTTTTAGCTTGTTCTTGTGTATTTTTTTACTTCAAACATGTAGACGGCGACCTTTTTTCACCAAAATTTGATGAAATGAAAAAAGGTTTGTTAAGAATGTTTTTAGCTTTCAATAAATGTAACATTTTTCAAATTACAAGTTTAGTAGCAATTATTACTTATTTTCTAATGAACTTATGTATAAAGTATTGATTGACACAATACTTGAAAAATAACTATAAATTTTAAATGGTACACCATTTTTGAAATACAGAAGACTCATTACATTCTATGCTTCTTCTACTATAAGAGAAAATAATAAAAATTAAATTTTGTAGAGTTTTGAATTGGTTAATGTGGTAAAAAAAAAGAGTTTTTTGTTCTAAAAATAAAAAAGTAGAAAATTAATAATTATTTTTTTATTTAGAATAAAAATTCCAAAAAATATGTGTCACATCAAGGCATGATTATACATCTTATAGCTAGAATATTATTTAAAAATATTATTATTTGATTTTGATTAAAGTGGGAAGACATACATCTACTTCTTATTTTTGTCCTAAAATTTTTGTACTACTGCGTTAAAATTCAAAATTTTGACTAGTCATTTTTTATTCTTTTTACATAAGGACTAGTAGTTTAGAAACTAAATTCAATTTTATAGAGATTCTTTTCTCTCAACCTTTTCATATAAAGTTTATAACAAGTAGAAACTTACATGTCAATTTGAGACAACCTTGCTTTGCTTATTTTTATTGCCACTTAAGACCATAGTTTGGTTGACCATGATCTTGGATATACCCAAGCACTATGTCAAAACTTTTTACAAACTTAACAATGACCTTCAAATCTAGATATGTTATTGGTTTTGTAATTTTTCTTCTATATGCATTCATGTCTTTCATGTCATGTCTTCATGCAATTAAAATAATTATCACTTGACTTTGGTTTAGGGATTTTCTTACTAATTTTGCTTCTACAAATATTGGCTATGTCCAATCCTCCCACAGTGATGACATGTAAGTTTTGTTGCATACAATTGTCTAATTGTGTGTTGTCTTTGATGTTACACAAATGTGATATTAGTTATCAGACAGTATCTACCGAGCTTAGTTGGTCAGAAAAGAAAATTTTAGAGTCTACTGTGAATTCCTAGAAATTACTTTGTGGAAACAATGTCTTTAGAGCTTACTCAAGCATGGAAGGAATTTGTGGCAGAATGTAATGTTAACTGAGCTCACATGGTTAATGAAGGAATGTTAGTTTTTATCGAGTTCACTTGATCTCCAAAGGATTTTTCAGGGCTCACAATTTTAACCGAGCTTCAGTTGGTTAATAGTGGAAATCATTCTTGGAACAATGTTTACTAAGTAGGGTCGGCGAATGAAGGATTTTATTAATTTGAGGAATAAAGTCTAATTGTTTTAAGTATTGATTTTAGCTGACTGAGGTAATGATTATTGGTGATTGTAAGTTGTAAATGAACGAACTTGATAATTTGTAAAGTATATATGAAAGGTTAAGATTGAGAATTCAAAGTGTAATGAATGAGAATGCAAGTGTATTGATTATTTGAAGAGGAAAGTGTGAGTGAACTTTCAAGGATGGTTAAATATCCTTGAGGAATAGAAAAGTTATATTTGATCAGAGAGGATCTAGTAAATCAGAATAGAGATCTATATCAGCAATTCAATTGCATCTCATTTAGGTCATTTCATTGTTACTTTCTCAACATTGTAGTAGTGATTCCTAAATATCTTAATAGAGTTGGTCTAACAACCATTTGTAATCCTCTAACAAGGTGATAGTTTTATTGAATTGTTCTAAAGACCTTTTGTAAGGCCACTCGTAATAGGGTGATTGAATCCTCTAACAAGGTCACACCTAATAGTGTGTTTTGTAACCTTTAACCAGGTTGGCTCCTTATAGGGTTCACTCCAAAAGAGTGAAAATCAGCAGCTAGTTACTTGGTGGTTTTTCCCATATTGGGCTTCCACGTTAAATTTAGTGTCATTGTGTTCATGTTATTTCTTTTATGCATGCATGTTAATCACTGAAAATGTTTAAGATCTATTTAAAAGTTAACATACACTACATCTACTAAGTTACAACATTTTTTTGTATGTTTATTGAGTGACAATAGTAACTAGTTTTATTAGACATATAAGGGATCTATGGATTTGTTGTTGTGGTAACTGATTCAACCCCCCTCTTAGTTACTCCATGTATATTTCAAACAATTTGTATCAGAGCTTTTTGTCCTTGCAGGAAGGATTTAAAGGATCTAAGATAAAGATCAGGATGTCTTACAAGAGGGAAATTCCAAGGCTTAATAGGGATAAATTTTCAGCATGGTAAGGTCTCATGAGGCTTCATTTGGCTTTCATTGGAGATACAAGATTGGAATACCTTGATGAAGAATATACAACTCCTTCTAGTACACTATCTGTTAATGACATTGCTAAGAAGAAGACTCATAATGCCATGATGATAGACATAGCATCTACCCTAAGCTATGATGAATTTGATGATATCAAGGACTGCAAAACTGCCTTTGAAATGTGGAATAGGCTGAAGGATATCTATGGAGGTGATGAAAATGTGAGGAGAGCCAAAGTAGAAAGTCTAAGAGGACAATTTGATTAGATGAGAATGAGAGAGGATGAAAACAGTGCCAAATATGTTGAGAGGGTCAAAGCAAGTGTCAATGTAATCAAAGCTTCTAGAGGAAACATCAAGGAGGAAATAGTTTTAAGTAATGTTCTTAGAACATTACTTCCCATTTATGCAATCCTAGTATCTACAATTCAAGATAGAATATATGAAGCAAATCATAAGATAAATTTGGATGCCATCGTATGAAGGTTGATAGCATTTGAGCTAGATAACTATGACAATTATATTCTAGCTTCTAAGAACATTGAATCAGCATTTGAGGCCAAGCTTTCACTTAAAGAAAAAGGTAAGAAAGTAAGGGACTCTTATTTAGAAAGTTAAGAAGAATCAAAGGAGAGTTCTAATAGTGATCTTGAAGTTTCTGAAGCTCTACTAGCAAGGAAATATTCTAGAGGCAAAGGAAAATACAAAGGTAAAGTTCCCTTAATATTTTTTTCATATGATAAAATTGGTCATATTGTAACTAGGTACCCAAACAAGCAAAACAAGGATGCAAAGAAAGGTCTCAAGTGCAATGGAAAGAAAGATTTCAAGTCATTCAAGGACAAAGGTAAGAAAACATGTTTTATGGCTAAAGATTCCAAGGATTCGGATAATAGTGAAGATGAATTTGATAATGATGAGGAAGATAAGATGGCACTTATCTCTAATGTAAGAAAAAATGATACATGGATCATAGATAGTGGTTGTTCTCATCATATGACTGGTGACAAAATAAAGCTTGAACATTTTGAAGACTATGATAGTGGTAGTGTAAGGTTTGGCAACAATGAACCTTGTTGCATAAAAGGAAGAGGTTGAATCTGATAAACTAAATAATTTGTATGTGATAGTGCCTATCGGGTTGAAGGACTAAAACATACTCTTTTGAGTGTGGCATAGCTAATCAATATTGGATTCAAGATGAAATTCATGCACATGGAAAGTTCATACTACTGGATGAAAAACGAAAGCTACTTGGATCAGGCATACAAACAAAAGGTAACTTATTTTATCTTAAACTCGGTGAGTGCTCATGTTTTATTGCTCAAGTTGAAGAAAGTTGGTTATGGCATAGAAGGTTATGTCATGTGAATTTTGATAACATGGTTAAGATAAAAAAATTCAGGAAAGTGGGAGGCATTCCTAGTATAAAGAAACCAAATGTTGGTCTATGCAAGAATTGTCAGATTGGTAAGATTGGAAAGACTAGTTTTAAAAGAAAAAACTACCAGTCTAAAGATATTTTGGAAATTGTGCATACTGATTTATGTGGACTTGTTGGAATTGAGAGCTATACTAGAGAAAAATTCTTCATTCTTTTTGTTGATGATTACTCTAGAATGATAATTTTTATGTATCTAAGAGAGAAGTTAGAAGCATTTTAGAAGTTCAAATTGTATTTGGCTAGAATAGAGAAAGAAATAGGGAAAAGACTTAAATGCTTAAGGTTGGATAGAGGTGGTGAATTCATCTCCCATGAATTTAATAACTTTTTCATTGAAAGAGGAATCAAAAGATAGGTACCAACCCCTAGAACTTTCAAGTAGAATGGAATAGTTGAAAGGAGGAATAGATCTATCATGGATTGTGCAAGGACTCTGATGATTTAAGATAACATTGCTATCAAATACTGGAAGGAAGCTATCAAGACTACAGTTCATACCTTGAACCATGTACAACTGAAGAAGGACTCATTCAAAACCCCCTATGAGTTATGACATGGCTATATACCCAATGTAAGTTACCTGAAAGTATTTGGAAGTAAATGTTACATTTTGAAAGATTCTAGAAAAGGAAAATCTAATGTGAAGAGTGATGAAGTTATATTTTTGGGATATTCTTGTGATCGTAAGGCATATAGATGTTTGAATTTGTCTACTCACAAAATCATAGAAAGTGCACATATGAAAGTTGATGCGTTTGTGAAAATGAATGAATAATAAAGAAAAAAGGAGACAAAAGATTATAGGATATTTGTTTTCATTGAACTTGATACAGTGCCAGATACATCTTTCAATCAAGAGACTACTACTCCTGAGTCTTCCTTAATCACCGAATTGCAAGAAATTCAACCTGAGTCACATTCAAATACTATCGAACCAATGCCTACCAAGTCCGAGCAACTAGAACCTAATGTTGAAGTTCAAGAGAATAAAAACACAATTCATTCAAGAGGCAAGGAACCTATATTGGCCAAGTATGTTTGAAGGCATTATGCACTAGATCAGATTATTGGAGACAAATTAGAGGGTACTATGACAAGAAGTAAGAAAAAAGGTACTTGTTTACTTGCTGATTTTGAACCTAGAAATGTCAAAGATGCATTGGAAAATGAAATTTGGATTGAAGCTATGAATGAAGAAATAGAGAAAATGGAGAAGAACAAACCATGGGCTCTTGTGCCTAGGCCTAAAGATAAAAATGTGATTAGAACAAAGTGGGTATTCAGAAATAAGTTGAATAAAGATGGTAAGGTATCAAGAAACAAAGCTAGATTGGTGTGTAAAGGATATTCTCAAGAAGAAGGAATTGATTATGGAGAGACTTTTTCTCTTATTGCAAGATTGGAAGGTGACAAGACCTTACTAGCATATGTTGTACATAAATGATTTAAGGTATATCAGATGGATGTCAAATCTACATTTCTCAATGGTATTCTAGATGATGAAGTCTACATTGAGAAACTTGAAGGTTTTGTTGATCTAGACAAGAAGGACATGGTCTACAAATTACACAAAGCATTGTATGGTTTGAAACAAGCCCTTAGAGCATGGTATGAGAGATTGCATAACTGCCTTATTCAGATTGGTTTCTAGAGAACTAGTGATAAAAATAGCTTGTAAATCAAGGAAGGACTATATAACAAGATTTTTTTGGCATAAATATTTTTGGTTGATACTTTGTGTATAGTGAATGATGATCTATGCAAAGATTTTTTAGAGAAAATGAGCAAAGAATTTGAAATGTCTATGTTTGGTGAGATTAAGTTCTTTGTTGTTCTTTAGATTCAGCACAGAAGAATGGTATCTACATCACTTAGTCTAATTATATCAAGGAGATACTCAAAAATTTTGATATGGAAGATTCTAAATCAGTTGGAACTCCCATGTGTATTGGACTAAATCTTACCAAAGTTGATGATTGAAAAAAGGTAGATTAGACCTTATATAAATGAATGATTAGAAAATTATAGTATGTAGTTCATACAAGGCCTGATATTACTCTTGCAATTGGTATAGTGGCATGATTTATAGCAAAATCTAGAAAGAATCACATGATGGCAATCAAAAGGATCCTGAGATACTTGAAAGGCATTGAAGATTATGGATTGTGGTATAAACTTGGAGGTAATCTTGACTTGAAAGTGTTTACTGATGCTAATTGGGCAGGAAACATTGATGATAGGAATAGTATAAGGGGTGGAGTATTCTTTCTTGGAAAAAGGTTGGTATCTTGGACAATCAAAAAAAAATTGCACATCCCAATCTACGATAGAAGCAGAGTATGTTGCAGTAGTAGTGAATTATTATAATATTGTTTGGTTTAAATAGTTGTTGGAAGGCATGAAAGTTGAGATCAAAGAACTAATTGTTATCTTTTGCAATAATACAAATGTGATTAACATATCAAAGAATCTAGTGATGCATTCAAAAACTAAGAACATTGTAATAAAATATCACTTTGTTAGAAAATTGGTGTAGGATAAAGAGATCAGATTGGAATATGTCCATAAAAAAGAATAGACCACAGTCATATTCACTAAGGCATTACCTAAAGATGCATTCTTGTATCTAAGAGGTAATTTAGGGGTCATTCCTCTATCTAAAGCTCATTAAAATAATTTTTTAGTGATGCATCAATAGGAGCCAAGTTGAAGATCTATCAGTTGATGCAACATAGTCAAGGGAATATTGCATATGAATTAGCACTAAAGATACATTGTTACACATTTGGTATGTGTTATCAAAGAGGGAGAGTTTACTATCATATCTTTCTAAAATTTGAAATCTAAAATTTGAATTTTTTTAAAGGGAGAGTTTTTTGTTTAGAAGCTATGTAATTCCTTCACAGAGGGAGATTACTACATTAGAGAAGTTTGTGGCATAAAATCTAAGAGGGAAAAAATTTTCTATTAGAGAAAGTCTTCTTTTCAAATTTCATTGTGCTATGACATATTGTGTTGCCATCAATGCCAAAGAGGGAGATTATTGGATATAATTGTCTAATTGTGTGTTTTCTTTGATGTTACACAAATATCATATCAATTATTAGATAGTATCTATCGAGCTCAATTGGTCAGCAAATAAAATTTTAAAGTCTACTGAGCATTTCTAGAAATTACTCTATGGAAATAGTGTCTACTAAGCTCATTTGAGTGTCAAAGGAATTGTAAGAAATAATCAAGACTAGCTAGGTTACTGAGAGGGGAGGGGTGAATCAATAAACTCAAAACTTTAAATCAATTCAATACTTGATCCATAGATCATTCATTCATCTAATATATTGTATGCATGAGAAAGATAAACATTTACAACACATGAACATAGAATTTTGATGACCTACAAACCTTCCAAATAGAAAGTAAAACTAGGGTGGGAATGATACCCACAAAACTTTGTTACTGTAGTATGAAGTTAGCTTGGTAGGGCTTACATTGATCACTTTTGATGACCTGCCCTGTTAAGAGCAATTTGGACTGCTAGATCCACCTTGTTAGAGGATTTAAAACATACAATGAAGTATGCACTCTGTTAGGAGATTTATACATAGACTGTTAAGTCTACCTTGTTAAAGGATTTACAAAACTAATTCACTTGTGAAATAGTGGATCTACTTACAACTTGATTGTTGATTAGATCCTTGAAGTACAGATCACCTCTTGTGACAAATGAATCTTTACTACTCCTTGTGGACCTTGTTGAATACTCTACTCTACTACTCATTCACTTTTTATTCTTCTCAAAGTAGTATATGTCCATTCCTTAACATACTCATACATTGCAAAAGATATAATACATTATATATATACCATTCCAATAATTACAATTGCAAGGTTGGCCAAAACACAAGTGAACAAAATATTACTGACTTGACCAAATAGTAGAAAACCTAGGTTCTTCATGTTGACTTGGTAACCTTTTGATACTTGACATCCACTACATTACTTAGCATCATCATGCACTTGGTAGAAGTAGAAGCTTGGTCCACACTAATCACACAACATAGCTTAGAACTCAGTAACCATTTGAGACTCGGTATATATAGTATCACTCGATAAAAATTGAATCTTTTGTTTACCTTGTTTTCACTCGGTAAACACTATACTTCCATCACTTGGTAAAAACTAGCTTCCATCACACAAACTAATGACTTGGTAGACACTATAAAGCTCAATAAACATTGTATGTTCAATAGATACTGCTGGATTACACACTCACTTGGTAGCTTCAGGAATGCTCGGTATGAACTGTTGTACTGCACACTCACGTGGTAGCTTTAGGAATGCTTGGTATGAACTACTTAAGTGATGAATCTACAAGGTAACCACTTAATTCTTGGTATAAACTATAGAATAAGTGATGAACTTGGTAATCATTTAGAATTGAATAAGTGTTGTCACCAATGACAGATACAATATAATGCCAACAATCTCCCCCTTTGCCATTAGTGACAAAAAAACTTATGAGCCAATCATTGTGTACACTGACATACTAGATTTCATTTTTCAAAATTGATCTTTTTAAACTTGTTGTATATACATTTCTTACATGTCTTTACATATCTCCACCATACATATGGCATAGTATATACATAGCTTATCACTGTACATATATCAATATATTCTCTCTTATTTTCTTCATTATCTCTTACTCTCTCTTTGACTTTTACTATCTCTTACTCACAATAATCTCCCCCTTTTTGACAATAATGCAAAAGGTAATCATACTTATATAGAGACACCAAAATGTGAGAACAAATTAGAATGTACCTTAAGAATGAGAGCCAATGTCTTATCCCAATTCTCTTACAAAATTTTGCAGGTGGAGAGAGCCACTTGAACTTCTGCAAAAAGTTCAATCATATGATTTGCTATAGAAAAATTGTTATCATGGATCAATGTTTTTTAATAAACAATGTCCTTCTACATTGTGTCCATGATAGGAAGGATCATGTTCTCGATGTCTAATAGTGTAGACCAGATCCTTGCTTGCTCTCTCAATAGTTTTTCCTACATATCTGATAGGAATCTGATCTTTATGTGATGTGCAGAGCTTGAACTGTGGTCAAGCTACAACTTTCGAACACTGACCTTCAGATCTTCATCAATTTTATTTAGCTTTACTTTTATTTCTTTTGTGTACTCGGTAACATCACATAGCTTAGCAAAAAGGGATGTTACATTTGTAAAAGAATTTTCAAGATTGCTCAAAATTGAAGATATTTCAATTTGCTTTATTGCAATGTGTTGAGCAATGTGCTCAAGCACTTTATTATCAAATTTCTTCTCTGTCTTTTCTATAAGCTTCTCTTGACCAAAAGTGTCTTCATTGAATTTTTGTATGCCCTCTACTAATTGTAACAAAATGTGTTGAGATGAATCCACATCAACACCTATTGCCTCAGTAATTATATTTTTAGCACTTACAATTATAGTGAATTCTTTATCTCTCTCATCTCTAAGTTTTTTCTACCTTGCCCTTTGCTCTAAATGTCGACTGACCAGTCTCATTTCATCAATTGTGGCAGTATCCAGATCTATCTTAGGTATAATAATTTCCTTTTCCAAGTCTATATCCTCATCAATTGTCTTGCTAGTAAGAAAAAGTTTTAGTGGAGTCTTTGGCTTTACTTCAGTGCTTACAATAGTTGATGAAGATGGACTAGCAAAAAAAACATGAATTGGGCTAACTGGAGGAAAACTGAGAGAGGTGCTAACTATATCCAAAATTGATGTGCTTCTCAAAAATGAAGTATCAATAGGTAATGTACCAACTAGAATATTTACAAATAAAGTACTAACTAGAACAAAAATTGATGCAGTTGAAGCTATGGATGACAAAATTGTAGAAAAAACTAGCAAACTTACTGTACAAGCTGCAATAGATCACTCAGGAGTTGATAAAGAGGTTTGCAACTCGGTAGATGAAGTGCTTGATACTTCTATTTAAGATACTTGCAGCTAGGAGATGATAGGTGATGATTGAGCTATTGATGTGGCAATTGTGCTCACAGTCTCACTTGTACAAGCTATCTCCATAGTGGATGTAATAGTCTTTGGTGGAGAGTGAGGAAGGGATGCAATAACTTCTGCTACAATTTTTATTGGATCTTCTTCATCCTTGTCTTCCTCTTTAGCTTCATCATCATCCTTTAGTGCTTGATAGTGCTCAACATTAAAAGTGGCACATGTAGCATTATCTCTTTCATCATTTTCACTGTCATCGTTATCATCTTTGATTTCTAAAGGATCATTACCGGGCTTTTGCAGATGATAGATGTTCTTCCACATGTTTGTTGCATCTCTTACAACATGCTCAATGTCCTTAATTAAAATCAAACATGTGTGAAATCTAATCATCATTTTACCTTTTTTATCCTTCATTTCTACCTTTATTTCTGCTTCAGTAAGACTCAGTAGAAGATTCTTCAAGGATTGCTCATATATGTCCTTGGCTGTTTGGGTGGCTAACTCCCACCTTGGTTGCAATCTCACCAATAGCTCTTTGGATATTTGAGGGGAAAGCTAGTTTAGGGAGTATTTCCATTTCCCCATCTTGTTAAGTACTAGTTCCTCAATCTACATTTTCTCTACATCAGTCCTTGTTTCAAATTTCAACACCTCAAAATTTGTGATGCTAGCTCCCTCTTCCATTTGTTTCAGTCTTTCTTGGAAGGTCACTTGGGGCTTACTAAATACTACTTCACCTTTGTTCTTACCTTTTTTCTCACCTTGTGAAAACAATTGTGGAGGCTTTAGGTGGTTTGGTAATGATTACCTTGCCCTTCTTTTTGACTAGCTCTGCCTCCTCTAATTCTTCCTCTATATCTTCTGGTTCCTACTCCTCTTCTTCATCCTCACCTTTTCCTTCAGTAATCATTAGGGGCTCAATAGCAGTTTTTAACTTGGCAACCATTCTCTTGGCTTTATTAATTTGTTGAGGAAGTTTGATTTCAAGCTCAATTTTGGCCTTTGTCCCATCATATGTTCCAAAAATTGGTTGCTTTATATCTGTTGGCTCATTCAATAGTGCTTCAATAATATCCCTAGTTTCATCAATATTCACCTCGTAAGGAAGAGGTTTCACCCATGCAACTCAGGGCCTAACTACCTGAATGTATACTTTATCACAATCAACCATGAAGCATACATCATCTTTGTAGTCTTCAACCAATTTTAGTGGAATTCAAAACCTGTTATTCATCCTTTCCTTGAAATCTTCAAAAAAACTATCCATGATGTTATTAAAGTTTACACCCATTTCTGCTATAAACTCATTTATCTGATATAGAATAGGAATATCTTTTCTCCACACAATAGTTCCTTTGGATGGAAAGAATTTTTGTACATAGAAGAAAAGACATGTCAAAAAAGAACCAAATTTGCAAGGGTTGTTCTTTGAATTCCTAATGCTATCCATATTCTTGTTCAGTTGTATTAACAATAATTCTGATAGATCAAATTCCTAATTTTTCTTCACAACCTTGAATGCCAAATCCACGACCTCATAGGGCACACTATTCAAATGACTAGAGCTATAAATTTAGTGAGCAATGACGTAAATACCAAACCTTAATTCAACATTAGAAATAATGCTAACCTTCAAACCTTTATCATCCCATTCATCTAGGGTTTTCTTTTGAAGTTTGTCTCGACCTAGGGTTTTGGTGGTTTTTGCTTTACTTAGCATGGGGAGATCAATAATCCTATAAATCATCTTCTTGGTGATTAATACTGGCTTCTCTAACCATAGTTTACCATTGTGTACACGAATGAGGATGTACCTAATCCACTTAATCTAGAAACATCTTGGCATATGCGAGATATGGTTTAATCCTTTGGTCTATAGATTCTTATGCTCAGGTTTCAAAGAACCATCAACAATCATTTCTCCTAGGGCATTGTCAATTTCTAGGTTTCCAATCTCTTGAATAGAACATCTAAAATGTGAATGAATATCATTTATGAGGAGTACCTTTGGTGGAATTTGGGATTGAGCTCCATTAGGATCAAGTGACTCTGCAATGGCTGAAACAATTTTGAAGTTAGACACTTTCCATTCTACACCCTTTACCAGCATCTTTGAACCCTTCTTTGCCCTGGTGCTACTACTACTCCCAGATGCCATAGATGCTTGGTAAAAGATAGATTTTTTTGAACAAATCCTTTGCTAGAAAATTTCATAAAATTTCTTGAAATTTTCTTCAGTGCACATAAAAATCTCTTTGCTCTGAAATTACGGTGAAGAATGAAATCAAATTCTACCTTTTTGATGAAATTTTTTTCATTAATGCTCATTACAAAAGTAGTTGAGATGACATAGTGCTTGACAGGTTGTCATTCATTCATTTGCTTAGTACAAGCTTGAAACTCAATGGTCGAACAAAACTTTTGTTACTCCTGACCTAGCTCAGTTGAGTCTGTGACTAACCTTTCTTGGTATGACCTAATTTCTTGTGACCCTTTGTATCTAAAATATTGATTGGATCTTTTACTTTCTTTCATTTGGAACTGCTCTAGATATAGATTAATGATACAGTTCTAGATCCTCCTTTATGAATCTAATTGGAAATGGTGGAGTCACCCACTTCTTGAGGGAGGTGGCCATTATTTGAACTATTCTGCTCAGTAGATTTAGGAATCTACTATTCTCTCATCTATTTCCAAATGTTATCAACTTTAGCTTTGTTTTCATCTTCATTTCTTCCTACATTCATGCAATTCTTGGCTATATGACCAATTTTAGTGCATGTATAACATCTTATTGTCGTATCTCTTTTTCTCAAGTAATGTCTTAAGCAGTCTTTGCCAATGTGTCCATATGCTCCACAATAATGACATCTAGGTATTGTAATCCCATCCAAAGATTTCCTTAACAAGTTGTTCAGCTAGATTGAATGATTTTGATCTACATTGGTATGCCTTGTGACCATGCTTCTTGCATTTGTGACATTTGCCATCAAATTTTTGTTTTTCCTTGCATTCATTACCTTTATGACCATGTTTATTGCAGTTTTAGCATTTTCCATTACTCCAAAATTTGTTTGATGTATGACCTAACTTATGATAATTATTGAAAGTAGGTTTTTTATTCCTTTGAGCACCTTGTTTGGAAGATTCACCTTCATCATTATATCCAAGTCGTGCTTTACCCTTTTGTCTATGAAGATTCTACTCATTTTTTTGGTATAATTGATTCATGTCTTCTCGAGGCTTCATCATTCTCTCAATGATTTTATTTTTAGTATTTAGATCATTTTCCAATCTTTCATTGATTTGTCTTTCAGTGATTAAATCAATCCTTAGGCTTTCATTTTCAAATCTTAGATTCATGATTTCTTCATTTGCATTAGATAGTTGATCGATAAGACTTTGATTTGCATTGATCCTTTCATTTGTCTCATTTTTAGATTTGTTTCTTTGTACCAATATTTCATATAGCCTGATTGATTGGATTTCTTGTTCTCTTTTAAGTTTTCTTACTTCTTCCTATAGAGAGCCATTCTTTGCTAGGAGTTCCTTGATTGCCTCATTTGTTTCATTTGAGTTGCTTGATGGTAAAAGGTCTTCAATCTTTTCTTCAACATACTGATAGTCATTCATTTGTCTTGCAAGTTCCTTCCTTCTCTTTAGGGATTGAGAAAGATGCTCCTTTGCTTCTTTGAGTTGAGCCATGGCCATTTCCAGATCTAGGTTTTCATTTTCAATTGCTTTGTAAAGTTTGAATATCTCCATTTTTCCTTTAGATCTTTGCTTAAGTTGTCAAACTTTGTCCTAAGAACCACAATGCTCTGATACCGATTGTTGGAGATAATCAAGACTAGCTAGGTTACTGAGAGGGGAGGGGTGAATCAGTAACCTCAAAACATTAAATCAATTCAATACTTGATCCATATATCATTCATTCATCTAATCTATTGTATGCATGAGAAAGATAAACATTTACAACACATGAACACATAATTTTGATGACCCAAAAACCTTCCAAATAGAAAGTAAAACTAGGTTGGGGATGATGCCCACAAACCTTCATTACTGTAGTATGAAGTTAGCCTATTAGGGCTTACATTGATCACTTTTTATGATCTTCCTTGTTAAGAGCAATTTGGAATACTAGATCCACCTTGTTAGAGGATTTACAAACATATAATGAAGTATGCACTTTGTTAGGAGATTTATACAAAGACTATTAAGTCTACCTTGTTAAAAGATTTACAAAACCGAGTCACCTGTTGAGATGAAATAGTGGATCTACTTACAACTTGATTGCTGATTAGATCCTTGAAGTACAGATCACCTCTTGTGACTAATCAATCTTTACTGCTCCTTGTGGACCTTGTTGAATACTCTGCTTTGTTGTTGATTCAATTTTTATTCTTCTCAAAGCATTACATGTCCATTGCTTAACATACTCATACATTGTAAATGATATAATACATTACATGTATACCATTCAAATAATTAAAATTGCAAGGCTTGCCAAAAACACAAGTGAAAAAAATATTACTGAGTCAGCCAAATAGTAGAAAACTTAGGTTCTTCAAGCTGACTTGGTAACCTTCTGATACTCAGCATCCACTGAATTACTCTGCATCATCATGCACTCGGTAGAAGTAGAACCTTGTTGCATACTAATCACACAATGTAGCTTGGAACTTAGTAACCATTAGAGACTCAATAAATATAGTATCACTTGGTAAAAATTGAATCCTTCATTTACCTTATTTTCACTTGCTAAACACTATACTTACATCACTCAGTAAACACTAGCTTCCATCACACAAACTGATGACTCAACAGACACTGTGAAGCTTGGTAAACACTGTATGTTCTATAGATACTATTGGACTACACACTCACTCGGTAGCTTCAAGAATGCTTGGTATGAACTACTTAAGTGATGAATCTTCAAGGTAATCACTAAATGCTTGGTATACACTGTAGACTAAGTGATGAACTTGATAATCATTTAGAATCAAATAAGTGTTGTCACTAATGAAAAATAAAATATAATGCCAATAGGAATTTGTGGCAGAATGTAGTGTTAATAGAGCTCACATGGTCAACAGAGGAAAGTTAGTGTTTACTGAGTTCACTTGGTCTTCTGATGCAGGAGCATCTTGCATGGGAAAATTAAATTATTAGAGAAAAAGAAAAAAAAAAAAGTTGTGGAGGAGAGAGAAAGTGACGAAAATAGAAGGAAAAATAATTTAAAAATAAAATAAGGGAAAAAGGAGAAAAGAGGAATTTCTATTTTCAAGATGCATAGGTGGCGTAAATAGAAAAATAATAAAAATAGTTGTTATTCCATTAATTGAGGTGTGTAGGTGGCATCATGCATAGAAAATTAATAAAAATAGCTATTTTTCCATTAATTGAGGTGTGTAGGTGGCATCATGCATAATAATAAAAATAGTTGTTATTCCATTAATTGAGGTGTGTAGGTGGCATCATGCATTTAATATTTGTTGTGATCCACAAAAGAAATGTAATTTTCTAATTGGGCCACATAGTGGTGCTTAGTTGTATTTATGTGAAAATTCTAGAAGGTTGTAGATATTGTAGAAGGTTGTGGAGATTCTAGAATGTTGTGGATAAATCATGCCTTGGGTGGTAAGTGCCTATTTAAGAAAGGCCTATTATCATTTGTAAGGAAGTTCGAGAAATGGAAGCTCTTCTAATGGAAGTTGGAGAAATAAAAGTTCTTGAATTGTAAGCTCTTCAAGACAAGCTCTTCAAGTAGAAGCTCTTTGGATGTAATTTCTTGTAGAAGCTCTTAGTGAGCAATCTCTCTTATATTGTAAGAATTTGGAGTTTGTCCATTTGGAGAATATTCTAATGAATTTCAAGTATTAATGGAAGTTTTATGAAGCATTTTGTCATCTCTCTTGTCTCCATATTATTGCATTTTTGGTTGTGAGTTGGTACGGGTGGTGTGGCCCATCATCAGTGGTATCAGAGTAGGAGTTCCTGAGAGTGCGGACAGATCGCCGAACGTGAGGCAGTCTGCACCAGGACCTTGAGTTGGTTGAAGTTTGTCAAGAAGTTCTTGATTGTGTAGATAGATCACCGACTGTGAGGTAGTTTGCACAAGGTTCTTGTGTTGCATGAGATTTGTCTTCTAAAGACTTGATTATGGAGAAGAGAAAGAAGAAGATGACTTTTGTGATTGGATGGATTCTGAGGATTCCTCGACTTGAGAAATTTAGAGCAAGAAATCAACAATCATTGCTAGTTGATTTGCAGAAGCAAGTGAATGAATTAAAAGCTAAGTTGCAGAAACAAAGAGCATGTCACCAGAAAAGAGATGTTGATAATGTCTTGGATGTGGAAAAGAAAGATGATCCAGTGGAAGAGCAAGCGGATGAAGAGGAAATCATTTGCAAACTTAAAGGTGAATAAGATGAACGAGAAGAGGAAGAACATAAAGATGACAAGACTTACGAACCTAAAGTAGATCAAGATGATTTGAAGATTGCAGCAATGGAGGAGAAGTATAGTGCCTTAGTTGGAGATCAAGCAAGTGGAGTAGTTACGTGCATTGTTGATGACATAAAAGAGGCAAGCAAAGATGAAGATGTCAAACAGGTAAATTCTTATGAATCATGGGATGTTGTCTTTGATATGAGTTTAAAAGATATTGATGATTTTTTGCATGAGGATCTTGTTAGTCATGTGTGGTATGCAAAGGAAGATTGGTATGGTGTTGCTGGATTTATTACAGGTGTGATTAATTCAACAAGATTGAATGAGGATGAGATTTATGCTTGGATAGAGTTCATTGCAAAGGAGAAATTTCAGCATCGGATACTTGTTCCAGCTATGTGTTGGAGGAAGAGGAAAAAAAAATTATGTCAACAATGGCTACTTCATTTTGTGACTCCATATTCACAAAAAAAATTTCTACCATGGGAGTCGGATGCAGGAGCATCATGCATCAGCAGAAAAAAAAAAATGTGGATGATTTGCGTGTTGGTTTTCTTGTCCCTATTGAGGTGGAAGCTTGTGGTGAAGATGAAAATGGTTCTATATCTTTCTTTTGGCATCAAAGTGTGGGACACACTTTTCTATCTACCAAGGGAGTCTGATGTAGGAGCATCTTGCATGGGAAAATTAAATTATTAGAGAAAAATAAATAAATAAATTGTGGAGGAGAGAGAAAGTGACAAAAATAGAAGGAAAAATAATTTAAAAATAGAATAAGGGAAAAAGGAGAAAAGAGGAATTTCTATTTTCAAGATGCATAGGTGGCATAAATAGAAAAATAATAAAAATAGTTGTTATTCTATTAATTGAGGTGTGTAGGTGGCATCATGCATAGAAAAATAATAAAAATAGTTGTTTTTCCATTAATTGAGGTGTGTAGGTGGCATCATGCATAATAATAAAAATAGTTGTTATTCCATTAATTGAGGTGTGTAGGTGGCATCATGCATTTAATATTTGTTGTGATCTACAAAAGAAATGTAATTTTCTAATTGGGCCACATAGTGGTGCTTAGTTGTATTTAGGTAGAAATTCTAGAAGGTTGTAGATATTGTAGAAGGTTGTGGAGATTCTAGAATGTTGTGGATAAATCATGCCTTGGGTGGTAAGTGCCTATTTAAGAAAGGCCTATTATCATTTGTAAGGAAGTTCAAGAAATGGAAGCTCTTCTAATGGAAGTTGGAGAAATAGAAGTTCTTGAATTGTAAGCTCTTCAAGACAAGCTCTTCAAGTAGAAGCTCTTCGGATGTAATTTCTTGTAGAAACTCTTAGCGAGCAATCTCTCTTATATTGTAAGAATTTGGAGTTTTTCCATTTGGAGAATATTCTAATGAATTTCAAGTATTAATGGAAGTTTTATGAAGCATTTTATCATCTCTCTTGTCTCCATATTATTGCATTTTTGGTTGTGAGTTGGTACGGGTGGTGTGGCCCGTCATCAGAAAGGAGCATCATGCATCATCTTCGAAGGATTTTGTAGGGTTCTTAGTGTTAAGTGAGCTTTAGTTGGTTAACACTAGAAATCATTTTTGGAATAATGTTTACTGAGCGGGGTTGGTTAATGAAGGATTTTATTAATTTGAGGAATAAAGTTTAATTGTTTCAAGTATTGATTCTAGCTAACTAAGGTAATGATTATTGGTGATTGTAAGTTGTAAATGAGACGACTTGATAATTTGTAAGGTATATATGAAAGGTCAAGATTGAGAATTCAAAGTGTAATGAACAAGTAAGCAAGTGTATTGATTTTTTGAAGAGGAAAGTGTGAGAAAACTTTGATGAATGGTCAGATATCCTTGAGGAGCAGCAAAGTTATATTTGATCAAAGAGGATGTAGTGAAGCAGAACAAAAATTTGTATCAGCAATTCAATTGCATCTCATTTGGGTCATTTTATTGTTACTTTCTCACCATTGTAGTAGTGATTCCTAAATCTCTTAATAGAGATGTTCTAACAACCATTTGTAAATCCTCTAACAAGGTGATAGTTCTATTGAATTGTTCTAAAGACCTTTTGCAAGTCCACTCCTAACAAGGTGATGAAATCCTCAAAAAAGGTCATGCCTAACAGTGTGTTTTGTAAGCTTTAACCAGGTTGGCTCCTTACAGGGCTCACTTTCGAAGAGTGAATATCAATAGCTAGTCACTTGGTGGTTTTTCTCATATTTGCTTTCCACATTAAATCTGGTGCCAGATGTTTTCATGTGATTTCTTTTATGCATGCATGCTAATCACTGTGAATGTTTAGGATCTATTTAAAAGTTAACATACACAACATCTACTCAGTTACAAATTTTTTTTAGATGTTTATTGAGTGATAGTAGTAACTAGTTTTATCAGACATCTAAGGGATATGTGGATTTTTTTTTGTTGTAACTGATTCACCTCCCCCCCATCAGTTACTTCATCTGTATTTACAACAGGTTTTCCTATTGACTTTGGATTCATTTTTTCTCCACTTTTAGATGATTCTCCTTCTTTAGTAGTTGATGAATGTTTTTTTGTATCCAAGTCTAGAGGTGTCATTTTTTGAGGTGATGTCATCATGTCTTCAAAGTGCTTGATTTCTTCATTTGGTTTTTTCATCCTCTCCATGAGTTCCTTTTCATTCCTCACCTGATTTTTCAATTGTAAATTTTGTAACTTTAAATTTGTGCTCTCCACATCTTTTCTATTTTCTTCTTGGTTCATAATTACCTTTTCATTTATCATATTTATCTGAGTGTTTATAAGCTTCTAAAATTTAAATGATTTCTCTTAAAGTTTCTTGGCTATCTATCTATTGTCTTCTCTATCAATGATCTTTTCTTCCAATATTGCTTTCTTATTTTGTTCAATTGCTTCACAGAGTGTAACTTATTTAATTTTTTATTTTTTCTTGAGATATTTAACTTCTTTAAATAGGGCACTATCCTTCTCTAGTAGTTTTTTCATTGCTTCATCTTTGTTACTATTTTTTCCATTGTCCAATAGTCCTTCTATATCAAGTTCTATGTACTGAGTATCATTTAGATGTATGTATATCTCTATTTATTTTTCAAAGGATTTCCTTAACTTTTCTTTTGTTGTTTCCAATTGTTACAAACCAATCTGATTTTCAATCATCTAATTCTCAATGATCTTTCCCAACTTATACACTTCCTTCTCCATGATCTTATCCTCTCAAGTTGTTAGGCTTCTTGACAAGAGAAATACACTCTAATACCAATTGTTGGATTAAGTATATGGGAAACAAGATATTAGGGGGTAGGGTAGTTTAACTAGTATCTTAAACTTTTGACCTCAAAACCAATTCCATTAGTTCATACATAATCCATCTCACACATTTAACAATAAAACTATAATTTTGTTCAAAATAAATTACATACATCACATCCATAAACATACAACACATAGCATAATGATTTGGTTACACAAAAATCCTTCAAGATGAAGGAAAATTGGGGTGGGGATTAAACCCACAAATTTTCACTATTACAACAATAGAGTTAACTTACTATGGTAAAAAAATTTTATCATAAAATATGATCTATCCTATGAAGGGTATGCTCTATTAAAATATTAAGACTATTAAATCTCACCTTGTTAAAGGATTTCACACTCACAATAAAGTAAGGACTCGGTTAGGATATTTACATAGGTTTGTTAGGACCACTCTGTTAATAGATTTACCCTATCTCAATTACAAAATAACTAATATAGTACCTGACCCTAAGTTTACTTTGCAAGCTGATCTTGGATCCCGTCTTTCCTATATCTCTAATATGATTCTCCTAATCTAAAAACTCTATCTAGTCCTTCAGTTCAATGATTTCTCTCTTTTGGATCTATTTTTGAAATTTGACTTAACTCCTTCACATTCACATTCACTCCTTGCACATCTTCTCTTCTTTATAATAACTCTTCACACTCTCTCTTGATTTTAGAGTTAAAATCCTCTTTAAATAGATATTTAGTGAAATTTCTAAATTTTGATTGACGGTTCACACTTCACTAACTTTTGTCATTTACATCCATTTTTCTAATTAGTTAAATTGTAAGGCTAGGGATCATTACCTTTTGCAATGACATGTAAAGAACATTTTCTCGGGCTCTAAAAATATTAAATACCATATAAATGTCAGCCAAAATGGTTTACATATGATTTTGTGTCATTGCAAACTCTCATATCAAAATTGAATTACTTGGCACTTGAATTCTCCAATGCAATATCATGCATAAACCTTCATGCTATTACTTGGCTTCTATATAATTGTTTTCTCAGCTCTTGATAACTTATCAATATGCTTGATTTTTATTGTATTTCTTAGCTCATAGTATACTCCTCATCTCACATATCTCCTTGGTCTCTATTGAATGCTTGACAATCATTGTTCTCCTCAATTTAAGTGGTGTATGCTCACCCTTTACTAGATAACTTGGTTGCATTTATGTCTTTGTAAGCTTTTCTAGTAAATGAATTGCAAATTACTAAGTGTTTGGACACTAATCAGAAACATAGGCTTAGATATCAAGACATCCAATATGTTGGTAGAAAGGAGATCAAGAAATAAGTCATAGATGATCACTTGGATAATGCACCTTTAGTCAATGCCTATACACTAGATATGAAATGCCTTTATGAATGCGTATGCATGGTAGAGGAATAATCATCATGGAAACTATATTTGGATAGATCATATAAATCTCACAAATCAAGATTAGGGATATTTTTGGTTACTCCTCAACATGAGTACATCCCCAAATCTTTCATACTCTAATTTCAATGCACAGATAACATATTAGAATATGAATCTTTCATTACGGAGCTCAAAATCATGGTTGAATAAAATAGAATGAAGTGATAAGTCTTTGGAGTCTTACAACTAATCATCAATAAGGTCCTAGATGAATACAAAAAAATGGATGACAAGGTGCTACCTTACAAAGAATTGGTTGACCAACTAAAGAAACAGTTCAACAAGATTCAATTTAGACAAGTTCCAAGGTTGCAAAACAAAGCTACAGATACAATGTCCACTATCTACTCACTCTTGGAAACTAATGCAAGGATGGGGGTGATAACTAAGTTTCACTTACAAAGTCTTTAACTAAGGATTGTTCCAAGCATACTAAGCATATCATATGCTATCTTTTAGGATTCTCCAATGTTAGAGACTAGGTGATTGATCTATTCCTTGTACCACCCTCACCAATTCCAAGTGTCTATACCCAAACAACTAACCCTCACAATACCCAATACCTCCACCACCTTACACCCTCCAAGATATTTATCAACACCATATCCCAAACTACTTCCAAAGGCTTAAATTCATCACCAATAAAGAGATTCCAAACATGCATAAACTTTTATACACCTTAGTGGGTTTCAAAACACCAATTCTTAGAAACTCTCCATATGAGACTCTCCCTTGTAGCCTACCTTTGGATTTGGGTAAGAAATCCATTTCTCCGAAACATCTACCAAAACTAAAGGTATATTCAAACACCCATTATTTAATTCTATTAGACTCCAAAATATTAGCTTCTAACTTGCTCATTAATGCATATAACTCAAAGGCCCTGGTTTAGGCTGTTTGGAATAAAGCACTCCTCAAGATATAACTCACCAAACTTAAAACTAAAAATAAAAAAAGAACTTTTTTATAGTTTTTCCTTATCAATATCTTACAAACTTATAATTTTCAAAATCCTAAATGGGGAGGAGATCATTAAACTATCAAACCCTTGTATTGATGAGGGTTTTATTGTTGACTACCATAACTAGCTTCTAAGTTCCAATATCCTACCTTTCCTTCTCTTTCAAATGATTCATTAGTGTCTTATGAACAAATAAAATCTCCTAACATGCATCCATACCACACACCACCTTCTATCACATTTTCTTTATTTTCAAATTGTTGATTCACTGTTAATATATGCAGCAATAAGTAACTTGCCGATTCATGGGCATCTCCCTTACAAGGAACAAGATAGGGTGTTAACTTAGTAATAGGGAAAATTAGAACAACCACAAGAACCTTTAATACCTTTGACTATCTCCATGAATGAGAATATGCAATCACTATCACACCATATTCTAAAAAGTTACAGAATTTACTGTCCAAACAGTAAGTAATGTATTCTTGGTAATAATATAATGATAACATACAAATATTCAATCAACCACAGAAGTAATATTCACTTCACGATAAATAAAAATCTTTAAATCATCACAAACATGAATTCAAGGAGAAGATAGAAGGATTATAATTTAAATGCCAATGTTAAACCAAAATGCTAAATTCTATTTCACAACCATATACAAAACACTTCATTCCTCTTCTCCACACATTTTCCTCTCTATCATTAACATGAGATTACATAGTTTTAAACAAAAAAATGATCCTTCACCTCCTCTAAGAGGTCATCCAAGATGGATGACTATCCATCTTCCACACATTATCAATTTTGCAAAAAATATTGCTGACAACACTTTTTTTGGCAATTTTAAACTTTTTGCATATTTTTGTATTTTTGATTTCTCATGCTTCCTAGACATCGTAAATAGGTTCAAAAGATTATTATGACCTTTTAATACTATATTATACTCCATTTATGCCCTTGCATGGCATTTTCCCACTTTTGACTCACTATGACCCATAATGCTTGACACAAGAACTTGGTCAACATGGCCTTAATTGAACATCTAAAAATATGAAATGAAACAACTAATATCCTAATCAAAAATGACTCAAAAATATGCTAATAATGATTCCAAATTATATGGTAGATGGTTAGAGGGTGCCCTATACCATACTCCCCTTGTTGAAAAATCTCAAGTCCCTTGAGTTTGTTGTTGGGACTTTGTCTTATGATGATGCCACCTCATTGTTTATGTGCTTGACACTTTGTCCATACATTTCCCTTTTCCTCCTACATCTTCACATTTTTCCTTTACTCTACTTTGTGTGATTTGAATTGGAGGTTGAACTTAAATCCATTTTTCATATGCTACCATAATTTGTTCTTGAATTTGTAAAAATGTGCAAATAATTAGTGGCATCTTAATCTCAAATACATTGCCTCCATCTAAACCAATTGGCTTCATTTTGGTACAAGGTTTAGTTTTTCTTGGTGCCAATAATACAACATATTCAGTACTCATTATCCCAATTATCAACAATGGTGGCTTGCCCCAATTAATCAGTGGTTTCTTCTTATTTTCCTACACTTTGATTAGTCTCCATAAATAATTTATTGTTTCTTCATAAGAAGAGATTTTACCTACATTGTTTGATGTCTTATTTTGATCAATCACCATCTTCATGCTATTTTGAATCTCATCTTGCATGGTAGTTAGTTCGGCCACTTCATTCTTCTTATTTACTCATGTCTAATTCCCATCTTTCTTACTAATAACATAAAAATATTTAGCCTCTCCAACGGCTATGTTCCCATTCTTTACACAAATTGAGGTCTTATCTACCTCTTTCACTAATTGAATCATCAAATGATCTTCCTATTTGTTGGTGTCATCAATATTTTCAGTCATATTGCTGATTGTCTGCCTCATTTTCTCTTCATGCTGCAAGGAGTTTACTACCCCATTATGTTCCAACTCCTTTTGTATGTCTTCTTCACTCTTGTTGTCTCCTATCTCGGATATTAGTTCTCCCCTTGGCTCTATTATTTGTTCTAACCCAATGACCATTTCTTTTCCACCTACCTAATCCTTTGTCTTCATAGGTTCCTCCACAATATGCTTAACCACTTCATTGTCAAATTTATGCTTCTCTTCTTCCTCTATCTATTTTTTTAGAAATACCTCTAGTCTTCTTCCTCTTTCTTCATTCCTCGCCAATTCCTCCTTCAAATTTCTAATTTCTTTTAACATCCTATATTCTCCTCTTCTTTCTAACTTCTCTTTCTCCTTTCTCCTTCCGTTTGTCTTCTCAAGGTATCTATATAACCTTCCCATGCCTTCCATATTTCTTCCTAATGTGGTGTCATCCTTATCAAAAGAAACTACAAAACTCTCTCAAGTTGTCACAAATTACCAGCCCAATCAAAGAAATGAAAACTATCTTTTGTGTTGAACTAATCAAAATCTTTCCCACTTGAATCAAATTTCTACAATCAACAATCAAACTTCTCCAATCAGTATAACTATACTCTCCAATATTTTGTAATCCTACTTTGATACCAAATATGATGGAAGGATGGGGGTGATAACTAAGTTTCACTTAAAAATTATTTAACTAAGGCTTCTTCCAAGCCTACCAAGCATATCATATGCTATCTCTTAGGATTCTCCAAGGTTAGAGACTAGGTGATTGGCCTATTCCTTGTGCCACCATCACCTATTCCAAATGTCTCTACCTAAACAACTAACTCTCACAAAACCTAAACACCTCCACCACCTTACACCCTCCAAGATCTTTATCAACACCATATCCCAAACTACTTCTGAAGGCTCAAATTCATCACCAATAAAGAGATTCAAAACATGTATTAAGTTTTGTACACTTTAGTGGATTTCAAAACATAATTTTCACAAACTCTCCCTATGACACTCTCCCTTGTAACCTACCTTGGGATTTGGGTAATAAATTCAACTCTCCTAAACATCTACCAAAACTAAAGGTAGATTCAAACAACCTTTATTGATTTCTATTATATGCCAATATCTTAGCTTCTAACTTGCTCATTAAAGAATATAACTCAAAGGCCCTCATTTAGGCTATTAGGCATAAAGAGATCCTTAAGATATAAATAACCAAAATTCTAAATGAAAATAACAAAAGAATTTTTTTTATAGTTTTACCTTAACAATATCTTGCAAACATCTGATTTTTGAAATCCTAGCTAATGAGGAGATCATTAAACTATCAAACCCTTGTATTATTGATGGTTTTATTGATGATTACCATGACTAGATTCTAAGCTCCAATATCCATCCTTTACTTCTCTTTCAAATGGTTCTTTAGTGTCTTGTGAACAAAAAATAATCTCTCAACATGCATATAGACCACACATCAACTTCTGTCATGTTTTCTTTATTTTCAAATTACTAACTATTAATATATGCAACAACAAGTAACTTCTTGATTCATGGACATCTCCCTTACAAGGAACAAGATAAGGTGTTAAATTAGCAAGAGAGAAAACTAGAAAAACCATGGGAAATGTTAATACCTTCCACTATCTTCATGAATGAGAATATGTAATTACTATCACATCATGTTCTACAAAATTATAGAATTTTTTGTCTAAACAACAAGTAATGTATTCTTGGTAATAATATAATGATAACATACAAATGTTCAATCAACCACATAAGTACTATTCTCTTCACCATAAATAGGAAGCTTGAAATCTTCATAACCATGATTCAAGGAGAAGATAGAAGGACTATAATTTAGATGCTAGTATAACAACAATATTACACCAAAATGCTGATTTCTATTTCACAACCATATACACAACACCTTATTCCTCTTCTCCACACATTCTCCTCTATATAATTAACATGAGATTACATATTTTTATATAGAAACATGACCTTTCACCTCTTCTAATAGGTCATCCAAGATGGATGACTGTCGATCTTCCACACAATAAATTTTGCAAAACATTTGTCGACAACATTTTTTTTTGGCAATTTTACACTTTTTGCATAGTTTTACATTTTATGATTTCTCATGCTTTGTAGACACCCTAAATAGGTTTAAAAGCTTGTTATGACCTTTTAATACTATATTATACTCCATTTATGCCCTTGAATGGCATTTTCCCACTTTTGACTCACTATGACCCATAATGCTTAAAACAAGAACTTGCTCAACATGACTTTAATTGAATATCTAAAAAAATGAAATAAAACAACGAATATCCTCATCTAACATGACTAAAAAACATGTAATTGTGATTTTGAATTACATGGGAGATGGTCATAGGGTTTCTTGCACTAAAAACCCATTGAGAAGCTACATAATGTGAGTTCTTGGAGTAAAAGCACAAACTTGTGTCACCTTTTATAAAGAAATGTGATATTAGAATGTGACAGTTCAACATTAAGGACAAAAAAAATGGTATTTGTGTTTAAAATATGAAGATCATGTAAACTGATGAAATGTGTAGAATTGTATGAATTTTATGCCTATAAATTTTATAAATTTTTTGACTAAGAATTTATTCATTTTATTTTATTTTGAAGTCCCTTTTTTAACTATAAAAAATATAGGATGTAGTTCCTGTCAAACAAGTATGTGCAAATCATCTTTTTTTGTTTAGATTTGAAAATGTTTTATAGATGACATGTATAGCTAGTGAACAAAAAGAAATAATTATTTTTGATGTATATTTTCTTTGTTATAAGTACTCAAGTTCGACCTTGTCAGTATCCAATAGTTTTTTCCTCCCCTCAAAACTTCCCTATCAAATCTATACCTTCTTGAAAAAAAATTACATATTCATGAAGAGGATTCTCTCTTCTAGTGATAAATATAATTTTTTTTTTTTTTGATATGATTTACTATTTTTTTTTCATTTTTTGAGAGAGCATCTTCTGAAATGTTGAAATATTGACTTATAATATTTTGAGATTATAACATATTATAACTAATCAAAACACTAAAAAATTTATATAATGATGATATTGAATCTGAGATCTATAAAAGGGTATTTTTAGTTTTTGAAAAAAATTGAGTTTTGATGGAGAAATAAGATTTGACTAAAATAGGTTTTTGTATCACAAATGCTGACACAGATCTGTGCTTTTACCCCTTGATCGAGCAACTATACGTACCTATATATGAGAAAGATGACTCATCAAAGGTATGCATCTTGGGTGGTTGATAGTCTCCATGGTACCATGAAATTCATTATTACCTCAAAGATGGTATCATCTCTACCTCACCTCACAAGAACCCAATTCCAACAAGTTATAATTTGTAGAGAATCCTTCTACGCTATTGTATCTAATACCCTATATTATTGATGCTATTGTGATATTATCTCTAGTTTTCTAGACCAAAGAAATGCTATAATGACATTAAAAGAGGTTAATTCCAAACTTTGTGGTGCTCACACAAGCGGTATAGTCTTAGTAGGACAAATCCTAAGAGTTGGCTACTTTTGACATACTATTGACCATGATGCCTATGAATTTTTCAAAATGTGTCTACCCTGTTAGCAAATACAAACATCATACAAGATTGAACACAAAATCTTAGATACCCATTATATCACCATGGCCATTTGCATGATGTTGGTTTTATCTTGTTAGTGTGATTGCATCACTATCTTATGAATTCCAAAAATGGATCATCATGGCAATAGTTGATTTCACCCAGAGGGTTAAGGCAATCCCACTTATCAATTCCATGAGAGTTCAAGTGTCTAAATTCACCCTCTATTATATTATCTTCTACATCAGTATCCCCACCACCATTTCTATAGAACATAGAGGTAACTCTAAAAAACTAAATATGGAAGAGTTTTATACCTCCCTCAACTTTCACCACTACTTCTCTAGGCCATATTTTCCACAAGGTAATGGGAAAAATAAGGAAACTAATTAAAAATTACACAAAATCCTTAAGAAATTTTTCAATAATTTTAGATGCAATTGACATATGAAAATTAACCAAGGCCTATGGGATGAATGCACCTCATTCAATATATACACAAGAACAACTCCATACTCCTTGGTCAATGGTGCTAAAGTAGTCTTACCTATTGAGGCTGAATTCACATCCTTACACATATCATTCTAGGGACAAGTATTAGATGAGGAATATACTAACCATAATGACATAGTTGGATCTACTAGATGAAAGAAGGTAATAGTCCTATGCCCACCTTACATTCTATCAAAATTGACTCAAGAGCAATTTCAACAAAACATGGTCTAGAAAAACATGAAATCCCAATAGGAAGAAATAAGAAGGGCATGTCTAAGCACACATGGCTATGATCGTACATTGTTACAATACCATTTGGCTCAAAAGAATATAAGGTATCAACACTAGAAGGTGAACCTCAGAATGATCCCACCAACATCATTTACCTAAATAATTTCAATACATGAGCCCCTCATTGTATAGTACTATCCTCAAGAAAAGAAAAAATATATTCTAAAACTTTCCTTAAAAACATCTTCATCATGGTGAAAACACGGTGATTTAGGCAATTGGTGATAGCAAAAAAAGTAAAAATATATTCAAGAATTTAAAATAGTAAAAAAAAAAAGCATCTAATGGTGAAAATTTGGAAATTCAAGTACATTATATAGGTACTTGGCCTTCCCTTTATCTATTAGTGATCAACACCCTCACAACCTCTCACCACATATGATTATCCATATCCTCATGTTCCCATTGTGTTTGAACATCACATCGCAATGTTCTATGTATCACCATCCTAATTCCTCAAATTGGAAACATAATCAAAGGAGTTTAGTATATCATAACAGTTTCACATTGTATCATAATCATGGTATTCCAACATGTATCATATCCATGTACCATTTTCTATGTAGCATATCCAAGTATCATACATGTGTATCATATCTATGTACCATATTCTACGTATCATACCCCTAGATTGTAATTAGTGTACTATATCTCATGGTACACTATTGCCTTATCATGATATTTTTCATAGTTGATATTTTAATCAAACTGCATTCACTATCTCCTCATCCTGAACTTTTCCCATTGTACTGCATTAGATTGATACATGCTATCTTATCACACTGATATTTTGTATAGTAATCCATTTTGTAAATATATTTGATAGTCTATCGCATATCCCCTTATACTCCATCCCTATTTTAGTCTCATTGTATATATCTTGATTTTTGTGTGAGTTTGCATCTAGTCACATTTTTAAGATCTCTTGGTTAGGTACTTTAGAGAATCCTCATATAATATCCCTTGTTATTAAAGTGTTGTCCTAAAATGTACAAATTTTCTAGTACATCATTGTTCTAGATACTACCAATAGGTCCTTACAAGATGCACCCTTCCTCATGTCCAACCCTGGCTTATCAGTATCATGTCCTACCAAGCTATTTTAAAATAGATTACTTTTTTAGGGATTTACTCTTTCTTTTCAAGATTTTAAATTTTTTTCTAAACATATCTTTTTCAAGCTATTTGGTTGTTTCCTCCTTAAAGTTTCCATTATCTTTTATGTAATGGTGTACTGTGAATGGGAAAATTCAAGAGAAAGTGTTGAAATTATGGTCAAAGTTTGTTTATTAGTAACTCACTTAGTCAATTTGTTAAGCTACTACTGAGTGTATCTTGTAGTTTGCAATGTTAACTAAGTAATCCAAGTTCTAACAAGTGCTCAAGTTGCTACCGAGTTCAAGAATCATTATGCAGTTCATGTCGAGTAGTTTTTATTGATTTGATTAGTGATAATGGTAACCAAGCTTCACATTATTAACTATGTTGCATAATGTCAACCATGTTCTCTAGTATCTACCAAGCTCATAGTGTCAATGATGTGAATCTAGTGTTTATATAGCCAAGGAGTGTCAACCAAGTGATTCCACTTATACCAAGCTAGCAGTGTTAGTATTGAATGAGCCATGCAGGGTCAATCAAGTGATTCAATTTATATGCCAAGTTTTGTAGTTCTCACCAGGTCATGTGAGTGTTGATTGAGTCCAAGCCACATAGAAGTGATTAGTTTGAACTTAGCTTCTACATCTACCATGTGCATGATGATGCCAAGTGTTGATAATGTCCTATGAGTATCAGAATGTCACCAATTTTTTCTTTAGAACATGAGTGCTAGCAACTGGGCTGACTTTGTGATCTTGATGGAAACCTATGATGTAGCTGACTTTGATGAGTTATGATTTCCATTGGTGTATATGTAATGTATTCTATCATATCCAAATAGGATATAGAATAAATTATGATGCAAATATAGAGAGATGAAGTGTGGATTGTGAAGGCTACAGGTAGTATAAGGGACCACAAAGATTTATCTATCACAACAAGGTGATAGTTACATTTCAAAGAAATCTAAACTAGAAAATAAGAGTTTTAGATTAGAGATCAGCCAATGGTTCAACCTAATAGGTTTATTAGCTAAATCCTTTAACTGGGTAAACTTAACAATCTTTGACAAATTACTTTAATGAGTGCATACTTCATTATATGTTTTGTAAATCCTTTCAAAAGGTGAATCTAATAGTCCACATTGCTCCTAACATGGAAGATCAACAAAAGTGATCAATTCTAAGCCTTAATTAGCCAACTTTATACTACAGTACTAAAGCTTGTGGGTATCATCCAAACCCTAATTTTACTTTCTATTTGGAAGGTTTGTGGGTCACAATATCTTTTGTCAAAGTGTTCTAAATGTTTTACCACTTTCATTCTTTCATGCATGCAATTAGATTAGAATATTTTATGAAGGATTAATTGGTGAAATAAGTTGAAGTTTTATTGGTTCCTTATTCACCCCTCCCCTCTTAGTAACCTTGACTATCTAATATTTTCAATAATTGGTATCAGAGCTTTGTGGTTCTTAGAAAAAAATTTAACAACTTAAGCAAAGATTAGAGGCAATGGAGGTATACAAGTTAGAAAAGGCCATTGACAATGAAAAGATGGATCTTGAATTGACTATTGGACAATTAAAGAAAGAAAATGAACAAATCTTGCAATCATTGAAAAGAAGAAAAGATCTTGTAGTACAAATGAATGACAATCTCTACACTGATGAAATAATTAAAGATATATGTCCTGAAAGAAACTCAAATAAAGCTAATGAAGCAATCAAAGATTTTCTTGAAAATAATTCCAATCTTCAAGAAGAAGCTAGAAAGCTGAAAAGAGAACAAGAAATCTACTTAGTAAGATTATGTCAAGTCATGGAAGAAAAAGACAAAGCCAAAGAAGAGATAGAGGGAAAGAACAATGAAATTCAACATCTATCCCTTCAACAAGAAGACTTTATTGATTAGCTCACCAATACAAATGAAGAAATAAAAAATCTAAGATCATAAAATAAAATATTATAGAATGATCTAAACACTGAGAAGAAAATCAATGAAATCTCAAGAAACCATGAATTAGTTGAATGAGAAAAGTCAGTATAGATAGAAAGGCAAAGCATGAATAGGATACATAGAAGAAGGTGAATCATCTAAGAAAGGAGCTCAAAAAAATCAAAGGCCTACTTGCAATCATTGTGGTAAGTTAGGTCATAAATCTTTCAAATATTGGAGTGATGGTAAAGCAAAATTCAATGGAAAGTGTTACAGTTGCAATAAGCATGGTCATAGAGAAAGTGAATGCAAGGAGAAACCTAAGTATGAAGGTAAATGTCACAATTGCAAGAAACAAGGACACAAATATTCGGAATGCAAAACCAATATATTGAACCTAGCAAAATAGATTGTGAAAGCTATATTTAGATGGGACTACAAAACATGGTGTAGATGCCACTACTATGGAGAATTTGGGCACATTGGAGAAAATTGTGTGAAATATCACATGATGACAAGAGACACCACTAGAGGATGTTTAATTTTTACAGAACTTGGTCATCTTGCAAAGAACTATATGAACATTGGAAGAGTTGAGGATGAAAAGAAAGCTAGAGATGATAATGTCAAAAAGAAGATGAGGCAACAATGGATACCAAAATCTTCTAAGAATGCAATTTTGGGTCATGAAGCATATGTCACTCAAGAGTTGGGTGACACAAGCATCTCAACTTGAATTCCCTATGGGATAATTGGAACTGAGACTTTGAAGTAGACATATCACATTAGTTCTAGCTAGCTAGAAGGAAAGATCCATATTAACATTCAAAAACCAAAGGGATCACCAAGTGATTGTAGAAATTCAAGACCTTACCAATATAGGTTAGGTTCCAAGACTCTGCCAAGCAAGGTTAGGATACATTGAAAAATTGTGTCGATACCAAGATATGAATGACTCTACCAAACATTAGGGTTGAACTAAGTGGAAGATATTCTATCACCAAATTAGTGAACGTACCAAGCATTTATGGCATTTGAAGAGTGACATTTTTAATTTAAGGAAGGACATCAAATTCATTTATCACCATGAATTTTTGAAGAGCTAGTTGCAAAGAGAGATTTATGTGATTCCAAGTGACCTGTGTGTTTTTTGTTCAAGATTTTCATGTTTTTATAAACCATACCAAACATGGCATCTTCTAAGAGAAAAACTATGGAAGGATCTAAGATTTTGGCTCGAGGAGTCAATTGGAAGGCACAAGATTTCAAACTGAGTCTGGCAATTGTAGAAGTGTTTGACCCAACTGGAGCTCAATCATAAATTCCTCCCAAGGTATTACTCATTAATGATATCTATTTATATTTTCACTATTTGATACAAGAACTTGGAACCCTATAGATGGATGATACTCTGAAAAAGTTATGTATGAATGGTGTGTTGTGACGTGAGCATCAACATTTGGAGACAAAGGGTTTAACACACGTTCCACATATACCCTAAGACTTTCAAATAAAATGGATAAGGTTTATCCTTATTCATGTATACAATGGACATTTATGGTTGGAGAAGCCTATTTAAATCACAAATAAAATGATTCATAGAATCATAGTGCTCCCAATGTTCAACAAATCCAAGACTACCAAAACCCTAAGTTGTGTAGAACTAGAAAATAAGACTCTTACTAAGTGGGATGGAAGAGGAATGAACATCAGTAGTGTAGCTGATATGGAGCTAAAATTTGGAATTCATGCGATTTCTCATAATATATAAAACATTAGTCATGTCAATAGTGTGTCATGTGAGGTAGTTGATTTGGCTCTCAAGGTAGTGAAGAACAACATGTCCTTCAACATTGCTGAGTTAATGCTGAATCAGCTCAACAAGAACATGGAGAGCATCAAAACTTCCAAGAAAAAATCCATGTAAGTTTGGTTCACCCTTAACATGTGTATTCTTCTATGTGCAAAAATTCTTTGACTCTAAAGGCTTAATCATATTGAGAAAACATGTACTAGTGTTATATCATATTAATGAATATATAACAGAGATGGTTGAAAAATTTGTCGGTATCATGGACAACTATTTTGATTCATTCAAAGAAAAGATGAATAATAGATATATAGAATTCCAAAGAAACTTATCAAAGACTAAAAGAATGATATTTGTTTCATGGTAGACTATGAAAAAGTATATATTCAAGCAATTAGACCTAGATTAGTATGGGTTAAGCCTCTCAGCTATGAGATTAATATTACTGACACAAAAGATATTATTGAGGCATTGTTGAATGAACTTGTGGATCCCAAGGCAAGGATAGAACTTGAAATGAAGCTTCCTCAAGAAGTCAATAAAGGAAAGAAGAGGATAGAAAAACTAAGGAAAGCAAGTTCTACTCTCTTGTTGACTAAACAAAAAGGAAATGATGTGGAAGAAGATGAAATAGAAGAAACAAAGTTTAAGGAAGAAGATCCTATAAGGTAGAAAGGTAAGGTTATCATAACTAGACCTACCAAGTTATCCACTATTTTATTCACAAGAAGAGAACCAAAATCTAGGAGGAAATTGAAGTTAAGTGAGGAGGATGCTGAGGAAATTACTTTCAAGAAACCTCTACCTACATTTCAAGAAAATTAAAAGAAATATAACTAGGAGCTGGAATGGAAAATTTCAAATCTCTTAGATATGAAACCAAGAATGTAGATGAGAAGAAGTAGATTGAGTACATGATGATGTCAAAATTGGGTAAGTGGAAGTACTCTCTTGATCAACTTGTACAACAAATTGCAAATGAGCATACACAAGAAATCAAGCCAAGATGGGAAAATGCTAAGAAGGCAGAAAATGATATATTTAAACAGACTTTGAGGAAAATCATGTCAAGTTTTAGTGAAAAAGAGGTGAAAGAATATTTGAAGAAGAATGAAGAGAAGCTCACTCTTAAGTTTAACACATGTCTTGTGCTAATGAAAGACATGGAATCTATGGTAAGGATAGCTACTATCATATGAAAGAAAAATTACAACCTTCATCATCCGAGTGACTTTGTTGTTCATGTTAGTGATAAAGATGATGAAGATGACAAGGAAGATGATGATAATGATTAAGAAAATGTGGAAACTAAAGATGTGAATCTGGATAATGAGGAGCAAGAACATGGAGCTATAGAAGAGAATCTCCATGAGATTTATAGTATTGAGGAAACCAACCTAGATAACATTGCAATAGTAGTAATGACCTTATTTCCTCACTCTTTTAGCAAAGCTTTAATGTCATCAAGCTCAGAGAAAGCTTCTACCAAGTTGGTTGTGGAAACCACTACAACACCATGCACTAAATGAATCTGTACACTTGTTCAGCTAAGTACCATATTGACTAAAGTGATCATCACTTCATCTACTAATCAGAAAGAGCCTCCACCATCATCAAATTTGGTAATGCAGCAAAAAGGTATTTCTACTCTCAATGCAATATCTACTTTTGTTTCTAGCCCCTTAATTTCTACTATTGGTTCTATTCCACATTCATCTAATACAAGGATAGTTGAGAAAAAGGTTCAACTAAGTACTAAAGTTTCAAGCAAGGATAAAGGTAAAGAAGAAGAGATTGATCTTGATGAGGATATAGTTATCCCAAATTGGGATATCTCTACTCTAAATTATGATGAAATGAACATTATGGGTGAATTGTTGCAAAAGAGCGCTAAGCAATAGAAGCTTAGAGAAGGGAAGAGTAGAGAAAACTAAACACTTGAAGATGTAAAGAATATACTTTTGGATGCACTATGTATTGAGGTTGAAAGTACATAACCTATTTTGGATAGTCGGTAGAAGTTTTCTAGATATTCAATGAAGATCAGAATGGATAAGAAAAGTTTCTACAAAGAGTAGAGAGGAAATTAGAGAACAAAGTATTGGAATAGGTAGCATAGAAAATTGCAATAAATTGAGTAGAATTGTCTACTATTCTCATTTCATTAGAAACCTCTACAAATAATGTAACTTCATTATTTAGCAAGTTGTATGATATGTCTATCTTCACCGAAGGAATCAAAGAAAAATTTTCTAAGATAGATGAAGACTTGAAGGTAAGTGCACATCAATTGTCACTTGACTTGATCTATAGTTCTACTCACTACTCAAAGATTAGATTTCTAACAAATTTACAAGTAGAGTTAATAAGGGAAGAAGCCAGGATAAGAGCCACACTTGTAGAGATCCAAGGCATTATTCTTCTCAACATGGATGCATTGCTAAAATACATTGCACATGCCAAAATTCTCATCCATGACCAAAAATTCTCCATAGCTGATCACATGATGAAGATTGCATGTCATGCAAGCAAGGTGTTATAGGAAGATTGGGACAAGACAATGGCATTTGGAAGGTACATTTTTACTTCTTGTCACATTAAGGAATTACTATTGGTAAAGAGATTGCTCTTTTGATTTAACTGTTAGATGCCTCAATTTGTGACAATATCTAGTTACAATAGTTGGAAAGTTGCTTCTAAAAATACTAACCTTCCTCTAAATTCTTAGGTACAACTTCCTATTGCAGTATGATTGGCAATGAATTATTTTTATTTCTAATTTTAAAATGGAGTATATTCTTAACCCAAGAATAGGAAAGGTAAACCAAGCTAGGCCTAAATAGGAACTAACTTTGGCAAGAATTGGTATTTTAGGATTGATTAATTTTATGATTTCACACATCTTATGAACCCACAAGGCTTAAAGATATAATAGTGCATACTAACTAATACTAAATTGGTTCAATAGGAAATTAACTATTCCAAAAAAAAGACTAACTTAAAGGAAAACACAAAAGGATTTCTCTTGAATCTATGATGACAATATTATGATATTCAATTCTCTATTTCAAAATAGGGGAATGAAGCTTTATTTGTTCCTTGTTTTAATTTAGATGGAGGAGAAAACATAGAGTTAACACAAAGTAGAATGGAATAAAAAATAATTGACACAAAATACCATTCAATTCTCTCTACAACATCAAGTATTTCACACCAAAAGTTAGCTGACCCTTTTATTAATCTTCCATTCTAGTACATATAGGATTCCAAGATGAACATTAAAAAGGAACTTAAATCGGTTCATCTCTTCAAAAATGACAAATGGGAAGATGCTAGTTTGTCCATTATAATAATTACATCAAAATACAAAAAGAGGCGGAATATAAATCACTTTTCCTTCTTTCCCTTTTCTGATTTTGACCTATAGGCCTTAGCGACAACAATAATTAGAATCAATTCCTCATGCCTATGTACATGTACATTAGTATATCTTAAGAGCCATCTAGAATGCTCTTTGGATAAATCCTTAACAACATTTAACTGATCTTTAAACTCTTCCATAGCCACATGTCCACACCTACCAAGTTTCTAGTGCTCAAAAACTCTATTTTGTTGACTGGAAGATATCCTTGTCAAACTATCTATGAAGTTGAAGAAGTTAGTTTGCATGAACATTATCTTGATGGTTCCATTCCCTTGTCCACTAGTCTAGCAATTTGTATGTAGGCCTCTTAAGAGTTCATAGTCTATATCCTAATCCTTATTCACTTTAGCTCTAGTTTCCTTAAGTTGTTCCTCTATTGCCATGATAATCTCGAACTTGAACTGGATGCTCTGAAGCCAATGAATTAAAGGTTCATCTCCTTTAGGAAAAATCTTTGTTTGGACAACTTACTTAGTCTTCATATGGGTAATCATATTCATCAAAGAGACACACGATTCACTTTTAACCTTTTCTACTACCAAGGTAGCTCTATTAGCTGAAATATTGTCTTTCTTTATTTCCAGCCTTTGTATAGCATTGCCAATTTGTTCCATGATAGTGAGTCCATCCAGTTTGAGTTTCTTGCTCTAGTATCCACTAATTTTTTTCAAATTTTTTATCTTCTTGTAGCTAGGAGATGAGTGTTTGGACATCGACAGTAGTAGGATCACTAGTGATACGCATTCTAGAGATGCTCACCAATGGGGTGACCAATTGCTTAATAAAGCCATTCAATTCTTAGATTTTTGACTTCATTATGACCTTTGATAATTTGAGGCTTTTGAGCTATTCCTCTATTACCTCATTTGTTGACTTCCATAAGCCAACCTTAGTGTCATGTCTAGCCTCCCCAATATTCGTAGAGTGTAAGGAAAACTCATTTGTAGACAAATCTTCAATTCTTCCTTCTTTGGTTGGCTTTGCAATCTCCATTTTCAGATGCCCTATTTTAGGATCTTGTCCAAGGATGGACAAGGTCTTCTACTTCTTGAACTTGCTTAGTGCTGATCTAGAGTGGATAGCAAGTGATAACACATCTTTATTGGGGGCTCCTTCATCTTTCCTCTTTCTCTTTCCATCTAGAGTGTCCTCTAGCCATGAATCTATGCCTATTACCTAAGAGGTAGTCCTGAGAAAGTCTATCCTAAACATCTTTCTCTTGACCAGGGTGATTGCTTTTACAGCCAAAGAGAAAGGATTCTTTTGGGCCTATGAAATGAGATTTGAAGAATCTTGGCCTTTCTCTACCTCTTAGGTCTTCTTCATTGCCCTGTCAGATTTAGTTGACTCACTCTTACTACTCCCATCATCTTCGAGATATACTACCAGCACTTCGGGACTACTTGAAAGGAGAAGTGCAATGCTTATAGATGGTATTGGACTACTATGAGGTGAGAGGGTAAGAGTGACTGCACCATCTTTTGGTTTATCTACCTTCTTCTTCTTTGCTTCTAGTTGGGTTTCGCTCATTAAGAGGGAGCCATCCTAGAAAGTCTTAGCAAAAGGAACACTTTTTGTCAGGAGGTTGATCACCTTCATCTAATGGCTATGCTAGTCCTTTACTAATGGTAAAGGTTGCATTTGATGTGACACCTTAAGGGGAGGAAGCCACTATAACTACTGGAGAAGCTTGAGCAGATGTACTTTTACTTTGATTCCTTTTGGCTATGGTCCATTTGACCCATTTTCCTATCCTTTTGATAATCCAAGCCATCATTACATCTAGCTCTTCTCCTATATCCTCATAAGGTTCTAAGCTTATCAGAGTACCTCTTAGCTTGGTCAAGTAAGTGTTACTATACATGTTCTGACCATAATCTTCTGCTCCTATATCAATATTGACTTTGTACATTATCACTAGATCAACTATTAGTCTAGTGAAAGCATGATCAAAGCTCTCAAACTCATCCTTGCAATCAGCCCAATAGTCTTCAATGGTGCTGATGTGCTTGACCACACTTCTGATCTGCAATGCCTCCCTTGCATACACATTCAAATCAAACATGGGTCTCAAGACTTCATACATTTCCAACTTATACTTCATTTCAAACACATTTAGCATGTTCTTAGCATTAGAACAGGTGTCACAGCTAAAGGGTCCCACCTTCATGGGAAACTCATACCATTTCTTCCTCAAACTCCTGCTCAACACATTTACCTGAATAGCTTGTTGCATGATCATATCACTAGGATATCTCGGTAGCTTCAAGGGGAAACCATCAAAATCTATAAGATGTAAATAAGAAAAGGATGAGAATTGGATGAAATAACTTCCAAATTGGCTAATGGCTGCCATAGCTTTAGGACTAAATCTTCTTTCTATACATCCTTGAAGATCCCAACAAATTCTCATAGTGAGTCTATCATTAACTTTCATAAACTCTGCATATCTATTTTCCAATTGTAAGCATGGATAAAACTCATAAGATTTCACATCATCAAAAAAAATTTCCACCATTGGGAGGCCTGGCCATAATTATAAAGAAGCTAAGATGAAAATGAGGAAAGATGAAATTTAGAATGTGTTGTAGAATTTTTTTGTATGAAGAAAATTGGGCAAAATCTTGCTTACCTGATGAGACAAATCAATATATTAGGTGTTAGAGTAGATAACTTGCACCAAAAAGAAATATTGCTCAACAAAATTGAAAGCTTCTACCTCACCTTTCAGTCTATGTAGAAGGACCAAGATATCAATTGTCTTTTGTTTGAGATTAGTCAGAAACAAGGTCTTAGGAACCTTACTCATGGTGCTCCACAATTTTTGGAACCATGTCTACATGATTTCCTTTCTCCAGATCATCTTCTTTGCAGAGAATTTAGAAATGGTTCCTCAAAATGTAAAATTTGAGAACTCCTGTCATTCTAGAACTTGCAAGAAATTCACCACAATTTTCTTATTGATGGAGGTCAACACCATGTCAAATGGTAACACAATTTTCATGGATCCTAGGTTATAATGATTAATACATTCATAGGTCAATTATGGGGCCCAGACTGTAACCAGAAAACTAGCTGCCTTAACCAACCCACATCCTCAGAGCTTCTCAATAATGGGATGAATTCACTTTGACTTCACTCTTTTTTAGAAATTCTAGATGTCAAATAAATACAGAGAGGTATCTATGAAATTCTACAATTGGGACTTGATTCCATTCAACCAATCAAAACCCACAAATCTAGTTGACATTATTTTGAGAATGAGTTTTGAACTAAGAAAATAAGAAGAATAGCTAATGCACCAAATATTGGCTTTTTGAAAAAGTTATGAACATTAACAAAATACTTGTTCCAGAAAAAGAGCAGTGGTTTGTTCAACTGTTCATGTTTCCATATATATGGGAGCCTCAATTCATCTGTTGGTCTTTGGAATTCGTGCCACATAAATGCATTGAAGGAGAGATCCATTGAAATAGTAAATTTTTGGTTTTGATGGATATCTCAAGGTCTTTTCACTATTTCCATTGGCCCAATGGTAACTTTCTATCGCCCTATACTTATTTTCTCATTTTCCTTTAAGTTTTTGGAAGTTAGCAATAGAGTACTCCATGGGAAAATATCTGCTGGGTTGAATTCTACTCATTAACTCTTTCTCATAATGGTTAGACTCCTTCTATTATCATCTTGAGATGTTGAATACACAAAATATGGGCCAAATCTAAGTATTAGCTTGATATTCTTTAAGATCTAGGAAATTATCTTCATGGGTTGAAAACCCACCGAGGAGAAGACAATTTGTATTTTTCTACCAACGCTTCCCTTTTAATTAACCTTTAAACCATTATCCTTTTTGGGTTCAAAAATGTCTAAGTAAGGTATGAAAATTATGTAGGGACCCACCTTTTTCTTCTTTTCCTTCATAATTGCCTTTTGTGGAAAACCAACTTCATGGGTTGAAAGTTGACCAAGGAAAAGTTCATTCTAAGCTTTTCGCCAGAAATGATTATGAAAGTTGTGACAAATCTTTAACATTTTCTGAGGTAATAATTGTAAAAGGAACATGAATTTAGCATATAATACCTTTTTATTTTAGCATTTTTGATCTGTATGCATCATTTGGTGCCCTTTGCAATAAATCATCTTCATGCATTAGAAACTTGCCAACAAGAAGATGAATTCAACATTTTTGCATGCTTCTTCTTCTATTGATAAAGTGATAGATCAAAACTAGATTTACGTTGTAAATGATCATTTCATGAGCAACATGAATCTCTATCAGATTAGGCACTAACCTACCTATAAGATTATTTTGACAACATGGAGGACCACCCAGTTATGAAATGTGGAGAAGGGGAAAATGAGAAATCTGATGGAGACTCCTTCCACCTAAGGGGGCTTAGACCTAGACTCAAACACAACTAGGAACTTACTTAAAACATGGTGATTCACTTTTACTAATTAGTTAGAGGATGAAAAGTGGGGCAACAATTACCATGTCACATACACCTTTCACATTTATGTCAAAAAGGGGGAGAAGTATAGTATGATATGAGATATATGTAGAACGCGGGAGCATCATAGTATTATACAAATACATGTACATGTAATAAAAAAATCCTTTACAAAAGAAAATTTGAAAAATGTCAAAAACAAAGTGCCTTACCAAATTGTAGATATAGAAAGGAGATAAAAAAATGGTTTGGATTTGAAATTTTGAGAATTTAGATTTTGATTGGTAAGTATTTTTGTCACTAATACCGAAGGGTGAGATTGTTCACATTATGGTAAAATTTTATTTACCAATGACTTACACTTAGTCAATTGGTTAATCTAATACCAAGCTTATCTTGTAGTTTGCAAGGATAACTAAGTAATCCAAGTTCTACCAATTTTTATAGTTTTTACCAAGTTCCAACAAAATTATGCAGTTCATGCTGAGCAGTATCTACTGAGCTGTTCAATGACAATGCTAACCAAGATTAATAATATTAGCCAAGTTGCATAGTGTCAACTGTGTTCTACAATATCTATTGAGCTTATGGTGTCATTGATGTGAATCTTGTTTTGACTGAGCTAAGGAGTGTCAACTAAGTGATTTAGTTTATACTGAGCTCCGAGTGTTAGTATTGACTGAGCCATATAGGGTCAATCAAGTGAGTTATTTTATATGTCATGTATCATAGTTCTCACTGAGTCATGCAAGTGTTGACTAAGTTCAGGCTACTTGGAAGTGATTAGTCTAAACTAAGATTCTATGTATATTGAGAGCATGAAAGTGCCTAGTGTTGGCAATGGTTTTCAAGTATGAAAACCTCTCTGAGTTTGTCTTCAAAACCCAAGTGCCAATAGTTGAGCCAACTTTGTGATCTTGATGGAAGCCTATGTTGTAGATTACTTTCATGAGTTATGATTTGGATTGGTATATATGTAATGTATTATATCACATCCAAAAATGATATACAAGAATATATGATGCAAACATAGAGAGCTAAAATGTGAATTATGAAGGCTACAAGTAGTATAATGGACAAAAAAGATTTATCTATCATAATAAGGTGATCATTACATTTCAAAGGAATCTTAACCAACAAATCAGAATTGTAGATCAAAGATCAGCCATTGGTTCATCATAATAGGTGTATCAACTAAATAATTTAACTAGGTACACTTAATAGTCCTTGAAAAATCTCTTTACTGAGTGCATACTTTATTTTATGTTTTGCAAATCCTTTCACAAGGTAGACCTAGTGGTTCACATTACTCCTAATAGGGTAAATCATCAGAAGTGATCAATTTTAATTCTTAACTAGCCAAATTTATACTATAGTACTAAAGCTTCAGGGTATTATCCCCATTGTAGTTTTACTTTCTATTCAAAAGGTTTCTAGATCACCATTTCTTGTGTTAAAGTGTTATGAATGTTTCACTTCTTTGTTTCTTTCATGAATACAATTAGATTAGAATATTTTATAAAGGATTAATTGGATGCAACCCTTAACTATTCAAAATATTTGATTACTTGTTGTTACTATTGGTTTGATTTTTAAGAGTATAGAGAAAATTTTGAAAAAATCATTTGTGGTCATTATATCATGCAATTGAGGATTTTCTCATTGTATTTCTCAAAATACTTAGATTTCCCTAGTTCATGTCCTGGTCTCTGTGTTGTTGAAATTTTATCAGTTTCTCAAGGTTTGTCATCAAAGCAATCAGTTGAAAAACCCTAAATGTGAAAACCCTAATGCCTTAGTACATTTTACCTTAGTCTTGAAAACCCTCAAAAATAATATTTCAAAAAATGCTTTTAAGGTATATTACTTTTACCCTAAGGAGGGGCTTGCACAAGCATGACTTCATTAAAATATTGTTTAAACCTTAGGTGGCCATGCTTTGCTTGCAAATTGCTCGATCATTTTATTAAGAAATACCCCTTGTGATACAAATTTTATGTGATCATTGATCTTGTTTAGATCAATAGGTATCACATTCCTGCAATTTTGACATGCAAGGTTTTTAAATAATATGAGCATGCACTTTGATGACACATAGTCCTTGGCCTTTTTAAGTCTTAGTGCACCGCAAAGATTGTATTTTTTCATAAATTGCTAGAACCTTTTTGTAGAATTGTTAGTACCTTTGATGCACATTTCATAATTCTTGTGATATGATTGCTTGATATATTAACATAGGTCTCACTTTATGACCAAGATTCATTGACCATTGATCTTGTTTAGATCAAGGGCTAACACTTTCCCACATTAAGAAGATGCACAAGAGATAAGTAAAGCAGGAAAATGCAAATTGGACACATAATAGGATCTAACATCATGACCCCACCTTTCCTTAGAATGTTTTTGAGGTGTCTTCCATGGTAGTTGTCAAATAAGTTGGACTGGGGGGCAGTATTTTATTCACCAATTTAGCTGATGTGGTATTTTGAAACACATGATTCAATACCCATTGATCTATGTGAGATCAAAGGGTAGCACAAGCCAGCATTTTCAAGCTGCTCATTGAATAAGGAATGCAGGTAAGCAATTTCTTAGCACGTAGCAAGGTGGGGTCAAAAATCTCTAGTTTTTGTTGCGGTGTGCCAAGCTATAAGATGATTGCTTATATGTACTACAAGTTGTGCCACTAAAGAAGTTTGTAGCTAGATGAGATTGAAGCTTTATCAACTATAGATCTTACAAAGATTGAGGGTTAGTGCAAGCCCACAATTTGAAACTACTTGTTCAATAAGGAATGTGGGTATGCCTTTGTGCCACGTGTCACAGTGGGACAAAAATTATGGAAGAATGTTGAGTCACACCATGTTGTCTGCCACATGTGCTTAGCTAGAAGTACTTATGCTACAGGCGCAAATATCTCAGAAATTAATGTTGTACTTAGAGGGGTGAGAGTATGAGGGTTGAGAAGAGTCATTCCATTGGTCCAAGTCAATGCTACGATCATAAACTGAAGAGATTTTCACACCATTAATGTTTAGAAGATTGATGACTGGTGCAAGCCCGCAATTTGAAGATGCTCATCCAATAAGGAAAGTGGGAATGTGCTAGCTTGACATGTGGAAAGAATGACATCAAGAACTTGCTCACTCAGATGAAGATATGTGACCTGTTGGTGTGGAAGTTGTCAGGAGGCACAAACTCATATAAAGGCTTCCTATTGGTCAGTGTAGCTGACTGAACTTTTTTCAATTGTAAACCTATCTGATCGTTGATCTTATCTTGATCAATGAGTGGTTCTTCCCCACAATTCTAAGGTGCAAGAAATTTAATGAATGTGGGTAAGTGGTAATGTGACATGTGGCTATGTTTTTAAAGCCATAAAGCTCATTGTTTTTTAAATTAATTTCATCCGATCTAGTGAAAATCTATGGATAGGATTCAAATCTGGGTGCAATTTGGAGGTAAGAATTACAAAGAATAAATATGGTGTAGAGCTCATTTGTGTAATTTCAATGCATGAATAAAACTCATGATCTCACCATTAATGAATCACTAAAGTCTGGAAATAATATCGGAGCATACAAAATTTTTAGAGCCAAGGCACAAAAACTTTATCTAGTGATCTAGTAAGTTACAGAGGAAATCACACAATGTAGAAGTGCAAATTTTAGTCGGTAAGTACTTTGTGACTTCGTGAAATTCAAGTATCTATTGTTATAAAAAATTATAGGGTTTATTCAAAATACCTCACTGGAAAGAATTCACTAGACAAATGGATTTTCTAAAATGTTCTATACTTGATGATTTTCTTGAACAATTCCCTTTATCCATACATGGAATAACTAAGGGGAGGGAACTCATTCCAAAACACCCTAGGGTAGCTATAGCAAAAGGTTTCTATGACAAAGAAAATTGGGTAAGAGATGCCCAAGTTTCCATGGGGGGTTTGGAGTTATTCCAGAAATGGCTTTCAGTTTGAAAACTAGATACCCCTATGAGCAATGTCTAATTTTTTTATATTGGGAAATCAATAGTCCTTATAGTTTTCTTTGATAGTGATTTATTGATATGATCCAATTATATGGTGGGTAAAGAATCATGCTGGAGTGAATCTTTTTCGGGTCTACCCTAAATTGACTAGTGAGGTTTTCAACCTCAACCCTAACCACACCATGCATGAAATCATTGATATAGATGACCTTCAAGCAAGGTATGATGCACAAAGGATTTAATTAATGATAGGGCCACTACAATAACATGCTGCTAAAATTGGTAATTTGTTTGTGATTACTACTAGAACCCCAGAGTCATTGCTAAGAAGACATTTTAACCTTAGGGCTCACCCATTATATTTTTCTCTTTGCAAAATTTTTGGGATGGATGAAGCTGATCAAATCCTAGGCTTAGTTGTCCTTTTTATGGCCCAAACTCTTGAATTTGGGATGAGCACTATTATGGATTTTTCTACTTTTCTTGTGAAGGAAATTCATAATGATTTGGTGGGGATAGCATGAGGAAAACTCGACAAAGCATTTTGTTGGTATTCATTTCTTATGTATGTATGCTTGTATAAGGGATTTACCTTTTTCTCCAAGGGTATGGAGCTAGAAATAACCAGTGATGGAGAGAGGAATCCAATGCAGTTATGGAGTGTGGATATGACTTTAGAGGCTAAAAATGCCAGTTATGTGAGGTTTGACAGATACTTTGCATCAAAGATTAGATTACTTTTGAGAGGGAACAACCCTAGAATTCCACAACCACTATTAGAGTTGATCAGACCTAAGGACCATGCACAATGGTTATTGGTTAGTCATAATTGGGGGGATATAATCGCTTATAATGTTTTAATAGTAATAAGAGTATATGGTTTTTTGGTAAAGCCACATGTGCTGCCATTTCATGTACCCTTGAAGATAGGAATAGTTGAGCTATTATGGAAAATAGGCACTATAAATGAGAGGGAGTTTCCTAAGCAGGGTACTTTTTTCCAATTGTTACTATGATACATGATTTTGTCTTTATGAGGAAAGGATGGAAGCACCTAAATTTGTTCTTAGATATGAGATGGAAGAATCTCATGCTAGATTTATTGATCCTGAAAGATTCTATGACCTCTTAAGAGAGAGGGTGAAAGCTTCCCACATGGTGCAACAAGTTTACTATCCAGAGGATGTGATTAGGAATGTTTTTAGTTTACAAGGGCAAGAATTGAGAAAGGAGAAATGGATAGTATTCAGCAAGACCCTAGAATTTATTAATTCTTTTGACCCCCATTATGACCCATTGAAAGATAAAAATATTGGAGATCCAAGATGCAAGCATTAATGAATAATTTTGCTCTAATTATCCAAACTATGAATGAGAAGAAGGCCATATATGTTGAGACATACCCAGACAAGGCTATAGAGGTGCAAAGGAGGATCAAAAATAGAAATGTAGTGGCCCTTGGCCAATACACCTTGTAGAAAAGGGTGAGATATGTAATGATCTAGAATGTGCAATAGGTTCCTCTTCAGCAGAGACCAAGCCTAGGAAGCCCATCTACAGTCAGTGCTCTAAAAAGACAAAAATTTGAGCAAGGGTCTTCTTCCCAAGTGGAGCAATATTCCCCGAGAAAATCCCCAATCAGAATTGATGATGAAACATATCTAAGGGAGCATCTTAGAAAAATTGGTTGAGAAGGAGATGTAATTGTTACTTCCATAGATTTGGAAATTGGACAGCCTCAAGAACCACCTACACCTTCATTGGATCTCACTGTAGCTGATTATCAAGGTAAGTAGATTGATCTCATAGTTGCCCAAGCCTAAAAAAAAAAATTAATGATGAGAATTTTATAAAATCTATGGCTTTTTCTCAATTTTTGTAGAGAATAAACATGGGAAATTTTAAGAAAACTTAAGAGAAGATAAAGGTAGAATAGCTAGACAAACCTGAATCTGCTATTAAGGAAGAGGTAAAGTCTAAACTTTTGGATGAATTTTCTCAATTTACACCTAAAGTTGGAAGGTAGATAGTTAAATAGTCAGGAGTCCTCCTTCTACCAGAATGCGATATAGTGAATACCATTATTTTTTATTCAGTAAGAAAAAAAAAGGATGTTCAATTAAGGATCAAGGAAGAGATGTTATAGGCTCATAGAGGAGTCAAGTTTAGTGATGACCACCAAGCCCTTGTTATTTGGACTATGGAAAAAAGAACAATACCAGAATGCATGAGATTTCTACTGAAGAACACACTGGTGCATTGATAGTGTTTAGGGCCGGTGAGGTAGGCTGTAAACAAATAATGGCAATGGCTTTAGAAATGCTAAAAATTGGTAGTGTGGTGTCTAGCCAAGAAGAAGATATATTTGCTCAATTCAATGCTAGGTTTGAAGAAGTTTTGAAATCATATGAGGAGAGGAGTATGTAAATATAGTCATTGGAAAATAAACTGACTCAAATGGAGAAGATTCTTGGGAAGAGAAAATTAGGAGAATCTAGTAAACCTAGGATTGCATACACCCCACAGCCACCTATTGAGCCTTTTAAGTCAACACCAATTATTGAGATGCCAAATACCCTAGAAAAGCCTCAATTCTATATTGCAAAGGATTTTAGAGAGGAGAAAAATAAGTTATATGCATTGCATGTAGAACTTAATAATCAATATGAAGAAAAATTGGGGTAGGGTATCATGTATTTAGTAGATAGAATTGAATGTCCATAATTTTTTGATTTGCTAGCAGGGATTGCAGCTATCAAGGATGAGTTAAAAGGAAATGAAGCTATATTCAAACCCATTCTACAAAAGTGGACAAAAAGAAATGAAGATATCACTACTATGTGTATATCTATTATCCAGTTGACCTATCATTAGATAGAAAAGATCTTTGATTTGTTAAATAAATTACAAGGTTTTGATGATAAAAAAGATTCCTTCTAAAGAAGATTAACTATTTGTTTGTCCAAGTATTTTGCAAACAAAATTTGATTTATTCCCTTGTGCTTTAAAGACAATTGAGAAAGTGAAGGAAAAGGAAGAATGGAAGAAGGAGTTGAATGAGATATTTTGTGAAAGAATGAATACACTTATAAATTAAATAGGCCATCTATTATGGGCCATGAAAAATGAAGATCTAGTAAAGGTACAGTTGTTCTACAACACCATCAAAAAAGATCTTGTAGATATAGAGGCAATTGCAAATTCCTTAATAATTGTGGCAAGAGAGGTCATGAGTTTCGATTGGCCTAATGACACTACCTACAATGAGTGGAAAGATAAATTTATGTCTATAGAGTAGATGGTAGGAGATGATGAGGTAGATGATTATGAGAAAGAAGGAGGTGAAAAAATAGAAGTCACCTGTGCAGTTGATGATAAAGACAAAGAGAATCCTCAAGTAGCTGGACATGACTCGTCACTTTCAAATTTGATGGCCACCTACCCTGATGAACCAGAATGATAAAGGAATCAGATCATAGTGTTTTTTTCTTTCCAAGTTGAACAACAGACAGGGACCCACAAGAATTTTCAATGTATTAGTCTTTCTATTATTCACAATTTTTTTTTCTTGTGATAGGTGTATGTAAGAATCTTTTTGAATGACACCTGTGAATCACATTTCCCTTTGATTTTTGCAACTTGTACCTATGTAAATGAGTTTTCAAGGCAATGTGATGGTCTAATTTCTAAAGACTTTTAGTCATATGCTTTGTTTGTTTTTGGTTAAAATAATTTGAGGAAGCTTTATGATGTATTTTCTCTATAAGTTTGTGGGAATACATTAATACAGAATGATCTCTGTGTTTATTCATAAGGTCATTCTAAGTTCACTACAAGTGTATACAATTTTCAAAGAAAATGAATTCGAATTATGAGCTGTCCATATACCAGTTCTTTATGAATTTTGTCTCCTCTTTGTTACTTAGCAATCTTGATGTTGTGTGAGTAAAACTTGTGCAATTGAATGCAATCCTTTATGTTGTATATCTTTTCATTGCTGCTATTAGTTCAATGAATTAAGTAAGAGCTTTGATGAATTTGATAAGGTTGTTGTAGTAATGGGAAGGATTTTTCGAATGATGGATTCCAGCAAGAATTGCTGATAATATTTGTTGTAAGGCAAAAAATTAGATCTATAGAATTGCAGTAGACTTTGAACCTTGTTGGACTAGGCACTGGTCAAATTGCTTCAGCTGGAAGAGAAATAGATCATAAATGGGTATCAAATGCAAACTTTAAAATCAATTTTACTTTTATTTCTTGAAGATTTTCAAAGTTGGTCAACACTTGTTTGCATGAAGTATTCTAGCCTTAGTTAGCCATTAATAAAAAGAATACTTGCAGATCTATAGAAGATTGTATGACCAAATCTATTATATGGGATGTATTCTATTTAAAATGTCACAATTAGTTGTGTGTTTATGGATTGAGGATGAGAATCAAAATGACACAAAGATAGTGTCCATACAACAACAGTCAAATTGAGTCATCCCTTAGGTATACCCACCTTGGTCTTGTAGAGCCTAAGAGAAGGAAACCATTCTGGGTTTTGTTAATGTTGGATCCAAAAAGTTTTCATGTGTAATTGAAAATAGGAAATAACTAATCCTTAGGTTGCATATTATCATCATTTTGGTATTGAAGCACTCTATTGTTCTATAGTTTTTTAAAACTTGAATAGTTACATGGTGCACTTGTAGAATATAATTATCCTATGGGTTACCTAGTGTCATTTCTAGTTTGTTTCCATTAGGATTCATGTGGGATGTTGGGTTAATCCTTGCATGTTTGTTTTCAGTCATTCCTATGTAATATTGGTGACAAGGTCTTGATGTTCTTCGTAACCTTGGATAGTCTCTAATATAATTAAATGAAACTAAGTGCTCATTGATAGGGTGGTGCTTCATCTAGTGTAACCCATGCTCAAGCTTCAATGGATTCCATCCTCCCTTCATTTTCCAAGGCAAAAGGCCAATTTTCATCATCTTGCCACCTCAAACCAATATACTTGATCCACATACCTAATCCAATTAATTATATAATTTCAATCATGTGAATCCTATAGTACAATCATATCCAAAGATTTTTGACCCCCCCATCCAAAAATCAATATCCCAAGGGTACATTTAGAAATCCAATCCCCTCACTCCCTCACAAACCTAAATTATTAGCTTAATTGTTAAAATTGTGCAAATCGTTTCCCTTTATTTCATAATTTTGGAGTGAACATATGATTCCTTTTTTAGTCATCTCTTAGATAGTTTGAATCCTCCATTATGACCTAGTTTTCTTACTTTTCAAGAAGCTCTTAGGACTCATTTCCTCTCCCAACCACTTTCATGAGGGGTAAACACACAATTCAATCTTTACTCTTTCTTTTCGATATTGGGGTAACCTTGTTTCTTTACAAATATTCTTTGCATCATCTATCTTTAAAGTTCTTCAAAATAGTGTTATCCCAACACTATGTCAGAGGGAAAAAATGTAGACAACTAAATTTTATTACATCATTTAAGAACTTTTACTTAGTCATCTCCTAAGACATTTTTTATTAAGTATTAAATATTTAATTAATTCAATATCATCCCCTAGTTGGTTAATCTATTTAATTGACTATAGTCAAATTGATAAATTAAATGATAACCAAAAGTATAATTATCAATTAAATCCATATTCTTCTATTAAAATAAATAAATGCATAATAACTTTATTTAATTTAATCCCATATTCCCCTTGAATTAAATAATAATTTTTAAATCAAATCCTCAACCGTCAACACACTGTTAACCCAATCCCAAATCCTTAGTTCCAACTCAACCCAACTCATTTACCCATACTAATCCATTTAATTAAAACAAATGAACCCATTTAATTTTCCAACCAACTTGCATTCATCTAACATTTGTACTTACTAATGTACTGCAAGGTAGGAGAATCCCCAAAGGAGATGTCATAGCCCCTAGAAAATAACCACGCAATAGAAACATAATAACAATGCAAGATTTGAAGCCAAGTCACAAATCTTTATTCATAAAATAACTCTTACATGCAATGTGCAGGGGTGTAAGGCCTTCCCTGTTATGACCAAATACAATATTAATTATAATAATAGTTTTACAAGATCCCTCAAGATCCAACCCAAACATCAACTAGTTTAGATTCGCACTCTTGTAGAAAATTCCAAGGAAGATTCAACTAGTACTCGCAATCCCACCAAGTAATCTCCTTGTTTTCAAAGCCTTAGCTACTAGCTCTCTTCAAAAAATTTCTCCTCTACCACCTCCTCTTCTCCAAGATGGATTAATACTTACTAAAGACTTCACCACAACCCCTACTTATACCAATCTAAGCCACAAGTTAGCCTACTATGCTACAAATTAAATATCCCTTACATTAACTACTTGAAGAGCCACAAGTTGGCCTTCAACAAGAATTAAATACCAAATGCCTTTAAAGGATTACAATAATTATTAAATATATTAAAATTAACTACCCAAGACCCAAATAGGTCCACTCAACCCCACCAAAATCCCTTAATCATGTAGAATAGCAAACTACCCCAAGATGATCCTACATCAGACTCCCTAGGTGCAAAAACATGTTCTCAGAAGTTGGAACAACATCTTCTAAGATTCAACACATAAATCCAAAACTAGTTCTTTACATAAATGTCCTCCAAGTCTTTAACCCATAGACTCTTTCCCTTGCTCTTCTTCTACTTTTCCATTCTTGGTATTCCAAAGGTTTTCTATCCACACTAATTGCTAACCTTTTCAGAATTTGCCAACTCAACTTGGTTGCCAATACTTAGGTTCCTTCTACCAACCTCTTCATTCTACAAAGGAATAAAGGAATGTTTCCTACCACCTCTCTTAGTTGTAAACACATTCTTATGACAATTATGCGTGGCCTTTCAATCATACTAGTAAGGTCTACCATGAAACACGTGAAAACTATTCATGTCCACAATATCACACAATATTTGATCCTTATACTGCCTAATTTGGAAATCAACAAGTCACTACTCCCTCACTTCCAAAGCATTCTCACCTTGCAACCAACCAATCTTGTAAGGATAACGATGTCTCATTCTCTTTAAACCAAGTTTCTGAACCATCTCCTCTGCAACAAGGTTATCCATACTACCACCATCTACAATCACCTTGCAAACTTTACCACCTGACTTACAAAAAGTCTTGAAAAAACTAATTCTTTGACAAGAACCTCATGTCCTCTCACCAACCAATACTCAAAGAGCTAGCAAACTTGATCCTTGCTCAAGATGACTATCCTGGTCTTCAGCCTCATTCATAATAGCAATTTTCCTTCCAATCAAACATTCAAAAAATATATACCCTTCTTAACCACACCTAAAAAAATTACCTATCAACCCACCTCCACCTGTCCTTCTTTTATGTTCAACAGGTTTTGGTTCTCCTTCTACATTTAGTTTAGCTTGCACTAAACTATCTTGCTTCTCCTTCCCTCGAGAACTACTTTTATTCATCCTCTTTAGGTTCTCCTCTTCTCTCAAAACATAATGATAAGCATCCCTAACCAAAGAAATATTCAACATACCAACCTTATTCTGAATATTGAACCTCAAACCATTAATGTACTATGCTACCTTCTCCATTGACAATTCTCTATGCCTAGACTAGGTAGTAAACTTGTAGGAATCCTTGGTATAATCTTTTATAATAATATCCTTGTGCTTCAAATTTTGTAACCTCTTAAATAACTCAAGTTCATAATCATTAGGAATGAATTTAGCCTTCAACTTAGTCACCATCAATCTCCATACAGTGATCTTCATTTCAGCTTCCTCTTCTCTATCCCTTTGCAGTTCCTTCCACAAGAGAGAAGCATGTCCCTTCAACTTAGTTTGTGCCAACCTTACTCTAAGTGGATGCTCGATATCCTCAAGATCAAATTAATCTTTCAATTCACCAATCCAATCAATCACTTCTTCAAGATTTAAAGTACTTGAGAAATAATAAACCTCCATCTTATGCTTCAACTTCAACTGAGATCTAGGTCTAATAAACTAACCAACCCTATTTCCCATAGGTCTCACAACATGATCAGTTTTGGCCTCACCACTCAATCTAGCAAATTCAAAGTATTCAACAACTTCCTCCTAACCATCTTTAGTACCCATATGATGAGGTACAATACCTATAGCAATTATAATTTCAATGATCATAAACTCTTCATCAATGCCATATCAAAGCTAAAAGTGGCTTTAACCTCCTATATTTCAGATCTAATTTCTACTTTAACCCTCTCTGAGATCCTTTCTTCCATAGCATCACTAAGATCATGAATAGCCCTAGGGTCCAATCTTCTCATAGACATCTTCCAAGATTTTTCCAAAACCTAATAAATCAACTTCACAAAACCCTGGTGCAAATTGCCTCAACTTCAATGCTTAGTCTACACACTTGGGAACAACCTTTTCTCTAATACCACTTGATGTACTACAAGGTAGGATAATCCCCAAAGGAGATGTCTTAGCCCCTAGTAAATAATCACACAGTGGAAAAACAATAATAATGCAAGATTTGATGCCAAGTCACAACTCTTTATTCATAAAATAACTATTACATGTAATGTGCCATGCTGTCAAGCCTTCCTAGTTATGACCAAATACAATACCAATTACAATAATAGTTATAAAAAATTCCTCAAGATCCAACCCAAACACTAGCTAGTCTAGATCCACACTTTGGTAGAAACCTCCAAGGAAGATCTAAATGGTACTCACAAGCCCACCAGGCAATTTCATTGTTTCCCAAGCCTTAGCTACTAGCTCTCTTCAAAAAATTTCTCATCTACCACCTCCTATTCTCCAAGATGGATGAATAATAACTGAAGACTTCATTAGAACCCCTACTTATACCAATATAAGCCACCAGTCAGCCTAGTATGCTAAAAATTAAATATCCTTTACATTAACTACTTGAAGAGCCACAAGTCAGCCTCTAATAGAAATTAAATACCAAATGGCTTTAAAGGGTTACAATAATTATTAAATAATAAAAAATTAACTACCTAAGATAAATATGCCCACTTAACCCCACCAAAATCCCTTAATCATTTGGGATAGCCAACTAATCTAGGATGCTCCTACATCACTTACCCCTTAATCCCCCTTTTATCTAAGTCTAATCTTCATCCTAATCATTTGAACAACTTTAAGTATGTCTTAAGAAATCTTAACCATTACCAAAATCAAATATCCCATTCCATCTCTTACACCTCTATTACATACCCACCCACATTCATTATATGCTCTTATAAAGACTAAATGACTTCTTACACATCCCTTGAACTCCTTTACATTCCTCTTATACATTCCAACCCCTTCATAACTCCTTTATCCCCACACTTTCCCTCCATTTTTCTAATCCTCTCACATCCTCTATCCTTGTGACACTTGTGACAAGATTATATATTTGAGAAAGAAAAATCTATTTGTTTCCCTCTCATTGAATCCTAGCCCTTCCTCACCTTTTGTCAATTTTGCATCTTGACCATCCATCTTCACCTCCCTTGGGCTATTAATGAACCCATCTCTCTTCACATTCATATCCAATTTTTATGCTAATGTTATAATGCTCTTGTGAAGAACAATGTCATCATATACACTCTTATAATGATAAAATTCAGAGCCATTTGGCACTTCAATCTCATATCCACTGAAGGCTAGAGGCATACTTGAGGAAACATCTCCATCAATTAGACAAATTTTCTTCAACTTGGAGTTATTTGGAGGACTAAGGTTTTCATTGCTCTTAATTCTTATTGGTTTTATGTTTAAGGTCTTCTTATAGGTGTTAAAGTTGTTGTTTTATTGAATACTTTGTCTAAACTTGGTATTCCATTGGCAATAAAAACCTTAGGTGGTGTAGTTAAAGCTTCCTCAATGCATAATTAATAAGATAGGATAATATAAAGATATATATGCCTTCATTAAAATTATAAAAAGCATTAAAATAAAACTCATATACATTAGAATATATATATATATATATATATATATATATATATATATATAGGTAAAACTGGTGAGCCACTCTCTCTCTCTCTCTCTCTCTCTCTCTCTCTCTCTCTCTCTCTCTCTCTCTCTCTCTCTCTCTATATATATATATATATATATATATATATATATATATATATATATATATATATATATATATATATATATATATATATATATATATATATATATATATATATATATATATATAATATTACTCAAAATATGTTAACTGGAAAACAATCAGTAAGAAAACCTAGCATCATCCCTTTTAATTACATCAATATAGTTTCCATGGTTACATTTTTTAAGCACCATTAAAATCATATCATGAATACATTAAGGAGTATCAACTATATCCCAAGAGTATACTTTCAATTCACAAAAAGTACTTACCATTGCTTTCAATGCTCAAATTTATAGATTATCAAGCAAAAAAACAAAATCCTAGAACTTTTTTCACTGTTCACTCCTCCATATCATCACATCCATGAAGATCCCTATCTACCTTGGCATTCATGTCCACCCTATCCTGACTTTGTCCATAATTTGTGACACCTTGAATACTTGAATTTGTGCATTCTATAGATGCCCAACCCTAACCATGAGCACCCTTGGGGTCCCATCCAGAACACAACATCTCTAATAGTTTGGGGGACCATCTAGACCTAGCTTGTGATTTGTTAAGCAATGACAGTATTTTTGGTGCAGCTAGAGAGTCCCAAGCATTCCATTCATCCTTCTAAATAGTTTGATAATTAAGTGTCCCCATATTTGGACCTTGATTGTGAAGCATATTAGAAAATATTTTCAAATCTAAAAGAGCATATCCAACTTTCTTTACTCTTTCTTCTAACTAAAATCCTAATGCATGGGAAGTGGCCTACAACACAACACAAGAGCCATTCCACTCCAAAGATCATAGTTTTGCATAGCCATAGATAGCTTATTATCAATAATAAAATCAGGCCATATTACCTTGTGAGCCAATAACTGAAGAAGTAGAGGAGATTGCATTATATCTATTACATTTTAGAGGAAGATGGATACCATGTTCAAAGGATATAGGAAATGTGGTGCTGAAGAAACCATGAATTCTTCTCCAATTACTTGTTTGATAGCTCTCCAAATTTTAGGGGAATGTGTTGTCCTAGTTTTTCACCCTTGCCATATGTTCAACCTCACAATAAAAAAACGTAGGGTCATATTTGAAAAATTGGCAATCCTTAGTAAAATCCCTAGTCCAAATTTCCTGAAAGATAAAATAAAACCTAGTTGTGTGCCCTAATTTTCAAAGAGGTATTCATTTTCAAAATAGTGCAGGATATAGTTTACCCTAAGTTCTCTTTTTATAAAGATTACTTTATTTTTATTTTTCCACAAATTGATCTTTTAATTTCCAAGCTTACCTTAACCATGGTCATCTTTCCTGAGCATTAAGAGAAATTCTTAAACTTGGATGAGTAATCATGGTCAACTATAGATCTCAGTATGATTGATGAATGGTGCTTACTTGCTAGATGGAGTTGCAAGGTCTTTAAATAATGTGAGGAAGAACCCTTGAGACATGAAGCATTTAATGATATCATGAACCCACACATGTCACATGCTATAATAAATTCCTTTTCATGGCAGCTATCAGAACATGTTGGTTTGCAAGGAGATATTATGTTGGTTAATCGAGCTGACTAGATGTGATAAATGTACAATTTTCTATAAGAATTGATCTTTGCTAGATCAACAAATAGTCCATACCTAAAAGATGAATTTACCTAACATTTAAGTAATGCAGGGAAGAACCAATCTACCATGTGGCAAGGTGGGATAGTTATGATAGAAAGTTGTTGACTTATGCTAGGTTGGAAAATGTGCTTATATGGAATGCCAGTTGGTTCACAATATTAAATGTCTTATTTGCAAGATACTTTGATTTTTTATAACTATTGATCTTTAGGTTATTAACAACTAGCGCTTACCCACATTATCAAAATGCTCAAAGTTTAAATAATGTAGGGAAGTGCCTACTTGATACATGTCCAGGATATTCAAAGCTTTAAAATAGTTTTGTTTTTTAAGCCAAGCTATCCAATGTCATGAAATTGACAGATGAAATTAAAAATTGAAGCACAAGATAAAATTAATAGCTAAAGGAAATTAATATTGCTCAGAACTCCTTCATGTGATCTTAATGCTCTAGTATAATTTGTAAATTTTCCATTATTGAACCACATAATTGCAAAGAATTCTCAGAATGCAAGGGTTTTTAGAGCTAGGGCACAAAATTTTGCATAGCTTTTAGTGAATTAAAATACAATTTATAGAGGAAATGAAGCATAACTCAATAGGTAACTAGTCTATAACTATTGAAAATGAAGGAATTAGAATTGTGTGAAGTTGGATTTTTTGAAAAATGCCTCCATGAAAGGAATTCTCTAGTCACACTAATTATCTTAAAATATTGTTCCATGATGATTTCTTGGAACAATTTCCTTTATTTTTACATGAGATAAAAAAAGATCAAGAGCTTGTCCCAAAAAGCCCTAGGTTGGTTGTGGGTGAGTGTTTTTATGATAGAGCCAATTGGATAAGTGATGTAGGAGCATCCAGAGGTATAAGGGCAATCCAGTTTCACCCAAAATAATGTACTTAGACTTAGTTTCTATTTCATGTGTTTTCATTTTTTGATACCCATTTGGGTCAAATAAAGGTTCCAACTCTTACAGTTCCAATATTAGTGTTCAAAGTTAGAGTTTTTAATCACCTTAAGATACATGTAAATGTTAGAAAAATAGGAGTATGTAATTTAGCAATAATTTTGGTGAAATAGAAGGTGTAAATTGGTCGGATGATTATCATTTTAATTTAGAGCATTCCAAAAAAAGAATCGGGTCAAAAGGCCCCAGGGTTTGAAAGTTATTGCAATTTTTTTTGTTTTTGGAGACATCCTAAGAATGCTTCAAACTTAGGATAAGGGCATTAAATGACTATGGGGTATGATTGGAGCTATCCATAGGGCTATAGAGCACTTTGAGAGCTTTTTGAAAATGTAAATGGTTCGTCAATTGGAGCTACAGTTCAAAAGTTATGCCTCCTGAAAGTTCGATTCCCATTTCTGAATTCTTCTAATTTTGTGCTGACTTCTAATGCAACTTCTAGAGCCTTCTATTTGGTCGATGGATGCCAACTAGCACTTTCTAGAATTTATTCCTAATCCTTAACCCTTCAAGGTCTATTTAAGAAGATTTTTGGCATTGTAAAAGGCAGTTTGGAGTGGAGTTTGAGAGTAGGTACTTGAAGAAGAATTTACCTCCAAATTTATGCTATTGTAAGCCCATAGGGCATGTTTTGGAGTATTTTTCTTTGCACTAAGTGTACTAGCATATTTTTATAGTTAATAAAATTTTCCCTTTCTTATTGTGTCCATTCTATTCTTGGGTTGTGTCTCCGTCAAGTGGTATCAGAGCTACTTTTCCTGAGTGTGTAAAAAGAGCACCGACTATGAGGCAGTTTGCACCAGGACTCTGTGGTTATGGGTTTGAATTAAGAAGATGCCTTCACAAAGAGAGCATGGTGGAAGGTCTGGAGCTATTAATCCTAAGGAGGTTAGAGCCCTCCAAAGGTAGGTACAAGTGTTGTAGGAGGAGCTTCATAGAGGAACAAATGTTACTGTAGGATGAAAGTGAGGATAACAATGAAGAAGAAGAAATTGGACCATAAGGGGAAGTTCTGAATCAGGTAGAGGAGAGGCTTTTTAGGGCCATTACTAAGTTTTGGAAAAGACCTACAATTGATGTGGGTGTATTTTCAAGAAATCTAAAACTAGATGAGCTAATTGACTAGATTAATGAACTGGAAGAATACTTTGAGTATGAGGATATCAAGGATCCAGATAGGGTTAAGTTTGCAAAGGATAAACTAAAAGGCCATGCCAAAATTTTGTGGTAAGAGGTTCAATTGGAAAGAAACAGAAGAGGAAAGGAGAAGATTACAAGGTGGGATCGTATGGTGGACAAATTGAAGAAGCAATTCATTCTTGTTGATTATGAGCTTGATTTGTTTAAGAAGATGCATGGGTTAAAGCAAGTAGGAAAATAAATCTAGGAATATACGGAAGAGTTTTATCGACTCTTGATTAGAGTAGGGCATGTAGATGCAAATAAGGAGAAGGTTGCTCATTATATTAGTGGGTTGCAACCTAGCATCCAAGAGGAATTAAGTCTAGTAAGAATGGACAGCATTGAAGAGGCATACCAGTTTGCCCTACGAGTTGAAGGGTAGCTAAATAAGAGGTTTGAAGGGAGACAAAGAGGGTGTGATTAAGGAGGATGGGGTACTAGTATGTCATCTGGAAGTTGAAATGAAACCCAAAAGAAAAATGAAGATGTGGGTACTAGCAAGAACCAGAGGAACAAGGGTTTCAACCGCTCCCGTGATCAAGACTTTGAAAATTAGAGAGGAAGAGGTAGAGGATGTGGACAAGGAAGAGGAGGCTTCCATGGTACCTATTTCCATTGTAATGAAGAAGGTCATCATGCCTTTGAATGCCCTCAATGAAAAGGAAGGACAGATAGGAGAGCTGAGGGTCAAGCTAGGATTGCTCATGTGGATGAGGATGCACAATCATCACATTCAAAGGATAAATGTTGTGATGTGATCATTGATGGTGGTAGCATTGATAACTTGGTATTAGAGGAGATGGTCTCTAAGATGAAGCTCAAGAGGGAGAAACATCCCCAGCCCTATCAGATTTCTTGGGTGAAAGATGATCATAAGGTCCTAGTAAGTGAACAATGTTTAGTGAAGTTCAAAATTGGGAGTTACCATGATGAAGTTCTCTGTGATGTTATTCCAATGGATTTTTTCCATCTATTTTTGGGTAGACCATGGCAGTTTGATAGCCATGCAGTACATGATGGTCATGCAAACACATACTCTCTAACAAAGGATGGAATTTTCCACAAACTAAAGTCCATGAAAAAGGAAGGCGAAAAGGTATGTAGCAATGCTAGGACTTGTCTTGTTGATGGAAGGAAGTTTTTACATGGCATGAAACATCAGTGTATGTGCTATGCTTTGATCCCTAGGAAAGATAAAGAAGGTAGTAGTAAAATACCACTTGAAGTTTTAGATTAACTAGGTGAGTTTGGAGATATCATCTCTGATAATGTTCCAAAAGGATTGCCACTGGTAAGGAAAATCAATCATCAGATAGATTTAATTCTAGGAGCTAGTTTTCCTAACAAGGCTTCTCATAGGATGACTCCTACTTAAACTAAGGAGCTAAATTGACAGGTTCAAGAGCTATTGAAGAAGGGCTTGATTTGGAAGAGCTTGATTCCATGTGCACTACCTGCAGTACTAACACCAAATAAGGATGGAGAGTGCAGGATGTGTACAGACTCTCGAGCTATAAATAGGATAACCATTAAGTATCGGTTTCCTTTGCCAAGAATGGATAATCTTATGGACTGCTTGAGTGGAGCTCAGTACTTGACAAAGATAGATCTCAGGAGTGGCCATCATTAGATATAGATACAAGAAGGAGATGAGTGGAAAATAGCCTTCAAGACCAAGGAGGGTCTTTATGAGTGGTTAGTCATGCCCTTTGGATTGACGAACGCCCCAAGCACCTTCATGTGGCTTATGAATGAGGTACTTAAGAAGTTCTTGGGAAAATGTGTTATTGTCTATTTGGATGATATTTTAATTTTTAGCAAGACTTTGGAAGAAAATTTATTACATATTCATAGTGTCCTTGAAAGGTTAAGGGAAGAGAAATTGTTAATTAATTTGAAGAAGTGTATCTTTGCAAAAAAGGAGTTAGTAATTCTACTTGTGGATACTTGTGGATATAAATCATTTTGAGCTTATGACTTATTTTAGATATCATAGTAGATATCATGTTAACTTATTGCATCTATTATGATCATTTTGAGCTTATGACTTATTTTAGATATCATGTTAACTCCATTGCATATTGGTGAACATGTTCATTTATCGTCATCTCTCTTAGTTCCTCCTTGATTAAATTATTATAACTTCATTTTTTTTTACTATCTTGACCATTCAATGTAATTCTACTTGTGGATAGTTGTGGATATAAATCATTGAATCCTGCATAGCAAGTGTTAACAACTAAAAATAGAAAGAATATAATGAGAAAATCAGAGAAAGGGAAGAATAATAATTATTCATGTAAATAAGCCAATTCATGTATAGATAATTCAATGCAATGAAATAAGAAACAAAAGAAATAACTGGGTTGAAAAGAGGGTGGGGAGAGCATGCATTTGATCTGAATTTGCTCTTAAATTTCTCACCATAGCAAGCAATCTTCTAAAAAAAGCCTACATATATTATGCTGTTATGATTGTCTGTTGGATCGTTATTGGTGAGAGAACTCGTGCTAGATTCCAACTCGTATTAGAAGTTCTGGGCCAATATCAATATCTGCACAATTCATTAGAATCAAAAGAATTTCCTGAGTTGCACAAGCATTGTTTATGACCTAGCTTGCAAAGAATAAATTTGGGTTATAATCTTCTAGTACAGGTCGGTCATCTTTCTCTCTTGACCTCCACTTGAAAAGGAACACTAAGCCATAAACTGGCAAAAGATTGCTTAAGGACTCCAAGTCTAGTGAATATAGCTCTTCAACCTGAACTCCTTTGACTTGCATATGTTGAATAAGTTCTGTGAACACGCTAGGGTCTGACTTGATAGTGCACCAAGTCATTCTGAAGATTAGTATTTGGTTGCACTAGGAAGATCACTAGCAAGAATTTTATAAACTAAGGTAATGCTATTTCAAAAAATGTAGAAGTGATATATGAACCCTATTACATTTAAGAAGGAGCAAAACAAAATAAGTAATTGGGCAGAGTTATGTAGTAAGCCATATTGCAAACTCAAAATTTCAATATAATAGCATAAACCACAACACTTGTGGTGCCTATAACATTATGATGCTGGGTAATAAGGAGTAGGGGCACCCTCCAAAGGGACTTTCTCCATAAGCAAAATCATCAGCTAGGGTACCCAATCCCTCAGCCATAGTCTGCTGAAATGCCTCAAGGCTCTGCTCATAGACGCCATCCTATCTGCTGTTGGAGCTGTGAGCACTATGGAGATACCCCAAGATAGGCAATATGGAGATTTTAAAGGGCTGTAACTGCATCCAATACCTTCATATGCTACTATGATTAAAAATAAATGTAAACCAATTATTGCAAAACATCCCAAAAAAAGAGAAAAGCGTTATAAAACATATTCATTGTTTGTCAGCTGCCTCTGCTTCACTGTCTCTGCAGCACAACCTCTTTCTCCAAAAGAGATGACAAGAACAAAGGAAACAGCAAGAAAATCCATAGGAAGAAAGGCTCCTCAGAAGCAGCTGGCAACAAAGGTGGCTCGCAAATCAACTCCAACAATAGGCAGATTGAAGAAACTGCACAGATTTAGGCCTGGAATAGTTTTAAAAGTTCTAAGTTTATTTTTAACAATCACACTTAGAATAATTTGTTTAATATAATTGAAGAAGATTATTTTAATTAGATGATAAGTAGAATCGATATATAAAATATTTAAAACTAAACAGATTGCACAATTTAATATAAGTGCTATCTAATAAATGCTTCTTATTTTGGTGGCACGCTGTCCAAAACAAGAGTAAAAAAAATTGATATCTAGATAGAAAAACCCTTTGGTGAAAAGCCTTCCAAAGGGGGTTAGATGAAAACTAATAGAAAATAAGAAGTAACCTACACAAATTAGAGCAAATAGAAGTTAATTGGGTTTGGCAGTAAACCAACCAAACCCAAAAGAAAAAAAAGTTCATTTTCTTCCAACTTAAGAAGATTAAAAAAGAAATTAGTGAAATCTCTCTCAAGAGTCTCCTTCAAATTGTACCTTCATGCAAACACTCAAAAACAAAGATTAAACTGCTCTAATACCATGTTAGAAATGGAAAAAGAAATATGTAAATAAGCAAAACTAGGAAAGAATCTAAGCGAGTTAATGCATGAAAAGATATTACCATAAGATAGGAGAGAGAAATCTTCAAGATCCAACACCATGAGACAAGATATTTGAAAAGGGGAAAGCAAAGAAAACCCCTTGTGACATTATGAATGAGGCATGAAAAATCCTAAGAAGAGAGAGAGAGAGAGAGAGAGAGAGAGAGAGAGAGAGAGAGAGAGAGAGAGCAATTGCTCATACAATAATTGAGAAGAGGAAGAAACCTCATGAGAAATGAGAGAAAAGGGTCATCTCTTAAATAGAGATGAGAAAGAGGAGTTAAAATGTAACTCCCATGTCTATGAATGCCACCATTCATAAGTGTGTGACGCCAAGTGTGAGATTCCTCTTAAGGAGGAATAATCTAAATTACAAATTACAATAAATATTTGTCCTCACATATTCAACTAGAGGAAAAAATAAGATGTAGTGGGAAAAGGATTTAAATGAAATATATTAGGATACCTTGTCTTATATCCTAATATATTATAACAATAAAGAAAGGAGGTCTAACCTTGGTTTATAAAAACACCAAGGAAAGATTACAACTTCTAATAGTGACAAATTGAATGATGCGAAGAAGAAGTATTCTGTTTATGGTCAAGAGTTCTATGCAATAGTTTAGGCCTTAAAGAAATGGAGGCATTATTTATTGCCAAAGGAATTTGTTTTATATATTGATCACTAGGCATTACAATACCTAAATAGCCAAGGTAAATTGAATCAAAGGCATATGAAGTGTGTAGAGTTCTTGCAGAGCTATATATTTGTGTTGAAGCATAGAAGTGGAAAATCTAATAGGGTTGAAGATGCACTAAGTAGGAGATAGTTGTTGATTTTAGTAATGCAGGTTGAAGTAGTTGGGTTTGATGAACTCAAGCATCTGTACCCTAAGGATCATGATTTTGCTGAAGTTTGGAAAGCTTGTAAAGAGCCTATTGCTATAGACAGAACTAAGTGGTTAGACTATCTAATTCAGGATGGTATGTTATTTAAGGGTGGTCAATTATGCATTCCAAGGAGTTCCATGTAGGAAAATCTGATTAAGGAGAAACATAGTGGAGGGATGGCAAGACATTTTGGTCAAGATAAGACCATTTCCATTCTTAGAGAACATTATTTTTGGCCTCAGATTTCACAGGATGTGAAGAAGTTTGTACAGAGTTTTCACATTTGTCAAGTTGCCAGGGGATTTAGTCATGATACTGGACTATATCAGCCATTACCTATTCCATCAAAGGCATGGGAGGACATAAGTATGGATTTTTTTCTTGGATTGTCAAGGAAAAAAAGGGGTAATGACTTAGTATATGTGGTGGTTGATGGGTTCTCCAAAATGGCACATTTCATTCCATGCCACAAAACTCATGATGCTGTCCATATTGTAGACTTGTTTTTCAGAGAGGTGGTAAGACTACACAGTCTCCCAAGGAGTATAGTTTCTGACAGAGATACTAAATTTGTGGGGTATTTCTGGAGAACATTCTGGAAGAAGTTGAGAACAGACTTGAAATTTAGTTTCGCACATCACCCATAGATTGACGGCCAAACAGAAGTGGTAAACAGAAGTTTGGGAAATTTGCTAAGATGTTTAGTTGGGGATAAGCCCAAGGGATGGGATTTGATTCTACCACAAGCAGAATTTTATTACAATAAATCTATAAACAGGAGTACTGGTAGATCGCCATTCCAAATTGTATATGGAAGTAGCACAAGGACTGCACCAGAATTGAGGAAGATAGAGCAAGGGGAGAGGACAAGTGTTAAAGCTGAAGAATTTGTTGAACATATCAAGCATCTACATGAGGAGGTTCAAGCACACATTACCAAGATGAATCAAGAGTATAAATCTAGGGCTGATCAAAGGAGAAGACATAAGGAATTCCAAGTAGGGGATCTAGTCATGGTACACTTACAAAAAGAAAGATTTCTAGCCGGTACTTACAACAAGCTGAAAATGAAGAAATTTGGCCCTTATAAAATTTTGAAGAAACATGACTCAGGAAATGCATATGAAGTGGAGTTTCTAGATGGTATTCACATTTCTCCTATTTTCAACATTGCAGACTTAACAGAGTATCATGATGATGGTGTAGATGAGGAGCTGACGTTAGAGCCATGTCCAATTCTTGCTTCTAAGAAGGAGGAGATAGAAGACATTCTAGATCATCATGTGGGAAAGAGTACCAGAAATAGGCAGTATGAAGAGTATCTGGTCAAGTGGAAAGGATGGTTGATAGAGGACTCAACTTGCATATTAGCAGCTATGGTTTCCCATTTGGTATTTCCTCTACCATTCATAAAGTGACAGGGTCACTTTTCAATCTACCCTGGGTGTCTAATGCAGGAGCATCTAGAGGTATAAGGGCAATCCTGTTCACCCAAAAAAATATACTTAGACTTAGTTTCTATTTCATGTGTTTTCATTTTTTGATACCCATTTGGGTCAAATAAAGGTTCCAACTCTCACAGTTCCACTATTAGTGTTCTAGGTTAGAGTTTGTAATCGCCTTGGGATATGTGTAAATGCCAAAAAAATAGGAGTATGTAATTGAGCCAAAATTTTGGTGAACTAGAAGGATTGAATTAGTCAGTTTATTTTCATTTTAATTTAGAGCATTCCAGAAAAAGAATCAGGTCAAAAGGCCCCACAGTTTGAAATTTATCGCAATTTTTTAGTTTCTAGAGACATCCTAAGAATGTTTCAAAGTTAGGATAGGGGCATTAAATGACCTTGAACAGGGCCAAAATATGGGGGACCAGAAAAGCTATCCACAGGGCTATAGAGCACTTCAAGAGCTTTTCAAAAATGTAAACAGTTCGTCAATCAGAGCTACAGTTGAAAAGTTATGCCTCTTGGAAGTTTGGTTACCATTTCTGGATTCTTCTAATTTTGTGTTGACTTCTAATGCAACTTCTAGAGCCTTCTATTTTTTCGATGGATGCCAACTAGCACTTTCTAAAATGTATTCCTAATCCTTAACCCTTTGGGGTCTATTTAAGAACATTTCTGGCATTGTAAAAGGCAGTTCGGAGTGGAGTTTGAGAGTAGGTACCGGGAGAAGAATTTACCTCCATATTTATGCTATTGTAAGCCCATAGGGCATGTTTTGGAGTTTGTTTCTCTGCACTAAGTATACTAGCATATTTTTACAATTAATTAAATTTTCCCTTTCCTGTTGTGTCCATTCTATGCTTGGGTTGTGTCCCCATCAATAAGAGATGCACAAGTTTTTGTAGGAGGCTTAGAATTATTTTCAAAATGGTTTGTTGAATGCAACATAGATACCCCTCTAAGTAATTTTTGGGAATTTGATGTCGATAAATTATTGGTTCCTAGGGTTCTCTTTGATAGTGATCTATGTCTAATATTGCCAAGAAATATGACCATATCAATAGAATTGTAAAGAATTATGCTATAGACAATCTTTTTAGGGTTTTTTCTGAATTGATCAATGAGGTTTTTAAGCTCAACCCTAACCATGTAGTTCATGAGCCTATTGATATGGACCATCTTCAAGAAAGATATGATGCACAAAGAGTATATTTGAGAGTGGGGCCATTACAACAATAGATTGATAAGATTGGGTCGCTACCCTTGGTTACACCAAGCACCCCAGAGCCATTGATGAGGAAGTAATTTGATTCTAGAGCCCAAGCCTTATACTTTACTATTTGCAAGATATTTGGGATGGATGAGGAGGAATACATCAAACATTCTATTGTTCTTATTATGGCTCAGACATTGTAGTTTGGAATGAGCACCATCCTTGATGTTTCCACTTTCCTTGTAGAAGAAATTCATAATGGTTTGGTGGGAATATTAGAAGGTAAATAGACCTTTTTTCTGGTACTTTATGTTGGTGCACATATTTCTCTACAAGGGAGTTACCTTTTTGTCTAAGGGAATGGAGTTGGAGCTAGAAATGGATGGTGAGAAGCTACCAACCAAGCTATGGGGTGCTGACATGACTTGGGAAGCCAAGGATGCTAGATATGTAAGATTTGAGCTATATTTTGCATCAAGGCTCATATTGCTCCTAAATGGGGATGGCACAAGAATTCCACAACCTCTACTAGAATTAATCAGACCTAAGGAACATTCTAAGGGGCTTTTGGTCATTCATAATTAGGGGGATATAATCTCAAACATCTCTACTATGATTAGAGTTTATGGTTTTGTAGGAAAACCTCATGTTTTATGTTTCCATGTACCTTTGAAGATAGGAATTGCAAAAGTGTTGTGGAAAATTGGAACCATTGAAGAAAGGGATATGATTAGCGAAGGTATGCTGAAAATCTAATTGAAAATATCATTATTGAAGATCAAGGAGGGAGATGGTTGTTAAAAGAATGTTTTCAATCATTATTTTGTCATTGATGTCAAACCTTCTATTTTTAGGAATGACAATTTCTTATAAGATCCAAGTACTATCACTTAGTTGATTGATGAAGAGGATTTGATCAACAAGATGCAATAAAAGCACCTAAGGAAAATGTTGAGTTATGATTCTATAATGAAGTGCAAGGATAAGTAAAGAAAATAGTTAAATGATGTATTGATAACATACTTAAAGATATAGAGGCTAGCCAAATTTAGAAACATTGGAGGAGTAAGTTAGAACAAGGTTAACTGCAAAGCTTCAACTAAGTTCATTAGTGGGTGCTAAGCAAGCTAGTTGAAGCTAAGAAAATTCTTAGTTGAAGCTGAGCAAATGAAAAATCTAGTATGCGCTGAGTGAAGTTCAAGTGCTAAGTGAACTTTCAATGCTGAGTGAAGTTCAAGTGCCAAGAAAAGTAATAGGTGTCGAGCATCAGTAAAAACATAGTTGATGCTGAGTAACTCATTATGTGCTAAGCATTAGAATTTCAATAATGTCGAGCTATTGCATTATTAGAAATGTCAAAGATTTTCTAGATCAAAGCCAACATAGTTGTTGCCTAGAATTTTGCAAACTAGTTGGAGGATAAGGATGATGAGCTAGTGGCATAGAATTCTACGTAAACCATTTTTGAGCAAATTCAAGAGGATTCTTCATGATATTTCCAAAAGAAACAAAATATGGGTTAGATTCAATGTATCCTACCTAATCAATACAAATTGAAATTAAAGGAGGGGAGAATCGAGTAGAAAAATGAATTCCAAACTTCTATTTAAGGAGTCACAAACTAAGAAGCAAGAGTTGGTAGAGTGCCAAATTGTGAAGTGGTTAGAAGGGTGTCAAGGAGAAGACATCTAAGATAAGGAAGAATAGAGCAGAGAGACTCTACTTCAACAGGTGGTCAATAAGAGATGATTGCACTAGTACATTGAGCATGGAGACTGAAGGAGAAAAAGCTTAAAAGGAGGGCAAGCTATCAAGAGTTATAGTCACTAAAAGCTAGGCAATGTTATGATCATAAAAATGATCTGAAATTTGCAAGTTGAGTTGTATGTTGTAGTTAGGCCAAAATCCCTTATTGTTTCTCTTTATCAATTGTATCAGTTGGGGTAAAGGAAAATCCTATGGAATTAGGTTGGTTTAATAACCATTTATAAATCCTTTAATAGGGTGACATTCCAAATGAATGTTCTAAAGTCCTCTAACCAGGCCCACTTCTAACATGGTGGTTAAATCGTTTAACCAGGTAACATTTAACAGTGTGTTGTAAGCCTTTAACAAGGCAAGCCTTTCATAGGACATCACTTCAAAAGAGAATTGAGTAGCATGTTATTGGTGGTTTTTTCCAAATTGTGTTTCAATGTAAATAATTGTGTTATGTGGTGATCATTGTATGTGCTATGCTTGCATGTTGATTTACATAAACTTATTGAATAAAAAGTTTAAGTTTGGATGAACAAATAGTTTAATGGGCACACTTTACTGATGAAAAAGTTTGAATAGGACATTTGGACCTTGAATAACTGATTCACTTTCCTCTTAGGTATTCTAAAAGTATTTCTAACAATTGGTATCAGAGCCATCTACTAATTTAGTTTCAAGGTACAAGAAGCAGGAAGATCAAGATGTCCAAGAAAGAAGTTCCCAAGCTCAACAAAGATAATTTTGTTGCATGGAAAAGTCTGATATAATTGCATCTTAGATCAATAGGTGATTATAAAAAATCCTTAATTGGAATAAAACATGTAGACCTAGTTGGACCTCTTACTGCAGATGATTTGAGCAAAAGGAAGGAGCACAATCAGACAATGTTGGAGATTGCCTCTGCACTCAGTTATGCTGAATTTGATGACATCAAGGATGTGACACTAGATTCAAGATGTGGAAAGCCAAAATAGATATCTATGGAGGAGATTAGAATATTCAAAGAGAAAAGAGAGAAAGCCTCAAAGGAAATTTTGATGACATGAAAATGGAAGAAGGTAAAAATGCTACTCAATATGGATCCAAAATTAAAGAAGTGGTAAGTGAAACAAGAAGTCTAGCTAGACAATTGGAAGAAGAGATTGTCAACAAAAAATACTCAAGAACCCTACTCCCTATCTATGCTATTAGATTTTTAGCCATCTAAGAGATGAGGTGTGTACAAGGAAACACACTAACCTCTGAAGGAATAGTGGGAAGACTTACTGCATTTGAACTATCCAATTTTGATAACTACAGTCATGAGAACCTTGAATCTACTTTCAAGGCCAAGCTAACATTGAAAGACACTAAGGAGGTGACATCAAAGAAGAAGAATAAGAAAGGAAAACATGCATCTAGTGATATTAGTTCAGATGAGGAAGATGTGGAATAGTTAGAAGTACTATTGGCTAGGAGATTTTATAGAGGCGAAGGTAAATTCAAAGGTAAGCTACCTATCATTTGTTTTAATTGGAATAAGGTAGGCATATTGTTGCAAGATGTACATAGAAGAAGAACTAAAAAGAAGGAAACATGTACAAGAACAAGAGAGAAGATGATAGCAGAGATTACAAGGACAAAGACAAAAGATGCTACATTGTTGAAGAAGATTCTTATGAGAATGATGATGAAGTAGTCTATGTAGCCATAAAGGACGAATTAGATGAAGATGAAGCAATAGCACTGGTAACCTATGTGAATAAGAATGACAAGTGGATCATATACAGTGGATGCTCACATCACATGACATGAGATAAAAGTAAGTTTATTACCTTTACTCAATCTGATGGAAATAGTGTTATATTTGGTAATGATGCTCCATGTCAAATCAAAGGAAAAGGTTCCATTAAACTTATAAAGAAGATTTCATGTGATAATCTATATTGAAGGATTGAACTAAAATTTGTTGAGTGTATCATAGTTAGGCAATGTAGGTTGCAAAGTAGAGTTTGGGAACAAAACTACCAAAATCTATGACATTAATGGAAATCTAATAGGAAGAGGTGAACAAACTAAGAGTATCTTGTTTTACCTAGATATGGAAGATGCAACTTATCTTGTTGTTAGACTTGATGATGTGTGGTTATGGCATAAAATATTGTGTCATGTTAACTTTGATAATCTAATTAGCATTAGTAAAAATAAGAAAGTCAAAGGTTTGAATTGAAGAAGCCTAAAAATACAATGTGCAAACAATGTCAACTAGGGAAGGTGACTAAATCTAGTTTCAAAAGAAAAGCATATACTTCCAAAGAAGCACTAGAACTAGTCCATATAGACTTATGTGGTCCAATAGAAGTGCAAAGCTACCTAGGAGAAAAATACATAATTCATACTATTCCAGATGACTACTCCAGGATGATGGCTGCTATGTTCTTAAAGTAAAAATTTGATGCATTTCAAATGTTCAAGTGGTATTTGGCTAGAGTTGAGAAGGAAATAGGAAAGAGTCTAAAATGCCTAAGTTTAGACAGAGGAGGAGAATTTACATCAAAGGAATTTGAAATATTGTGCAATGAAAAAGGTATCAAAAGGAAAATATTAGCACCTAGAACTCCACCACATAATGACATTACTGAAAGAAGAAATAGATCAGTGATAGAGTATGCAAGGACTTTGATGATGGAGAAAAATGTTTCTATAAAGTACTAGAGAGAAGCTATAAGTACTACTATTTACACCCTAAATAGAGTCTAAGTGAAGAAAGGTACATATGCAACACATTTTAAATTGTGGTATGGTCACTCACCTAATGTTAAACATTTCAAAGTATTTGGTTGTAAATGTTGTATTCTTAAAAGTACTAGAAATGACAAGTTTGATGCAAAGAGTCATGAAGGGATATTCCTTGGATATTTTGCTACAAGCAAGGCATATACGTGTTCCAATACTAATACTAACAAGATTATGGAGAGTGCAAATGTAAATTTTGATTAGCATGCAGAAGTCCAAGATGATGAATCTAGGAAACTAGAAGATTATAGATATTTTGTATACTTCTATGAAGGAATGACTATTGAAGACAATGATGCCAATCAAGTTGGAAATTAGCAACAAATTTTAGTATCAACTAACTCATAGCTAGTGAATGTCAAGCTACATTCAGGAGTCAAGTTGCAAAATGAAGAAAATGCACATTCTGATTCTGAAAATAGTATACATGAAATGGATGGTGAAATACCAGAAGGAGAAGAATAGAATGACTCCAAAGTTGAAGCATCAAACATGGAAAGAAGGATAGAACCAAGGTTAGCCAAGTATGTGAGAAGGCATCACCCTACAAATCAAATCATTGGTGACAAGGATGTTAGATCAATGATATGGAATAGATTAAGGAATGAATCATGTTTTCTAAGCAAGGTTGAGTCCAAAATAGTGAAATATGCAATACAAGATGATGATTGGTATTAAGCTATGGAAGAAGAGATAGACCAGATTGAGAAGAAAAAAACTTGGACCCTAGTTCCTATACTAGCTAACAAGAATGTAATTGGTACCAAATGGGTGTTTAGGAACAAACTTGATGAGAATGGTGAGATAACTAGAAATAAAGCCAAATTAGTTTGCAAAGGCTATGCAAAAGAAGGAGGATTGGATTATGGGGAAACACTTGCCCCTCTTGCAAGAATGGAAAGAGTAAGAACACTATTTGCATATGCTACTTTCAAAGGTTTCAAAGTCTACCAAATGGATGTGAAGTCTACTTTTCTGAATGGTATACTAGAAGAGGAAGACTACATAGAACAACCAAAGGGATCTTTTGATGAAAAAAACAAGGATATTGTTTGCAAATTGCACAAGACACTTTATGGTTTGAAACAAGCACCTAGAGCATGGTATGAGATGCTACACAAATATCTTGTAAAGATAGGATTTGAGAGAATAGATGATAATAATAACTTGTACATAAAGAAAAAAAAAGGTAAAGATATTTGGATATCAAAAATCTTTGTTGATGATATAATATTTGGAGGAAAATATGTTCTATGCAAAGATTTCTCTAATAAGATGAAACATGAGTTTGAAATGTCAATGTTTGGAGAAATAGAATTTTTTGTTGGATTGAAAGTACATCAATTGAAGCATGGAATATTTGTAACCCAATCAAAATACATAAAGGAGATACTCAAGACATTTGGACTAGAAGATTCAAAACTAGTTAGCACACCAATGGTGATAGGACATAAGTTATCCAAGAATGATGAGTGAGCTGAAGTCAATCATACATTGTATAGATCAATGATTAAAAATTTGCAATATGTTGTACATAGTAGACCAAACATTGCATTAGCTATTGGAATAGTGGCAAGATTTTCTACAAATCCAAGAGAAAATCATTTGATGAAAGTAAAGAGAATAATGAGGTACTTAAAAGGAACTGAAGACTTTGGATTGTACTATAAGAAGAGTGAAAAGTTTGAGCTAAGAGCCTACACTAATGTAGATTGGGGAGTTAATATAGATGATAGAAAAAGCACTAGTAGAGGAGCACTTTTCTTGGGAAAAAGATTGATTACATGGACTAGCAAAAAGAAAAGTTGTACCTTATAGTCCAGTACAGAAGCTGAATATGTTGTTGTTGCTATAAATTGCACTAATATTGTATGGATCAAACATTTTTTGCAAGGTATGAAGGAAGAAATGAATGAGCTTGTGATACTTTATTGTGATAATACAAGTGATATCAACATATCAAAGAACCCTTTAATGCATGCCAAAACCAAGCACATTGCAATCAACTATCACTATGTAAGAGAATTGGTTGAAGACAAATAGTTGAAGATGGAGTATGTTAGCTCAAAGGAACAGATTGCTGATGTCTTCACAAAAGAACTACCTAAAGAAGCTTTTGAGTATCTTAGAGGTATGTTAGGGATGATACCCCTAACCAAGGATACTTCAGAGAAAACAAGATTGCCTTGCATCAAATGAGTTGATTATTAAAACATTACACATTGATGCAGAGGATATTTACTTTAGGATTATTCCTAAAGTAATTGAAGTGATGAAGATCCAAATAAGTCACAAGCAAGGTGATAGAGGGAGGCATTGAATGAACCTAAAAATCTTATACTTGCATGATAAGGTGCTAAAATAGTATGTCTTTGGCATTGTTGTCAAAGAGGGAGAAGTAGATAGAAAATATCAATAGTTGAAGGAAAATATGACCAATGCATTTAGAGGGAAAGAATGTAAGAAAGGATACAATAGCTAAGAGGAATAAGTATAAATTAAGCAATGAGGATCGTAGATCAAAAGAGGGAGACTGTTGGAAATCTGATTGAAAAGATCATTGTTGAAGAACAAAGAGGGAGATTGGTGTTAAAAGAATATTTTGAATCATTGTTTTATCATTGATGTCAAACTTGCTATTTGTAGAAATGACAATTTCTTATAAGATCCAAGTACTATCACTTAGTTGATTGATGATGAGAATTTAATCAACAAGATGTAATAGAAGCACCTAATGGAAAGGTTGACCAATGATTCTATAATGAAGTGCAAGGATTAGTTAAGAAAATGGTTAAATGATGTATTGGTAACATACTTGAAGATATAGAGGCTAGCCACACTTAGAAACATTGGATGAGTAAGCTAGAACAAGGTTAACTACAAAGCTTAAACTAAGTTCATCAGTGGGTGCTGAGCAAGCTAGTTAAAGCTGAGCAAATTCTTAGTTGAAGCTAAGAAAATACAAAATCTAGTGTATGCCAAGTGAAGTTCAAGTGTCGAGTGAAGTACAAGTGTTGAGCATTAGAAAATCTTAGTAGGTGCTGAGTGAACTTCAAGTGCCGAGCATCAATAAAAATGTAGTTGATGCCCAGTAACTTAGTATGTGTGAAGCATTAGAATTTTAATAGCGCTAAGGTATTGCATTATTGGAAATGTCAAAGATTCACCAAATCTAAGCCAACATAGTTGTTGCCTAGAATTTTGTGAACTAGTTGGAGGATAAGGATGACGATCTGGTGGCACATAATTCTATGTAAACCATTTTTTAGCAAATTCAAGAAGATTCTTCATGATGTTTCTAGAAGAAACAAAATATGGGTTAGATTCAATGTATCCTACCTAGTTCATATGAATTAAAATTAAAGGAGGGAAGAATCGAGTAGGAAAAGGAATTCCAAACTTCTATTTAAGGAGTCATAAGCCAAGAAGCAATAGTTGCTAGAGTGCCAAACTATGAAGTGGTTAGAAGGGTGTCAAGGAAAAGACATCTAGGAGAAGAAAGAATAAAACATAGAGACTCTGCTTCAAGAAGTGGTAAATAAGAAAAGACTGCACTAGTACATTGAGCATGGAGACTCAAGGAGACAAAGCTTGAAAGGAGAATAAGCTATTAAGAGTTGTAGAGGCTGAAAGGCAAGCAATGTTATGAGCTAAAAAATGATCTAAAATCTGTAAATTGAGTTTTATATTGTAATCAGGTCAAAATCCCTTACTGTTACCCTCTAGAAATTGTATCAGTTAGGGTAAAGGAAAATCCTATGGATTTAGGTTGTTTTAATAGCCATTTGTAAATCCTTTAACAGGGTGACATTCCAAGTGAATGTTCGAAAGTCCTCTAACTAGACCCACTTCTAAAAAGGTGGTTAAATCCTTTAACTAGGTCACATTTAACAATGTGTTGTAAGCCTTTGACAGGGCAGACCTTATACAGGGCATCACTTCAAAAGAGTGAGAATTGAGTAGCATGCTACTGGAGGTTTTTCCCAAATTTTGTTTTGATGTAAATCACTGTGTTATGTGTTGATCTTTGTATGTGTTAAGCTTGCATGTTGATTTACAGTAGCTTGTTGAATATAAAGTTTAAGTTTGGATGTACAGATAGTTAAATGGGCACACTTTACTGATGAAAATGTTTGAATAGGACATTTGGACCTTGAATAACTAATTCACCCCCCCACCCTCTCAGTTATTCTAAAATAATTTCTAACATGGTATATGCACTTTTCTTCCTGTTGTCATTGTGGCTCATGATTTTGTCTTTCTAACAAAAGGGTGGAGAAATCTCAGTTTATTTTTGAATAGATATCACATGGTAGAATCCCATGCAAGGTATATTGATCTAGAAGGATTCTATGACCTTCTAAGGGAGAGGAAAAAATCTAAGGTTATTACACAACATGTATACTTTCATAAAGATGTTATTAGAAATATCTTTTTATTATTGGAGTAGGAAGTTAGAAGAGAAAATTGGATAGTATTCAATAAAGTCTTAGAATTAATTAATGCTTTTGACCTCAATTATAATCCCATGAAAGATAAGAAGTATTGGGGGGGGGGGAGGGGGGGCATAATGAATGTATTAATGAAAATTTTTTCTAGAAGGATGCAAACTATGAATGAAAATAAAGCTACCTTTGTTAAGACATATCATTATAAAGTAGCATATGTGGAGGGAAGGATAAATAGTAGAATGATAGTTGCTCTAGGCTAGCATATATTACAAAGTAGGGTAGGATATATTGTGATTCAGAATATACAACATGTTACCCCTCAAAGAAGGCCAAGACCAGAGAGTCCACCTGCCACTAGTTCACCCAAAAGATAGAAACTAGAACACGTATCCTCTTCTCATGTGGAAGAGTATTCACTAACTCAAACCTCACTTCAAATAGAAGATGAAGCATCTTTAAGAGAACAATTAAGATAAATGGGTGGAGAAGGAGATATAGTTGTGACTACTATTGATATAGAAAGAGGAGTGCCTCAAGAGCCTCCTATGCCCTCCTTTGACCTCATTTTTGTTGATTAGAGAGGTAAGGAGATAGATCCTATTATTGCTCAAGCCTCTTAGAAGTTCATAGATGATGAGAATTTTGTTAAATCTAGGGCTTTTCACAATTTTTATGGAGATAGAATATAGAAAATTTTGAAGAAAAATGAAAAAAGTAAAAGTAAAAGTAGAACAACAAAATAAATCTGACTCTAACATTGAGGAAGAGGTGAATGCTAAATTTTTGGAGAATTTTTTCCAGTTAACACCTAAGGCCAGAAGACAATTGGTTAGGGAGTCATGAGTCTTAGTTTTTCTTGAGTGGGACATAGCCAATGCTATAGTTTTTTATTCTATTAGAAAAGAAAAAGATGTGCAGTATAAAATAGAGGAACATAGGGGGATTAAATTTAGTAATGATCATCAAGCCTTGGTCATATGGTCAATTGAAAAAAGAAAAAAGTCAAAAATGCAAGAAATTTCTAGTGCAGAACATATTGGTGTTGTTACAGTATATAACACTAATGAAGTGGGTAGTCAACAGGTTACAAGAATGGATAAATAAATGTTAGAGTTTGGGGATGTGGTGGGTAGAAAAGAACAAAGTAGATTCTTAGAACTCAATGCCAAGTTTGAAGAAATACTTAAGGCATATGAGGAAATAGGAAAATAAATACAATTACTAGAAAACTAAATATCCCAACTGGACAAACAACTTGGAAAGAGGAAAGTAGGAGAATCCAGTAAACCACTAATTTTACATCCTCACCCCCTAGTTGAGCCATTTAAATTCACTCCCATTATTGAGTTACCAGATACGCCATAGAGGCCTAAGTTCTATATTGCTAAAGAGTTTGAAGAAGAAAAATCCAAGTCATATGAATTGTAGATTAAATTGAATAATTAGTATGAAGAGAAGTTTAGGTAAAAAAATTTGTACTTAGTAGATAAAATTGAGTGGCTAACATTTTATTACTAGTTGGCTAGAATCTTAGAAATATGGGTTGAAATAAAGAGGGATGAAGACAACTTGAAGCCCATTGTGCAGAAATGGAGTTAAACAAATGATGATATTACTATTATGTGTATTTCTGTCATCCAATTACCTTGTCATCAAATAGAGAAGATTTTTGATATACTAAGTAATTTGATGGACTTTGATGAGAAATAGATTTTTTTTCATAAGAGAATAATAATTTGTCTTTCCAAGTAAATAATAGAGGAGTTTGACCTTTTTCCTAGTGCCCTTAAAAGGGTTGAAAAAATAAAAGAAAAATAAGAGTGGGGAAAGTAATTAGATGAACTACTATGTCATAGAGTGAATTTATAAATGAAAAGGGGCATATATTGTGGGCAATGGCAAATGAGGAGCTGGTCAAAGTGCAACTATTTCACAATGTTATTAGAAAAGATCTTGTTGAAATAGCAAAAGTTGGAAATTTTGTAATAAAAGTGTAGCAAGAAATCCTAAATTTTGATTGGCCTAATGGAACTATTTTTAACAAGTTGAAAGAAGAATTGGTGTCTTGGGAACAAGTGGTAGAAGATGATGAGGTAGATGAGAATCTAGAAGTAATTGTTACCTTAATAGTTCATGACAAAGACAATGAAAACCCGCAAGTTGAGGTTAACTTGCAGGTACTAGAAGAAGACACATCATTAGCATGCTTGATAGCCACATACTCCAAGGAGTCAAAGTAATCAAAGAATAAATTGTGGAACTCATAGTTTTGGAAATGTAACAGAAGAGTGCCCCACCTAAAGACTATTTTGATGTAAAGTTTTTCACAATTTTGTCAAAAGGATAGTTATTAGTTCCTGGAACAAAATGTAAATATCTTTTGTCAAAAGGATAGTTATTAGTTCTCTATGCCTGAAGCTTGTTGCATCTCACACTATATAAGTGAGATTCTAGGGCTAAAGAAAAGGTAAAAGTTATTGTATGACTTTCAAATTCTATTAAAGTCTTCCTTTTAAGTATGTTTAGTCCAATGTCTTTATGTGAATACTTTATGATATATTTTCTCTACAAGTTTGTGAGAATGCATCAATTTGAGAGGATTTAGATGTTTTTTCTTGAGTCATTCCGAGTCTTGTTCAATTGTCTACAATTATTTTCAAAATGAAATTAATAGAAAGATGTACTATCACCACATCTCTTCTAGCGAAATCTCGTTTCCATTTCTTTTACCTGGTTATTTTGAACTTGTATAAAAAAAGCTTATCTAGTTGAATTAAATTGAATCAAATTGTATATCAATTCACTATTGTTAGTATTTCAATGAATTAAATAAATTCTTTAGTGGTATTGATAGGGTTTCCATGGTAATAGGAAGTATGTCTGTAAGAATGATTTTCAATAAGAATTGTTCATGATGTTGACTGTAAAGAAATCAATTAGATCTAGGAATTGAATGGACTCTAAATCCCAATGGATAAGGCATTGATCTATTAAATTCAATCTATAAGTGAAGACATCATAGACAAGTTTCAAACTCAAACTCAAAATCAAATTTTAGTTAACTTTTTGAAAGATCTCACTGTTGGTCAACACTTATTTGCATTTGATCTCTAACCCTTAGTTAATAACTATTACTAGAAATGTTTGCAAATCTGACAAGAATTATGAACAAATTTTCTTATAAGGGATGTGTATTACCTTAAGGTTTCATGGAATGAACAAACTATGTATATGTCAAGGATAGGAGACAAGAATCAGAATGAAGCTAAGAGATTCTTATTCAGTAGCATTTAGTTGAACCATCCCTTAGGTATACCCACCTTGGTTCTATAGAGCCTAAAGAGCTATCTAGATTTCATTGTAGTTGGGTCTAGATAACAAACACATTCATTTTTTATAGGACGTGGTTGATCCTTATATTTTTTTGTGCTTTCTTTATCTTGGTATTGAGTATCTTGTTACTTAATAGTTGAAACACACCAACAGAATGGACGATAAACATCATATCCAACACAAAATAATCCACATCAAATGGCAATAGAATTTCATCAGACCTCAAAGGAATCCATATGTGATAGTTCTTTGGAAACAATACATGATGTTGCTGGTGACATACTTCACAAGAAGCAGAAACATCTATTGCTTCGGACATTTTCATAACATATGAGTAAAATGTAGTTTGGAATTGGATAAATAGCTTGGAGAAGTATTCTATGATGAAAGTACTTCTTGGAAGATATGTCAAATCCCTATCTATATGAACCTAATGTTAAGTGATGCTCTACATTTAACTTCACACCTCAAAGGTCATGTGAATATCACATGATATATGTCCTTCAAAATGTCTGTAATCTGTACTTCCAAGCATAAACATTAGTGTCCAAATATTCCACACAATACACTAGCCATACTCCAATTGATTAAATATATCAATATATCCTATTTGTGCTCAGATTAATGATGTGGATGATAACAAGCAGTCTTGTCAACTTCAATTAATCTCTTAAGATCACCATACTTTTCAATCATAGATAAAGGGTGTAATGATGAAAATAAAAACCAATCACAACCCAAATTTGAGAGATAATTTGCTACTTGGTTACCTTCATGAAATGTATGAGAAATGAAAACATCTTGACATTCATCTAGAAGCCTCTAGACTTGATTTAAGATATGCTTTAATTTCCATGAATATTCTTTTCTATGTATTCAAACATCTATAATAACTAATGAGACTCCTTCAATATGTAACATTTGATAATTACCTTGCTTATCTAGAATGAGTCCTTTAAGTTGAGCTTGAACTTCTACCATGTTATTTGTATCACTAGGTAAAAGGGATGTTGTAATAGAAACTACTATTTCATTAGAGTTTCAGATACACACCCCAAAACCAAATCTTTCTGGGTTTCGTCTAGATGCCCCATCAAAGTTCAATTTCCAAAATCCCTCAGATAGAGATCTTTGATAAACCTTCATTTGAGACATAGAAGAGGATGTTATATTATTAATTTTCCAACCATTGAGAATTATTAGCTACCTCTAATTCTGAATCACTTTACAATCCCATGAAGTAACAACACGGTTAAGTTTACAATTTCTCAGACTCGTGTTAGTCACTTTTGATATTTCTCTCGCAATCCCCTCCTAAAAATTTTCTAGTGTAGATATAGGTCTTTTCTAAAAATGCACTTCTTTCATTTCCACCATATAGCCCACACCACTAATGCTAGTATACTATGATACCCTGCACAAAGATCCTTGGAACAAAGATTCAATTCAAGCCAAGAATTTTTTTTACAAGTATGAATGCACATGTCAACATCATACAGGGATCACATAGATCACAATGGAATACTTCACAAACAATTTGAGCAACCAATGAATCTCCAAATGCCACTACTAAACAAAACAAAAACAAGAAAACATTGGAAATCAACCAAGCTAAAAGACAAAAGTTGACTCATGAAAATAGGCTAAGTCAAAAATCCTGAAGCCAAAAAATTTACTAGAGTCTTTATCTTAGCTCGTAGAGGTTCAAAACCTATCTCAAATGAATCATCGCATAAATTTGAAATATATATTGAGTATAACGAATTAAATATATGTCAACTTATACTCAAATGATATATTTTAAACCCCAAAGGACTGGCTACAGAAAATAGGCAATCAAAATCAAATTGCAACACCAAAGGATTGAAGAACACCAAAGGGGGTATCCAAAACAACTCCTAAAAAGTTTGGGTTTTACCAAAAGTACTCGCTGCCTGCCAACATAGGTTTTCACAAAAATCCAGGCAATACTTTATATTAGTACTAGGTGATACTTTCTAGTATCGCATGAAACTTCTAAAGGAGGGTGACATTTTTAGGGACTAGTCAATACTTCTGTCGAGAGTGTGTAATACATTTTAGGTATTATATGATATTTCTTCAAAAGCAGTGTAATACTTTATAGTATCACACAATATTTCTACCTTAGTTGTGTGATACTTTCCAGTATTGCACAACAGGATCTGAATGGACATGTGATACTTTATTTTATCATACCATGCTGACACATGGTCACCTAGGTAAAACAAGAAACACTAAAAAGGAAAACAAGAAGGTAAAACAAAGTTTAAAACCTCCACACTAGGGAGTATCAGATCCACACTTCAAGTCAAGAGCACTTGAACCAAATATGAAGGATGTATAGAACAACAACTAACCATCTAACAAAAAAGTAAGAAGAAAAAGTATAGAAGGGAAACATCATAGTGTACTGAAAGCAACATCGCAATAACACAATTAAAATTACAATATATAGAAATAATATCACAATAATTGCACAACCAAACTAAGTACATGGTTCCTTCCAACCATTAATAGCATCATAAGACCATAATGGATCCTAGCCATTCCCCAGGCATAACATCGTGAGCCACTAATCAGATCATCAGTACTATTGTAATAGGGATGTCACTAGTAAAACATGCTATAATATAGGGATAAGAAAATCTAACATGCTAGTAGAAAAGCATAAGATAATCCTACAAGTAGATAACATCACCTATCACATGCTAATCACCATAATAAGGAAATCTAACATGCTAGTAGAAAAACATAAGATAATCCAATACAACAAATCACATCATCTAGTCATATGCTAAACATCATAATATGGGAATGCATAAAATAAAATAACATCATCTAAATATGATATCCAAGCATTCCAATGATAGAATAAATCACAAGAAATCATACTCCAGGACCTGAATTATCAAGTGAAAATATCTAGCAGTGGTAGCACTAGGACAAAAGATAGTCTGTATACACCCATCCCTAATAGTGGTATGGGTAGCTATGCCTCCCAACCATATGGCACCTATAGGTCAACACCCACTGTGCTAATGGAGATAATGATCCAACCAAAAACACACAAAAACAACATCCATGGCTAACACTCATGCTAGACAGTATGATGGTTGTAACCAAGAACTTAAGACAATGCAAGAAGTACAGGTCATGGTCAGACACTCAATAGGCTATTAAGTAGGGGTTGACTTCTTGGAGACTTGGTTAGCATCCAAAAGCCCAAGCTTGGATCATGTATGGCAATGTACTCAAGGGACTCCCTTGGAAACATCACACAAATGTGGATCTTTTCATTATCTTATGTTTTATTAACACTCACATTTTAATTTAGTTATCACTTACTTAAAAGTTCCTATCCTCTGCCAACCTCTAGCACCATGATCATCAAGCTATGAGATAGAAGCCCCCTCCAAATGCTACCCTACCCTACCTATGCTCATCCTACAACAAGTGCCCATGGGCATGCATACTCCAATCCCAAACCCAATGATCATAACTTTCAAAAGTACCATAGAAGATCGAGCCTCACAAGTCACCTGACAAGTGTACACACATGTACTTGTGTGTAGTGCACAACCATCACAAAGATCATAAAACAAGGACTGGATGAGAACACAATGCAAAGCATAACACCCAATTGAAAGCAACATGGGAAAGATGAATTCTACACGAATCCCAAGCCAATAAAATCATACATCATGAAATCACTCAACCAACCTTAATCTGGGAGTATGGATTCTATACAAATCCCAATGATGCAACAAGACCAAACATCATGAACTCACTCAACTAGCCTCAATTTGGGAGCATGGATTCTACATGAATCCTAGTGTCCATGAAACAAAAGCAAAGGTCCAAAAGAAACCATAACAATAGGTATAAAGTCACTCAACCAAACACAAAGTCAAGATTATGGATGTGACACACATCCCAATGCAACATAAAAGTGTAATAGTCATTTGACTGATATCCAAATAGATCATCTAGGTCCATGATCCAAATTGTCCTAAGAAAACCAAAGAAAGCAGGGCAACACACAAAATGAGGTAAAAACCCCAAAATTTTGGAAAACTACAAAATTAAAACCCATTTGGCCTTTGGGTTCAAAAACACCAAAAATCAAAAAATAATTAAGTTTGGACACCATATACAAAAATAGCCAGCATAACAGTGTGAAACCCCAAACCCTCAACCTAAAAAATAGGAAAATACTCATACCCTCCCAACTGGGTAGAGCTAGCATATAGAAACGGAGGGGAACACTAGTTCTCAGCCTCCAAACAAACAACTATAAAAAATAAAATAAAAAATAGAGCCAAAATCATAAAATGGGAAAGCCCTACCTCACAGCCAAAAGGGCAAAATGAGAATCTGAACCATAAAATAAATAGCCCATAGACGTAGTTGAAAATTGCACCAATCCAAGGTTTCCTCAAGCTGGATCTAATGAGCTCAACCTCATGACAATCCCATGCCCATAGCTCCCACAATGAACAAAATAGTAAATCCTCATGAAGAGGATTTTGGGTTTTACTCTCCAACATTCTAATTCAACAGTGAGAAGTGAGGAATTAAATTCCTTTTTGGGATACTTATTCACTTTTTGAGTGAATAATTGACTAGGAAAAATAACCAACCAAGCTAGTTAAACTCCAAATAGACCTAAACAAAAATAGGCTATTCTTATAAATAGGAATTCATCTATTGAAAATTTGCTAGAAGTTAAAAATAAATCAATTAAAAATCCCAAAAATCTAAAAACACATAAATTTCCTTAACAACTTTCGTGACAATGTGAAACTATTAATGTTAAAACACACTCACTGGTCTAATCACATGATGCAAATGGGTTCAAATTTAATAATAACTAAAAGGTTTAATTAAATAATTAAAATAAGGATACCCCAACCATACAAAGATGGCATTGGTAAAATATGAATGGTTGAATCACTAACTCCATGTGCCACTACCAGGGATATAAATCCTACACACTAAACAACATGATCAAGTGAAATTGCATATAATAACATAGCTAAAGTTATAAATGCATTAAATCACCTAATTTAACCATTTATTTAACTATATCAAAATAATCTATTTACATTACTCACATTTGCATAAAGCATAACAATGTAGGAATGAAGTAAATAACCACAACATTAAATCCATCTCATAACATAATTAGAGGTATGTCCAAATACAAGATAACCAGATATCATCATAAAACACACTGTCATCTCAAAATCACATTATCATGCAATACGATTGATTGAAAAACATAGTAATCTAACATCTATGATACTGGAATCAAGGTATAACATTCAATCCTTAGGCCATCTCAAATGTAAACATAACATGAGTAACAAATATCTCTCAGATCAAAATATAACAAGGTAAATATCAGTTGCACATAACCAATGAATCCAAAAAGGACAATCCATTCCTAACTATTAAAGTATTTAATAATGGTTGTTTAAACAACAAGGAGGAATTTAAAACACAAAAGTAAACACTATCATAAACATGACTAACCATTGCTACAAGAACCTAGTTCAAGGTAGTGGGTAAAAAGTCCATAGTGCAATCTCTACACACATCTTAGGGTAATCATAGAACAACCTCATGATACCACATAGATCCTGGTATCCACTAGCACAAACCTTAGTGAACCATAAATCACATCAATAATCTCATAAATCAGCCATAAGCATAATCAAAGCAACTGATATAAAAACATAAGTCCAAACACCTCAATAGTGAAGACCACTCATGGTCACAATCGTGATCCCATCTCAATGAAAGATCAACAAAGTTGAATCCATCAGGATGACTTACAAAATTCAAATGGGAGAGGCACTAAATATACACTTCCAAAATTTTGAAAATAATGAATTTGGGTAAAGGACTTCCCAAGCTTGAAACAAGTCCCATATATTATTTTGTAGTGGAGTACTATAATTTAACTTATTCATTATGTAACTCTAACATTGATTAGTAAATGGACATGTAAGAAGGAGGTGATCCACTATTTCTTCACACTCATTACAAAAAATTCAATTAAATGATGAGGCAATGTGCAATCTATTCAATCTATCACTAGTCAAGATCCTAAACTTTAATGCAAGCCATGCAAAGTAACCTGCCTTTGGAAATACAACATTATTCCAACAAAATGAAAATGCTCTACAAGAAACTTTGTCCATTTCATTTTGTTGCAAGATTTTATATCCCTCTTTTACTGAATAATGGCCATCCTTAGCTGGAGCCAAAATGATCTTATCTACAAACTAAAAAATGAAAAGTTGTTTAGGGGCCAAAATTTCTTTGAATTGAGTAATTTCCAAAGACATTAATGGTAGCTGATCTAGGATTTTCCAATTCAATTTACCTAAACTTTCACAAATATTAGCTACATATTGATTGAGTTGTGTACCCCAATGATTTTATGAAACCATGATGATGTTCTGAGATAGCATGCTTTTTGATAAAGGAGGTTGACCATTCCAAGAGTCCCTCAAAAAATTTACATTACTACCATTATTAACTTCCCAAGTAACATATTTTACTACAATATCTCATGAAGCCATCATAAAATATCAAATGACAGAGCCTTTTGGAGGATGCAAAATAGAGATAACTCTTGTAGAGTCATTATTGTCCAGATATTTTTGTTGCATAATCTTGCACCATATGGAATGAGGCTTGTTGTACATTTACCAAACTAGTTTTCCACCAAAAGATTCATTTATTTTAGTTAAATCATGAACTCCTACCCTTACAAATATCTGAGATGTGTCATATCTTGAAGGGAAATAAGTGGAATTTTTCTTCAATCATGCATATTACCTATCTCGAGGAAACCCTTAATCATCATTTTAAATTTGATGCAATATTTTAGGTGGTACTTTTAGGACTACAAGAAAATAATTTGGAATTTCTGCTAACACTAACTTAATCAAAAAAATTCTATTTGTGAATCACAACCATCTAGCTTTCCAAGCAACTATTCTACTCTTAATACATTGAAGGACTGAAGACCAATAACTAGATTTATTTGACTCCATAAAAAAAGGGATTCCCAAGTATATGGATGATAGGAAATCCACTGTGAAGCCTGGAATCCAAGTTATATTATTAGATATCACTTTGTTAGTATTAAAGAAATAAATTTTCAGCTTTTGCACATTGATAGCTTGCCTTGACACCTCTGAATAAAGTTGCAACATGTATTTTATTTGTCGAGCCTCCTAAACTTTTGACAATCCAAATAGCAATGTATCATTCACAAATAAGGAGTAAGTGATAGATATATTTGTACCAAAAATATTTGCACCATGTCACTTACTTATCTCATGCTAATGTTTAAAAGTTGTGTTGAATTCTATAGCCATGATGATGAAAAGTACTGGAGATAGTGGATCTCCCTACCTAACTCCTTGGGTTGATAAGTAAAACCCACTAGTTTTCCATACACTAAGACTGAGAGCCAAGCAATTGAAATACATGCCTTAATCCATTTACACCATCATTTAGAAAAACCCATTTTATTTAACACTTGAAAAAAAACTTCCAACAAACTCTATCATATGCTTTCATCATATCTAGTTTGATTACAAAATTTGATGATTGATTTGAATTTATTGAATGAAGAACCTCATGAGCCACTAATTCTCCTTCCAAAGTTTCTCTTCCTAGGATAAATCCACCTTGCTTCATTGAAATGATGATTGGGATAAGATGCTACAACCTTAAGTATATAGCCTTACTTATGATCTTATATGTTAGATTACATAAAGAGATTTCTAAAGTCAACAAATGTTTGTGAATCCTCGATCTTTGGGATTATTGAGATATTTTTAGTATTGAAATACTTGAGCATACTCTTGGTCTTTCTAGATTCCTCCATAGTAGCTAATAGATTCCAACCAATGATATCCCAATAGCTTTAATAAAATAGAGCAAAAAATCAATCCCACCCAAGTGCTTTATCTAAAGGAAAGGAAAAACCACCTTACAAATTTCTTGGATGATGAAAGGTGCCATCAACATTTTAGATTGATAAACTAAAATTTTCCTCAAAATTATCTACAACTAGAAAAGTATATTGCATGTTACACAACAACAACATTTCTAGAATAATCTCTAAGCCTTAATACCAAGATGATAGATGCATGAATAAGTCTTCTACTATTATGTAAGTCAGTGAAGGAAATTGTCCCTAATAACACAAATAGATAATAAATTTAGGCAAAAACAACTACAAGGTGCAAGAACAAAAAGTCAGCTTCTTATTATCTCGAAAAGTATGCTATTAAAAATTTCATAAATATAGTGTGGAAAGCCACATGGAAATTTTCATTCAAATAATTTATTCTCTAGAGCCACAAATAAGAACCCAAAGCTCTTCTAGACAAGCCTACATGCCTTCTTTATATATTCAAATTTTAGTTACAAATTTTTGAAATAAAGCCCATAACTACTTTAAAATTACATGTCAAGTTAACATAACCCTGATTTACTAATTTTTGACTGCCACTTATGGCCATAGTTTGGTTAACCTTGATCCTACACATACCCTAGATGTACCTTTTTTAATGTGATTGTAGCCTCGTTTTAGTCTAAAAACCTAGAGAGACTACCATGATAGCCTTGACAATATAGGGTATTGGCTACAATAATGTATAAGGATACTTTTTAAATAGGGTTTTAGCATAGGATTCATGTGAGGTAGGGGGAAATGATACCATATTTGAGGTAAGCATGAATTTCATACTAACATGTAGATTGGGGACCAACCAAGATGAATACCTATGTTGAGTCATTTTTCTCTTATATGGGTTCATGTAGTTGTTTAACCAATAACTCACATTGTGTAGCTTCTTAATGTATCTTCAAGAGTGACACCTTTCTCAAACACATTTTCTGAGTTGACCAAATAGGTTTGGTAAATACCAAGCCTAATCGAGTACCCAAAAAGTGGTGGAAAAATTTCTTACAAAATTTTATAGCCTAGCCCAAATTTTGGAAATTTTGGAGGGAAAGCACCCAAATTTTTTAGGGAAGCCAAAATTTGGGAAGTGTGGGATTTATTATTATTAACTAAATTATTATTATATATTATTATTATTATACATAGTAATATTATATTATTATTATATATAGTAATATATATGATTATTATGATAATTATTATTAAATATTATATAGTAATATATCTAATTATTATTATCTAATATGTTATTATTATATTAAAATATAAAATATTATAGTATTACACATAATATTGTCATGAAATTTGTTAAAAGGGGTTGTAGGTTAACCTATGACACCTTTTGACACATTTGAACCAACCAAATATGTCCCTAGGGGTCCTAGGGAACCTAGGGACATTTGTTATCATGAAATGCACTAAAAGGGGTCATATGTTAGACTATGACCCCTTTTGACAAATTTGAATGAACCAAATAGGTCCCTAGGGGTCCTAGCCCCTAAGGACATATGTTGTCATGAAATGCATCGAAAGAGGTCATAGGATAGCTTATGACCCCTTTTGATGCATTTGAACCAACCAAATAGGTCCTTAAGGGTCCTAGGGCCCTTAGAGACATATGTTATCATGAAATACATCAAAAGGGGTCATAATATAACCTATGACCCCTTTCGACAATTTGAACCAACTAAATAGGTCCATAGGGGTCTTGGGGGTCACAGGGACATATTTTGTCATGAAATGCGTCACCCTTTCAACACATTCGAACCAACCAAATAGGCCACTAGGGGTCCTAGGGCCCGTAGGGACATGTTGTCATGAAACTTGTAGAAAGGGGTCATAGGTTATCCTATGTCCCCTTTTGATGAATTCAAACCAACCAAATAGGTCTGTAGGGGTCTTAGGGCCCCTAAGGATGTATGTTGTCATGAAACATGTCAGAAGGGGTCATAGGTTATCTTATGATCCCTATTGACACATTTGAACCAACCAAATAGGTCTATAGTGGTCCTAGGGCCCATAGGGACATATGTTGTTATGAAATGGATGGAAAGGAGTCATAGGGTAACCTATCACCCCTTTTGATGCATTTGAATTGGCCAAATAGGTCCCTAGGGGTCCTAGGGCCCCTGGGGACATACGTTGTCCTATGACCCCTTTCGGCACATTCAAAACAACCAAATAGGTCCTTGGGGGTCCTAGAGCCCCTAGGGACATATGTTGTCATGAAATGCATCGAAAAGGGTCATAAGATAACCTATGACCCCTTTTGACTCATTCAAACTAGCCAAATAGGTCCCTAGGGTTCCTAGGGCCCCTAGGGACATATGTTGTCATGGAATGCATCAAAATCGATGCATTCAAACAAACCAAATAGTTCCCTAGGGGTCCTAGGGCCCTAGGTAAATATGTTATAATGAAATGCATCAAAATTTTGACACATTCAAACCAAAAAAATGGGGCCATAGGTGGACATATGTTGTCATGAAATGCATCGAAATTTATAACCCCTTTTCTATGCATTCGAACCAACCAATAGATACCTAGGGGTTCTAGGGCCCCTTGTCATGAAATGCATCAAAATGGGTCAGAGGTTATCCTATGATCCCTTTCAATGCATTTTGTGACAACATATGTAACCAATTAAATAGGTCCCTAGGGGTCCTAGGACCTATAGGGACATATATTGTCATGAAATGCATCAAAAGTGGCCATAGGATAACCTATTTCTCCTTTTGATACATTCAAATCAATCAAATAGTTCCCTAGGGGTCCTACGGCCCCTATGGATAGATGTTCTCATGAAATGCATGGAAAGGGGTCGTAGGTTATCCTATGACCCCTTTAAACACATTTGAACCAACTAAATAGGTCCTTGGGAATCTAGGGCCCCTAGGGACATATGTTGTCATGGAATGCATTGAAAGGGGTCGTAGATAATCCTATTACCCCTTTTAATTCATTCAAACCAACCAAATAGGTCCCTAGGGGTCCTAGGGCCCCTAGGGACATATGTTGTCATGAAATGCATTGAGAGGGGTGAAAGTTTATCCTACGAGCCCTTCCAATTGATTCAAACCAACCAAATAGGTCCCCAGGGTTCCTAGGGCCCCTATGGACATATATTGTCATGAAATGCATCTAAAGGGCTCATAGGTTAACCTATGACCCCTTTTGAAACATTTGAACCAACCAAATAGGTCCCTAGTAGTTTTAGGGCCCCTAGGGACATATGTTGTCATGAAATGCATCAAAGGGGTCATAGGATGACCAATGATCTCTTTTGATGCATTTGAACCAAAGGAATATCTCTTGACAGGTCCTAGGGCCCCTAGGACATATGTTTTCATGAAATTTTGGATAATTATGGTGCTAGTGGGCTTCCAAAACCATAAAGGGACTTGCTAGATAAATTTTTATGTCATAGAGTTGATGGTTGTTTCTTTTATAGAAATGCTTGCTTAAACGAAAAGTGTTCCAAATCAGGTGGCTTATCCAAGTTTAACAAATTTTTCCATGAGGGGTGTGAACAAGATCTTGAGAAGACAATAGTAAAAAAAATAGTATATGAAAAGGTGAAATACACATTGAAGAGTGGGGATGAGGATTCTAGATGTGAATTGGTTGCAAAAAAAATCAATGTGGCTAGTTTTACTTCAAATTTAAGGACAAAATTTTTCTACAAGTATGCAAGACATAGTCACAGGTCTCAATCGTTGGATCAATAGTTTAGAATGTGTAAGGAGACTTTTCACATTGGCACTATTATATTAGATGTTGACTTTGCTAAGAACTACACATTCTAGCCTCAAAATGAGACACAATCTCAGTATTGTAATTCCATTCAGATTCCTATTTTTTTCCACATGACATATAGACATGCTCCTGATAGTGCAAAAGATTATTGAAAGATTATTAGAGAGTATAATTTTCAAATGAGTTATGATCGCACTGTCATGAGTTTGTGCAACATTTTTTCGAGAATTATTTTGATTTCTTACAAGACCATGACATTGCTATGGATAGACATATCATTTGGTTAGATAATTGCATAGGTAAATTCAAGAATGCTATCACATTTTATTGGTTGTGTAGGCTGCACATAGAGAGAGGGGTGCCTCATATTTGGAGTTTTTTGAGTTCGGCCATGGGAAAGGGGAACATGATGGAGTAGGGGCATATGTGAAGAGAGCTCTAGCTAAGGAGAAATCTAAAATTTTAGGAGGAAAGCTTCTTGATACTTGTAGCATTGTTGATTGGTGTATTTGAGCATTATCACAATAGGGAAATCTTGATTCAATAGTACATAGGTTCTTTTGGTTGGTTGAGGAAGGGTCTATAGGTGATAGATTAGATTGTGCTACACTAAGAGACTCATTCAAAATGTGTTCATTTCAGGCTCTAATTCTAGTACATGGACCATTTGGACACAATAGCTAGGTTCCTTTTGTCCTAGTTGTTTTTAGTGTGATTGGGATCACTATGATTCAAGTGAGTGGGTGGACACATGAGCTCCACATTATCTTACTCCATTGTTTATCATACCCTCTATCACTTGAGCATAACCATCTATCACATCTTCTTTAGCCAGAACTTGTCTTTGCATTGGTTGCACCATAGGGGAGTGATGAGAAATTAGATTACTAGTTAGCACATTGTGTAAAAGGTAAACAAGAACTTGCACAACTGATCACAGATGATGATGGATTTACATATCCTTCTGGTTCAATGGTTGTTGCTAGAACATGACTATGGAGATACATGCTTAGAAGGAATGGAATTCCTGCATTCAAAGACTATTAGAGGCACAAAACAATTCTCATATATTTACATCTTATTATAGAAACAAATGTGAAGTTGTTGAAGCATCAAGGAAGACCAAAATTAAAATAACTTTTTACTATTACTAATGTTGATCACAAAGCCCTATTGGAGACTCTAAAATAGAGAGGACCCTACTAGAACACTTAACTAGGTATATTTCCTTCTTATTTTATTTTTTTCATAATGATTTAGTGAAATAATGATTATCTTGTTTAATACAATGAGTTACTAAATTTTTTTAATGATATTGTAATGTAGGTACATCATTAAGAGTAGCCATGCATGAAGATGAAAAACTAATGAGCAAAATTGAGAAAAATCTATTCTATTTTTGAAACTACAATTTTTGATGTTGTGTATTAATGTAATAATGGTGAAACACTTGAGATATTGTAAATGTAAACTTTTTGATTTAATGTAAGAAACAGAGATGATTTTACTTAATGCAATTTATGTGGAGGGACCTTAAAAATGATGATTTTAATACATAATAACACCAAACTTGCACTATTCCTAGTGCCAAAAACTTGAAAGAGATAAAAAATAATGTTTTTATTTAATACTAACACTAGTGACACCCTTGTTCTAGCTACAAAGAGCCTCCATCATTCTTGGCCACCCCGTACCAAAGAGTTTCTAAGGTTCTTTATGTGCACTTCGAGGTTGATCTTCTAAGGGTCATAACACAGATCTCGTGGGAGCTATTAATGAAATTTCAAATGCTAAAGCATCTTCATGATAAGGCCTAAAATAACCTAACTCATTTTTGAGAGATCACATTTTGTTTGGATTCGGCACAACAATCTCGCTCAATGCCAAAACTTATAGTGTGCCTCAATTCATAGGTGCATCATAGCATAACTTTGAAATTGCTGATCTTGGCATTGAATCATTAGTGCCATTAGCTCTAGATGGGTGGGTAAACCCTAGTGAAACCCTTGTTCTAACCACAAAGAGCCTCAATTTTTTGTAGCCACCCTATATTGAAGAGTCTCCAAGGTGCTTAAAGTTCATTTTGAGGTCAATATTTTGAGGGCGATAACTCAAAGCTTGTCGGGGATATCAATGAAACATTGCATGATATAGGATGGTCATACCAAGGCCTAAAATAACCTATCTCATTTTTAAGATATCACATTCTATTTGAATTTGGCACAATGATCTCCCTCGATGTCAAAACTTGTTGTGTGTCTTAGTTCATAGGTGCATCATAGCATAACTTTGAAATGACTAATTTTGTCACTAATTCATTAGTTTCATTAGCTCCAAATGGGCAGGTGAAGCCTAGCATCACCCATTTTCTAGTTTTAGAGAGCCTCCATCATTCACAACCACCCCGTACCAAAGAGTCTACAAGGTGCTCTAAGTGCGTTTCAAGGTTGATCTTCCAAGGGTCATAACTCAGAGTTCATGGGGGATATCAATGAAATTTTGAATGCTACAAGATGGTTATACCAAAGCCTAACATAACCTATCTCATTTTTAGGAGATCACATTTTGTTTCGATTTGGCATAGCGATGTCACTCGATGCCCAAATTGGTAGTGTGCCTTAGCTTATAGGTGCATCACAACAAACACCTTTGAAACTGTTGATTTTGGCATAAAATCATCAGTGCCACTAGCTTCAAAGGGTGGGTAAACCCTAGTGACACCCTTTTTTAGGTCGTAGAGAGCCTCCATCATTCGTTGCCACCCTATACCAAAGAATCTCCAAGGTGCTCTAAGTGTGTTTCGGGGTCTATCTTCCTAGGGTCATAAATCAGAGCTCATTGGGGCTATTGATGAAATGTTGAATGATACAAGATGATCATGCCAAGGCCTAAAATAAATTATCTCATTCTTGAGAGATCACATTCTGTCTCAATTTGGCACAACGATCTCGTTCGATGCCAAAACTCATAATGTGTCTTAGTTCATAGGTGCGTCAAAACATAACTTTGAAACTACTGATCTTGGCATCAAATCATCAATGCCATTAGCTCTATATGGATGAGTAAATCCTAGTTACATCATTTTTTGGCCATAGAGAGCTTCCATCATTTGTAGCCACCCTATACCAAAAAGTCTCCAAGGTACTCTAAGTACGTTTCGAGGTGAATCTTCCAAGGGTCATAACTCGAAGCTTGTGGGGTTGTCAATGAAATGTAAAATTCTATAAGATGTTCATACTAAAGCCTAAATTAATCCATCTCATTTTTGAGAGATCAAATTCTATTTAGATTTGGCATAGTGATCTCGCTCAATGCCAAAATTCATAGTGTACCTCAGTTCATAGGTACATCACAGTGTAACTTTGAAATGACTAATCTTGGCATTGAATTGTTAGTGTCATTAGCTTTGGATGGGTGGGTGCACGCTAGTGACACCCTTGTTCTAGCTATGGAGATCCTCCATCATTCATGGCCACACTGTATCGAAGAGTCTCCAAGGTGCTCTAAGTACGTTTAGAGGTCAATCTTCCAAGGGTCATAACTTAGAGCTCATGGGGGCTATCAATGAAATGTTGAGTGCTACAAGATGGTCATGTTGAGGACTACAATAACCTTATATTCGAGGTGCTCTAAGTACATTTGAGTGGGTAAACCATAGTGACATATTAAGGGATTATAGAGATTATTTCAAGTTAAACATATAGGATAGCATTTTAAATTAAATATTGCATCAAAATTTGATAATAAAGGTTGTTAAAATATTATTCACAAATTATCTCATTTGAATTGAATATAACAAACATGATCAAAATGAATGATATTCCATAAACAACAACAATACACATGATCAATGATAAATTGAACAATACTATACTAAATTAGTGTGTATATTATTGTGCACATAAATGACAAAAATATATATCAAAATACATGTATCCATAGACAAATTACACAAATAAATATCAAATTATATGTACCCATAGGCAAATTATGCAAATATATATCAAAATACATAGATCCATATACAAAATGTGGTTGATCATGCCATCAGAATGTGTATAATATCAATGTTTTTATATATAATGTGGAATATGCTATCTCAAAATGTGTCTTGATGCATCCTATGAAAACTATACTATCCTATGCTACTGGTGGATGATCAAAATGTAGCCTCTTCACTGCACTAAGTGGATCAAATGCCTCCTACATAAACAAAAAAGGAAAACCCAAAGTTAGACTACTAAATTTATATAATTCTATGTATCTAATATTGAATTAATCAAATGCATAATGATCCTTTTATTAATGAAAATTTATAGTACTAAAATTTCATCATAAATACCTTTCTTGTCGACCTCCTATTTGGGTCAGGAGTCCTCTCATATGTCCTCAACAATGCTTAAACCTCATTGATTGTGGCATGTGTATTTTCAAGTAAGTTTGTTAGATGAATCTATAACTTAAACTATAAAATTATAATTCATATCATGAAAAAATTATAACATATAATAAAGAATTCAAACTACAACTTACGTCTATTGACTCCTCTTCTAGATATAATGGTTGCATCAACAAAGATACAAAAGTCTGGCATCCAACATCCTATGCACTAGGTATTTCCTATGAGATACACAATACTAGTTGTTAATATCACATAAATTAGTTTTGAATTTATTTATGACAATATGGAAAATAAAAAATAAATGATACTTATACATACAACGAGGCTTTCACTACAAGTGGAAATTCCATAGGGTCTATGATGTGGAATCTTCCTAGACTCATCACTAGTAGCTACGCCCTATAAAATAAATAATGAAATTAAATTTCATTACCACAAACATTTTACAAGAATGCATCAATATTTAATCACTTTAAAAGAACCTAATTACCTTTCCCTTGTCAATGGGTTGTGTCTTATCCCCTGCACTCTGGCCCCCTATAACAAGTGATACCTGCAAGAGAAAAGAAAGATTAGAATCCATATATGTTCCAATATCAAATAGAAAAAATAGTGAGAAAACAACATAATGTACCATAGATGTCTCAAGACCAAATGAAATAGTCAAGGGCATGACATTATCAACATGTCTGAGCTCCTCCTTAGTCATCAACTAAACATGAATGAAGATCACATACATGTATAAGTCAATATGAGTTAAAATTTAAAAATTACTCTATTATAAAGATTAACTTTAAATTGCATATGTCATAACAAGAAAATGTATACACGTACAAACATAGAAGGATTCCATGCCTCTACGTGCCCCTCCTCTCTTATGTTAGGGTGTGTAGCCTTTGTATGTGCATCTGGTATATCCTCCTCAAATACAAATTGATACTTAGAAAGATCACCTATGGGACCTAGAAAAACATTCTTGCATGTTATGGAATTATGAGGCACACAAACATGTGATGAGCTTGTTGATGATGAACTCATGCAATCATCATCAACATGAGGAGGCAACACTGGCCTAGCCTATGATATCTATAGGCTACTCAATATATGGATGGCTCTAGTAGTCTAAGACCTAGCATCTATAATGATATCAAGATGATGCACTAGAGGAGCGGGGGAGACATCAGTAGAGGAGACAAAAGTACTAGCTTTCTTCCATTGGGAAAAGGGTTTATTATGAGGAGTTCCTCCTCCTACACCCATGTTCAGCCTCATGCTCCAATAATTCACCTTGAGGTGTAACACAAATTCAACATACAATTTTTTAATGAAATAGAATGACATCTCTAAATTACAATTTGGAGGGATGTAAAAACCATCCACCAATAATCCCAAAAGTTTGTATGCATAGCTTCATTTATGCACTGTTTAATTGATAGTTTGGGCTTTGTGTGTTCTACTTGTTTACCAATTTTTAGGTCCACAAAAAGGATAACTATATCATCTTTAGTTATATTTAGGGCCACAACCTAGTCCAACCGATCATCAAACATGGCATGAATTTGATCATGCCAGTGAAGAGGAACATTTTGTTCATTGGTAAGTGTTTCAATATTATCCACTATGGTGTTTAACATGGATAACATGGGAGCCAATGTGGGTATAGTTTTATATGTGGTTCACAAAACCATCAATTCATAGAGATTTTCAAATATTAAATATTCAATTTGAGGAGGGTTTTGAGGGAGTAAGGGATCATTTGATGGATGATTTTGAGGGGGTACTAGATTGTTTGGTGGAGGGTTAAGAGGAACATTATTTCTTACCTCAGTATCATCATTTGGGTTAGCCATAGCTATTAATTTGGAAAATATAATTTCTATTAAAAATAACCTAAATTTCAACCATTTCTATTAGGAAAAAATAATTTTTAACAAATTGAATTTAAAATAACTAATTTATAATAATATTCATTATAAACATAAGAAATCAAAGAAAACTTACCCTTATTTGATAGTCATTCGAAAATCTAAAACCCTTATGGAGGTCAACAATCAAACAAAGAAAAATGCAATGTAAAAAGAGCTCTCAATTTTTTTTCTAAATCTGTGTCACAGCTTTTGGGTATCTGATTTCGTATCGAACACCCAATATAATATCAAGTATCCAATATGAAATTGGATACCCAATTAGTGACCAGATACCTAAAAAGGCTTGGTCTTAACATTTTAGCCTTGGTACCAAGATTGCTAGAAACAAGTTAGAGTAGATTTTGAAATTCTTTTAGAAATTTTTGAGCTCCACTTTTTTCACATTGCCAATTTTTTCCACACCATGATCCTGTACATACCCTTCAAAACGTTGTAGTGCTCACATGAGCAGTATAGTCCTATTAAGACAGATCATGAGAGATGACTACAATCAAACATGATTCACTTTTTCAAAAGGCTTTTTACCTTGTTAGCAACATACAAACCTCATACGAGCTTCAATACAAAATATTCTACCCATTGCACCACCATGGCCATTTGCATGATATTGATTTGATGTTGTTGGTGTTATTGCAGCCCTATCTTCTGAAGGCAACAAATTGATCACCATGGCCATATTCTCTTTCACCAAGTGGGTTGAGGTAGTGCTACTAACCAATGAGACAATAATTTAAGTGTCTAAATTCATTGTCTATCATATTTTTTTCCACTTTGTTATCCTTGCAACCATTTCTATAGTCCATAGAGGTATTTTTCAAAACCTATATGTAGAAGACTAGTGAATCTCCTTCCACATTCACCACCACTTCCCCAACCCATATTTTCTACAAGGAAATGGTCAGGATAAAGAAAATAATTAAATGCTATCCAAAATCCCTAGTAAAGTTATTGATAATTCCAACTACGATTGACATCTATAAATCAACCCTGTCCTATGGGCATACTGCAGCTCATTTCATACAGCCATGGGCACAACTCCATAATCCATGATCTCTAGTGCCAAATTATTCTTATCTATTGAGGTTGAACTCCCATCCTTGCACATATCATTCGAAGGAAAAGTATCAATCAAGGACTAAAAAGTTTCCAAACTCACACAACTGGATCTACTAGATGAAAGAAGGAGTCTAGGGTAAACTTTAAAAAAAACCCCTCTAGAAAAAGATATAGATTATTGGTGAATCTTTGAATATTTTAAAAACCAAATTATTTTTATTGGTGAATCTCTCAATTTTCTTTTTTAAATATTGTTTACATTGGTGATTATTTTAGAATCATAAATTTTTAGTAGACAATATTGGCTAATCTCAATAATAATAGGAAATTCTCTAAGTATCATGGAATATTACAAATCAAAATTGAACATATTTTATCTCATGGAAATTATGAGAATAATTATATTATATTTTAAATCAATACTAAAAACTAAATATTGGTAGTATATCCCTAAAGTAACTAATAATTATGATAATTAATTGTGAATTCATTTTAAATTTTTCAAGAATATATAATATTTTGGTGAATGTTTGAGTTTAATTTTTTTTAATAAAATAAATTATTGAGCGATTTTAAATATTTTGAAACTAAATTTAATAAAAATGTGGCAATTTATGTTGCATTAAATCTTAAATTGTTAACCAAATTACTAGCAAAAAAAATCTAAAATTCACAAAATTACAAATATTTACCACTGAAAAACACCCTAAAGAAGGTAACAATCCTATGATCACCTTACATTCTATCAAAATTGACTCAAGATAAATTTAAATAAAACATGGACCTTAAATAAAACATAAATGTCCATGTAGACTATGAGAAGAAGAGCATGGTTGAGCCCACATGACTAGGCCCACAAATTGTTATATCTTTTGGCTTAGGAGTATATCACTCATCAAAACTAGAAGGTGAACCTCTAAATTATCCTACCAAATTCATTCATTCAAAGAAGTTCAGTGATTAAGCCCCTTAGTTTATCCTAATAACCTTGAAAAAAGAAAAAAAATCTAAAATGTCCTAAAAAATCTTCATCATGCTAAAAAACTATCATTTTAGGCACTCGATGATAGAAAAAATAAATCTAAAAATATTCAAAAAAAGAAAAATTAGTAAAGAAAAATTAGCATCTAATGGTGAAAACTTTGGAATTCAATCACATTTTATAGGTACCTTTGCGAAAATCTAGCAATATACACCATGCATACTTGGCTTTCCCTTTATGTATTAGTGGTGCACACCCTCCTACCATTTCACCACATCCGATCATCCATCTCCCAATGTTCCCATGGTGTTACAACATCACATCACAACAATCTATGTATCACCATCCTTATTTCTAAGCTTGGAAATAGGATCAGAGTAATTTATTATATCATAGTTGTTTAACATTGTAGAATAAAAGAAAAAACATGTGTCACTCTTTTACAAAGGAAAAGGCTAACAAAGGTATAACTGTTCACCTTCAATAACATAAAATTGGTAGTAATATTTACAATTTAAAAATAAAGTAAACTACTGAAATGTGTAGAAATGTATAAAGTTTAAGATTGTAATTTTTAATATTTATTTTTAAATAGAATTAATCTAGGTTCCAAATTTTTAAAGGAAAACTTTTAGTTGCTAAAAAACACTAAAAATTAGGGGTCTAGATCTCACCGCAAAACTATATGAAAATTAAATTATTTCCATTTGATCTTAGACTATGTTATAGATAACATATATAGCTAGAAGAACTAAAAATAAAAATTGTATTTACACCTATATTTTCTCTTTTATATGATTCAAATTTTAAATCACCTAAAATCAATAGTTTTTATCTCCCACCACATTTTTCAAAGTAAATCTATTCTAACCAAAGAAAACTTATACATTTTGGAAGAGGACTCTCTAGAACAACATATGATTTTTAATTATTTTTTATATGATTTAAATTTATTTATTTTCTCAGAATTGACATCTTCACAAGTGTTAAAATACATACTAGAAGAATTTTTTAGTTACAATTTACTATATCTAATTAAAAAACTATAAAATCTATAAGAGAATAGTCTTGAAATTGAGATCTATATAATGGTGTTTATATGTTATTAAAAAAATATCATAATAAATAGTAAGAGTCATTGAAACATCAATTTTATGAAATAATTTTACTTCTTTAGTAGTTGGATACAAACTAGTATAAAACATGCATTTAATAGACATTTCCTATTGGAAAAGTGTGAGACCCTATATAACTCAGCTTGAATGAATTTATCTAGATCATATGCTTAAACACAATTGAGTTCTAGATAGAAATACTCAAATTCAGTCATTCTATTAGGTCAACCTGAAAAGTGACATAGCTTTGTACTTTTACCATCTATCATAATGATGATAGTCTCACATGAATTAGATTTATGTATCATAGCCATGTACCATGGTTTGTGTAGCATATCCATGTAGCATATCTATATACCATGTTTTATGTATCATACTCCTGTATAATATCTATGTGCCATATTATATGTATCATATCCATGTATCATATCTGTGTATCATACCCCTCTATGATAGTTAGTGTACTATCTCTCATTGCACTCTATAACCTCATCCTGATATTTTTCACACTTAGTATTTTTCTTAAATCAGGTTCACTATCTCCTCATCCTAAGCTTTTCCCATTGTACTATATTAGAGCTATTCATTCTATCTTAGTATATTGTTCTTTTCTATAGGTAAGTGCACCAATATGGTGTACAAAAGGGGGGGTATAAGTGGGGACCATTTTTTTCTGAAATTAGATAAACCTGAAGTTGGATTAGAATTTTGAGGGTCATCCACTCAAAATGACAAAATGTGTAAAACATATAATTTGTAGTAATATAAATTTTCTTTTTGAACTTATACTGTTTTTGGAAAATAAACAATAGAGTCATTTTCATGTGCAACACAAAAGATAGTTATATTTGGTATTTTTATAATCCCTTAGGTAGGATGATAGTTAAGAGTGATATCTAGAAGTTGTAAATTTATTTTTAATATTTTGATGGGTATTTTTTTTATGAATTATTGAAATGACTAAATCCAAAGATTTTGGTACGTGTTCATGTGCTACACATAACTTGCATCACAATGATAAAAAATGACTTTGTTTTTAAAAAAATGAATGAAATCAAGTGCAGAACAATAATATGTAATTTAACGAAAAAGTTGGCTAATTATATGGGTATGTGCAAGATCATGGTGTACCAAACTATGGCCTTAAGTGGCAGTGAAAAATCAGAAAATCAGGTTTATGTCAACTTGACACATAATTTTGAAGTGGTTATGGACTTTATATCAAAAAGTTGTAAGAAAATAATTTGTAGAAAAGTGAATGTAGTTTCTAAACTACCAGGCCTTATTAGGAGAAAAAAATAATTGATTGGTCAAAAGCTTGAATTTTAATGCAGTACTAAGAAAATTTCAGGGCGAAAATAAAAAGTAGGTGTATGTCTGACCACCTTAATCAAAATCAAATCATAATATTTTTTTAATATAATTATAGATATGAAAACTAGACTCATGCCCGGATGTGATGCATATTTTTTGATATTTTTATTCCAAATAAATAATTAAATATGAATTTTCTACCAAAACTTTTTTGGATTAAAAAAAGTCCCGTGTTTGACCACCCTAACTAATAGAAAATTTGATCAAATTTTTCTTTTTTTGTTTTTTTCTTATACTAGGCAAAGTATAGAATGTGACGCAACTTTTAGATTTAAAAAATGTTATACCGTTTGAAAGTTATAGCTATTTTTCATTCAGTATGTCAATCAGCACTTTACAATAATCTTCATTGATAATTAACTAATAAATACTTATCGAACTCAAAATTTGACAGAAATTATATTGATGGAATCTAGAGAGCGATATTAAAAAACCCATTTTGTTTCATTTAATTTCGATCAAAATAACATTGTCAGACGGCTACCTGAAGTCTAAGTATCACTAAAACTCTCTATAAACACGTCTTTGGGGTTGATCGGGCAGGCTTGGTAAATACCAAGCCTGATCGGATATCCGATTCAAAATCGGATATCCGATTTGACATCGGATATCCGATATGGCTCGGTAGTCAAATTCCAAAAATCTTCAAATTTTGGAGAAAAATTCGATTTAAACGTTCTAGTTTTTTATTTTTATATTATTTCACTTATATTAATATGTAAAGACATATTTTAATATATTATATATATATAATAACGTAATGTAAACATACAAGATATAATCTAGTAATATATAATAATATCTTATGTTAATCTTATTACAATCTATAAATATAATATATATTATTATTATTTTTACTAAATATAATAACATAATTTATATATATATAAAATACGTATAATATATTATTATATTAATATGTATGTTATTAATATATACAATAACGTAATATTTTCATTAAATGTAATATGTATTATATTATTATATTAATATGTATAATTATATAATATTTATATAACAACGTAATATTTTTATTAAATATAATATATATTATAAATATTATTATATTAATATGTATGTTATTAATATATTTATATAATAACGTAATATTTTCATTAAATATAATAATGTAATATGTATATGTATATATATATATATATTATTATATTGATATGTATATTATTAATATATATGTATATTATTAATATATAAGAGTCAAAGGGGGTCATAGGGTAACCTATAACCCTCTTTGACCCATTAAACGACAATATATGTCTCTAGGGGTCCTAGGACCCGTAGAGACATATGTCGTCCTTTAATGGGTCAAAGGAGGTCCCTTTGACACATTAAATGATGACATATGTCCCTAGGACCCCCAAGGACATAGATGAATCGTTCATATCGGTCAAACGGGGTCATAGGGTGACCTATGACCCCCTTTGACCCATTAAATGACGACATATGTCTCTAGGGGTCCTAGGATCCCTAGGGACATATTCGAATGGGTATTATGGGTCAAAGGGGGTCATAGGGTGACCTATGACCCTCTTTGACCCATTAAATGATGACATATGTTCTTAGGGATCCTAGGACCCCTAGGGACATAGTCGAATCGTTCATATGGGTCAAAGGGGGTCATAGGGTGACCTATGACACCCTTTGACCCATTAAATGACGACATGTGTCTTTAGGGGTCCTAGGACTCCCAAGGACATAGTCAAATCATTCATATGGGTCAAAGGGGGTCATAGGGTGACCTATGACCCCCTTTGACCCATTAAACGACGACATATGTCCCTAGGGGTCCTAGGACCTCTAGGGACATATTCGAATGGGTAATATGGGTCAAAGGGGGCCATAGGGTGACCTATGACCCTCTTTGACCCATTGAATGATGACATATGTCTCTAGGGGTCCTAGGACCCCTAGGGACATATTCCAATCGTTCATATGGGTCAAAGGGGGTCATAGGTGACCCATTACACGATGATATATGTCTCTAGCGGTCCTAGGACCCCTAGGGATATATTCGAATGGGTAATATGGGTCAAAGTGGGTCACAGGGTGACCTATGACTCTCTCTGACTCATTGAATGATGACATATTTCTCTAAGGGTCCTTGGACCCCTAGGGACATATTCGAATTGTTCATATGGGTCAAAGGGGGTCATAGGGTGACCTATGACCCCCTTTGCCCCATTAAATGACGACATATGTCCTTAGGGGTCCTAGGACCCCTATGGACATATTCGAATGGAAAATATGAGTCAAACGGGGTCATAGAGTAACCTATGACCCTCTTTGACCCATCAAACGATGACATATGTCCCTAGGGGTCCTCAGACCCCTAGGGAAATTTTTGAATCGTTCATATGGGTCAAAGAGGGTCATAGGGTGACCTATGACCCTCTTTGACCCATTAAACGACGACATATGTCCCTAGGGGTCCTCGGACACCTAGGGACATATTTGAATCATTCATATGGGTCAAAGGGGGTCATAGGTCACCCTATGACCCTCTTTGCCCAATTAAACGACGACATATGTCCCTAGGGGTCCTAGGACCCCTAGGGACATATTCGGATCGTACATATGGGTCAAAGAGGGTCATAGGGTGACCAATGACCCCCTTTGACCCATTAAATGATGACATATGTCTCTAGGGGTCCTAGGACCCCTAGTGACATATTCGAATGGGTATTATGGGTCAAAGGGGGTCACCCTATGACCCTCTTTGACCCATTAAATGAAGACATATGTCCCTAGGGGTCCTTGGACCCCAAGTGACATATTCGAATGGGTAATATGGGTCAAAGGGGGTCATAGGGTGACCTATGACCGTCTTTGACCCATTAAACGACGACATATGTTCCTAGGGGTCCTAGGACCTTAGGGACATATTCAAATTGTTCATATGGGTCAAACCCTATGACCCCCTTTGACCCATTAAACGACGACATATGTCCCTAGGGGTGCTAGGACCCCTAGGGACATATTCGAATGGGTAATATGGGTCAAATGGGGTCATAGGGTAACCTATGACCCTCTTTGACCCATTAAACGATGACATATGTCTCTAGAGGTCCTAGGAACCCTAGGGACATATTCGAATCGTTCATATGGGTCAAAGGAGGTCACATGGTGACCTATGAAACTCTTGACCCATTAAACGACGATATATGTCTCTAGGGGTCCTAAGACCCATAGGGACATATTCGAATGGGTAATATGGGTCAAAGGGGATCATAGGGTGACCTATGACCCTCTTTGACCCATTAAACGATGACATATGTCCCTAGGGGTCCTCGAACCCCAAGGGACATATTTGAATGGGTAATATGGGTCAAAGGGGGTCATAGGGCACCCTATGACCCTCTTTGACCCATTAAACGATGACATATGTCCCTAGGGGTCCTAGGACCCTAGGGACATATTCGAATCGTTCATATGGGTCAAAGGGGGTCATAGGGTGACCTATGACCCCCTTTGACTCATTAAACGACGACATATGTCCTTAGGGGTCCTAGGACCCCTAGGGACATATTTGAATTGTTCATGTGAGTCAAAGGGGGTTGTAGGGTGACCTATGACCTCCATTGACCCATTAAATGACGACATATGTCTCTAGGGGTCCTAGGACCCCTAGGGACATATTCGAATGGATAATATTGGTCAAATGGTGTCATAGGGTAACCTATGACCCTCTTTGACCCATTAAATGATAACATATGTCTCTAGGGGTCCAAGGACCCCTCGGGACATATTCAAATCGTTCATATGGGTCAAACGGGGTCACAGGGTGACCTATGTCCCTCTTGACCCATTAAATGACGATATATGTCTCTAGGGGTCCTAGGACCCCTAGGGACATATTTGACTGGGTAATATGGGTCAAAGGGGGTCATAGGGTGACCTATGACCCTTTTTGACCCATTAAACGATGACATATGTCCCTAGGGGTCCTAGAACCGTTAGGGACATATTCGAATGGATAATAAGGGTCAAAGGGGGTTATAGGGTGACCTATGACCCTCTTTGACCCATTAAACGAAGACATATGTCCCTTGGGGTCCTAGGACGCTAGGGACATATTTGAATGGTTCATATGGGTCAAAGAGGGTCATAGGGTGACGTATGACCCCCTTTGACCCATTAAATGATGGCATATGTCCCTATGGGTCCTAGATCCCCTAAGAAAATATTTGAATCGTTCATATAAGTCAAAGGGGGTCATAGGGTGACCTATGACCCCCTTTGACCCATTAAACGATGACATATGTCCCTAGGGGTCCTAGGAACCTAGGGACATATTCGAATGGTTCATATGGGTCAAAAGGGGTCATAGGATGACCTATGACCCCCTTTGACCCATTAAACAACGACATATGTCCCTAGGGATCCTAGGACCCCTAGGAACATATTTGAATGGGTAATATGGGTCAAATGGGGTCATAGGGTAACCTATGACCCTCTTTGACCTATTAAACGACGACATATGACCCCTAGGGATATATTCGAATCATTCATATGGGTCAAAGGGGGTCATAGGGTGACCTATGACCCTTTTGACCCATTAAATGATGATATATGTCTCTAGGGGTCCTCAGAACCCTAGGGACATATTCAAATGAGTAATATGGGTCAAAGGGGGTCATAGGGTGACTTATGACCCTCTTTGACCCATTAAACGACGACATATGTCCCTAAGGGTCCTAGGACACCTAGGGACATATTCGAATGGGTAATATGGGTCAAATAGGGTCATAGGGTAACCTATGACCCTATTTGACACATTAAACGATGACATATGTCTCCAGGGGTCCTAGGACCCCTAGGGACATATTCGAATCTTTCATATGGGTCAAAGGGGGTCATAGGTCGCATTAAACGACGATATATGTCTCTAGGAGTCCTCAGACCCCTAGGGACATATTCAAATGGGTAATATGGGTCAAAGAGGGTCATAGGGCCCATTAAATGACGACATATGTCCCTAGGGGTCATCGGACCCCAAGGGACATATTCGAATGGGTAATATGGGTCAAATGGGGTCATAGGGTGACCTATGACCCTCTTTGACCCATTAAACGACAACATATGTCCCTAGGGGTCCTAGGACCCTAGGGACATATTTCAATCGTTCATACGGGTCAAAGGGGGTCATAGGGTGACCTATGACCCCCTTTGACCCATTAAACAACAACATATGTCCCTTGGGATCCTAAGACCCCTAGAGACATATTTGAATCGTTCATATGAGTCAAAGGGGGTCATAGGGTGACCTATGACCCCCTTCGATGCATTAAATGATGACATATGTCCCTAGGGGTCCTAGGTTCCCTAGGGACATATTCGAATGGGTAATATGGGTCGAATACCTATTACCCTCTTTGACACTTTAAATGACGACATATGTCTCTAGGGGTCCTAGTACCCTTAGGGACATATTCGAATCGTACATATGGGTCAAAGGGTGTCATAGGGTGACCTATGACCCTCTCTGACCCAATAAACGATGATATATGTCTCTAGCGGTCCTAGGACCCCTAGGGACATATTCGAATGGGTAGTATGGGTCAAAGGAGGTCATATGGTGACCTATGACCCTCTCTGACCCATTAAACGATGAGATATGTCGCTAAGGGTCCTAAGACCCCTAGGGACATATTCGAATCGGTAATATTGGTCAAAGGGTGACCTATGACCCCATTTGACTCATTAAATAATGACATAGTTCTTTAGGGGTCCTAGGACCCCTAGGGACATATTCGAATGGGTATTATGGGTCAAAAGGGGTCATAGGGTGACCTATGACCCTCTTTGACCCATTAAATGACGACATATGTCCTTAGGAGTCCTCGGACCCCAAGGGACATATTCGAACGGATAATATGGGTCAAATGGGGTCATAGGGTGACCTATGACCCTCTTTGACCTGATAAACGACGATATATGTTCCTAGGGGTCCTTGGACCTCTAAGGACATATTTGAATGCATAATATGGGTCAAAGGGGGTCATAGGGGCGACCTATGACCCTCTTTGACCCATTAAACGACGACATATGTCCCTAGGGGTCCTAAGACGCCTAAGGACATATTCCAATCGTTCATATGGGTCAAAGGGGGTCATAGGGTGACCTATGACCCTCTTTGACCCATTAAATGACGATATATGTCTCTAGGGGTCCTAGGACCCCAAGGGACATATTCCAATGGGTAATATTGGTCAAAGGGGGTCATAGGGTGATCTATGATCCTCTTTGACTCATTAAAGGATGACATATTTCTTTACTGGTCCTTGGACACCTATGGACATATTTGAATTGTTCATATTGTTCTAAGGGGGTCATAGGCCCCTTTGACCCATTAAACGACGACATATGTCCCTAGGGGTGCTAGGACCCCTAGGGACATATTCGAATGGGTAATATGGGTCAAATGGGGTCATAGGGTAACCTATGACCCTCTTTGACCCATTAAACGATGACATATGTCTCTAGAGGTCCTAGGACCCCTAGGGACATATTCGAATCGTTCATATGGGTCAAAGGAGGTCACAGGGTGACCTATGAAACTCTCTTCCCATTAAACGACGATATATGTCTCTAGGGGTCCTAAGACCCATAGGGACATATTCGAATGGGTAATATGGGTCAAAGGGGGTCATAGGGTGACCTATGACCCTCTTTGACCCATTAAACGACGACATATGTCCCTAGGGGTCCTCGGACCCCAAGGGACATATTCGAATGGGTAATATAGGTCAAAGGGGGTCATAGGGCACCCTATGACCCTCTTTGACCCATTAAATGATGACATATGTCCCTTGGGGTCCTAGGACCCTAGGGACATATTCGAATCGTTCATATGGGTCAAAGGGGGTCATAGGGTGACCTATGACACCCTTTGACTCATTAAACGACGACATATGTCTCTAGGGGTCCTAGGACCCCTAGGGACATATTTGAATCGTTCATATGAGTCAAAGGGGGTTGTAGGGTGACCTATGACCTCCTTTGACCCATTAAATGACGACATATGTCTCTAGGGGTCCTAGGACTCCTAGGGACATATTCGAATGGGTAATATTGGTCAAATGGTGTCATAGGGTAACCTATGACCCTCTTTGACCAATTAAATGACAACATATGTCTCTAGGGGTCCAAGGACCCCTCGGGACATATTCTAATCGTTCATATGGGTCAAACGGGGTCACAGGGTGACCTATGTCCCTCTTGACCCATTAAATGACGATATATGTCTCTAGGGGTCCAAGGACCCCTAGGGACATATTCGACTGGGTAATATGGGTCAAAGCGGGTCATAGGGTGACCTATGACCCTTTTTGACCCATTAAACGACGACATATGTTCCTAGGGGTCCTAGAACCGTTAGGGACATATTCGAATGGATAATAAGGGTCAAAGGGGGTCATAGGGTGACCTATGACCCTCTTTGACCCATTAAACGAAGACATATGTCCCTTAGGGTCCTAGGACGCTAGGGACATATTCGAATGGTTCATATGGGTCAAAGAGGGTCATAGGGTGACCTATGACCCCCTTTGACCCATTAAACGATGACATATGCCCCTACGGGTTTTAGATCCCCTAGAAAAATATTTGAATCGTTCATATTAGTCAAAGGGGGTCATAGGGTGACCTATGACCCCCTTTAACCCATTAAACGATGACATATGTCCCTAGGGGTCCTAGGAACCTAGGGACATATTCGAATGGTTCGTATGGGTCAAAAGGGGTCATAGGATGACCTATGACCCCCTTTGACCCATTAAACAACGACATATGTCCTTAGGGATCCTAGGACCCCTAGGGACATATTTGAATGGGTAATATGGGTCAAATGGGGTCATAGGGTAACCTATGACCCTCTTTGACCTATTAAACGACGACATATGACCCCTAGGAATATATTCAAATCGTTCATATGGGTCAAAGGGGGTCATAGGGTGACCTGTGACCCTTTTGACCCATTAAATGATAATATATGTCTCTAGGGGTCCTCGAAACCCTAGGGACATATTTGAATGAGTAATATGGGTCAACGGGGGTCATAGGGTGACCTATGACCCTCTTTGACCCATTAAACGGCGACATATGTCCCTAAGGGTCCTAGGACACTTAGGGACATATTCGAATGGGTAATATGGGTCAAATAGGGTCATAGGGTAACCTATGACCCTATTTGACACATTCAACGATGACATATGTCTCTAGAGGTCCTAGGACCCCTAGGTACATATTCGAATCCTTCATATGGGTCAAAGGGGGTCATAGGTCGCATTAAACGACGATATATGTCTCTAGGAGTCCTCAGACCCCTAGGGACATATTCGAATGGGTAATATGGGTCAAAGAGGGTCATAGGGCCCATTAAACGATGACATATGTCCCTAGGGGTCATCGGACCCCAAGGGACATATTCGAATGGGTAATATGGGTCAAATGGGGTCATAGGGTGACCTATGACCCTCTTTGACCCATTAAACGACGACATATGTCCCTAGGGGTCTTAGGACCCTAGGGACATATTTCAATCGTTCATACGGATCAAAGGGGGTCATAAGGTGACCTATGACCCCCTTTGACCCATTAAATGACAACATATGTCCCTTGGGATCCTAGGACCCCTAGAGACATATTTGAATCGTTCATATGAGTCAAAGGGGGTCATAGGTCCTTTGATGCATTAAATGATGACATATGTGCCTAGGGGTCCTAGGACCCCTAGGGACATATTCGAATGGGTAATATGGGTCAAATACCTATTACCCTCTTTGACCCTTTAAATGACGACATATGTCTCTAGGGGTCCTATAACCCCTAGTGACATATTTGAATCGTACATATGGGTCAAAGGGGGTCATAGGGTGACCTATGACCCTCTCTGACCCAATAAACAATGATATATGTCTCTAGCGGTCCTATGACCCCTAGGGACATATTCGAATGGGTAATATGGGTCAAATACCTATTACCCTCTTTGACCCTTTAAATGATGACATATGTCTCTAGGGGTCCTAGAACCCCTAGGGACATATTCGAATCGTACATATGGGTCAAAGGGGGTCATAGGGTGACCTATGACCCTCTCTGACCCATTAAACGATGATATATGTCTCTAGCGGTCCTATGACCCCTAGGGACATATTCGAATGGGTAATATGGGTGAAAGGAGGTCATATGGTGACCTATGACCCTCTCTGACCCATTAAACGATGAGATATGTCGCTAGGGGTCCTAAGACCCCTGGGGACGTATTCGAATGAGTAATATTGGTCAAAGGGTGACCTATGACCCCATTTGACTCATTAAACAACGACATAGTTCTTTAGGGGTCCTAGGACCCCTAGGGACATATTCGAATGGGTATTATGGGTCAAAAGGGGTCATAGGGTGACCTATGACCCTCTTTGACCCATTAAATGACGACATATGTCCTTAGGAGTCCTCGGACCCCAAGGGACATATTCGAACGGGTAATATGGGTCAAATGGGGTCATAGGGTGACCTATGACCCTCTTTGACCTGATAAACGACGATATATGTCCCTAGGGGTCCTTAGACCTCTAAGGACATATTTGAATGGGTAATATGGGTCAAAGGGGGTCATAGGGGCGACCTATGACTCTCTTTGACCCATTAAACGATGATATATGTCCCTAGGCGTCCTAGGACGCCTAGGGACATATTCCAATCGTTCATATGGGTCAAAGGGGGTCATAGGGTGACCTATGACCCTCTTTGACCAATTAAACGACGATATATGTCTCTAGGGGTCCTAGGACCCCAAGGGACATATTCGAATGGGTAATATTGGTCAAAGGGGGTCATAGGGTGATCTATGATCCTCTTTGACTCATTAAAGGATGACATATTTCTCTACGGGTCGTTGGACACCTATGGACATATTTGAATTGTTCATATTGTTCTAAGCGGGTCATAGGCCCCTTTGACCCATTAAACGACGACATATGTCCCCAGGGGTCCAAGGACCCCTAGGGACATATTCGAATGGGTAATATGGGTCAAATGGCGTCATAGGGTAACCTATGAACCTCTTTGACCCATTAAACGACGACATATGTCCCTAGGGGTCCTTAGACCCCTAAGGACATATTCGAATCGTTCATATGGGTCAAAGAGGGTCATAGGGTGACCTCTGACCCTTTTTTACTCATTAAACGACGACATATGTCCCTAGGGGTCCTCGGACCCCTAGGGACATATTCGAATCATTCATATGGGTCAAAGGGGGTCATAAGGTGACCTATGACCCTCTTTGACCCATTAAATGACGACATATGTCCCTAGGGGTCCTAGGACCCTTAGGGACATATTCGAATCGTACATATGGGTCAAAGGGGGTCATAGGGTGACCTATGACCCCCTTTGACCCATTAAACGACGACATATGTCTCTAAGGGTCCTAGGACCCTTAGGGACATATTTGAATGGGTATTATGGGTCAAAGGGGGTCATAGAGTGACGTATGACCCTCTTTGACCCATTAAACGATGACATATGTCCCTAGGGGTCCTTGGACCCCAAGAGACATATTCGAATGGGTAATATGGGTCAAAGGGGGTCATAGGGTGACCTATGACCCTCTTTGACCCATTAAACGACGACATATGTCCCTAGGGGTCCTAGGATGCTAGGGACATATTCGAATTGTTCATATGGGTCAAAAGGGGTCATAGGGTGACCTATGATCGCCTTTGACCCATTGAACAATGACATATGTCCCTAGAGGTCCTAGAAACTCTAAGCACATATTTGAATAGGTAATATGGGTCAAATGGGGTCATAGGGTAACCTATGACCCTCTTTGACCCATTAAACGATGACATATGTCTCTAGAGGTCCTAGGACCCCTAGGGACATATTCGAATTGTTCATATGGGTCAAAGGGGGTCATAGGCTGACCTATGACCCTCTTGACCCATTAAATAATGATATATGTCTCTAAGGGTCTTAGGACCCGTAGGGACATATTCGAATGGGTAATATGGGCAAAGGGGGTCATAGGGTGACCTATGACCCACTTTGACCCATTAAACGATGACATATGTCCCTAGCCAAGGAACATATTCGAATGGATAATATGGGTCAAACGGCGTCATAGGGTGACCTATGACCCTGTTTCTCCCATTAAATGACGACATATGTCCCTATGGGTCGTATGACCCTAGGGACATATTCGAATCGTTCATATGTGTCAAAGGGGGTCATAGGGTGACCTATGACCCCCTTGGACTCATTAAATGACGACATATGTCCCTAGGGGTCCTAGGACCCGTAAGGACATATTTGAATCGTTCAAATGAGTCAAAGGGGGGCGTAGGGTGACCTATGACCCCCTTTGACCCATTAAACGATGACATATGTCCCTAGGGCTCCTAGGACACCTAGGGACATATTCGAATGGGTAATATGGGTCAAATGGGGTCATAGGGTAAGCTATGAACCTCTTTGACCCATTAAATGATGACATATGTCTCTAGCGGTCGTCGGACCCCTAGGGATATATTCGAATCGTTCATATGGGTCAGAGGGGGTCATAGGGTGACCTATGACCCTCTTGACCCATTAAACGATGATATATGTCTCTAGGGGTCCTAGGACCCCTAGGGACATATTCGAATCGATAAGATGGGTCAAAGGGGGTCATATGGTGACCTATGACCCTCTTTGACCGATTAAACGATGACATATGTCCCTAGGGGTCCTAGGACCCATAAGGACATATTCGAATGGGTAATATGGGTCAAACACCCTATGACCCTCTTTGACCCATTAAACGAAGACATATGTCCCTAGGGGTCCTAGGACCCTAGGGACATATTAGAATGGTTCATATGGGTCAAAGGGGGTTATAGGGTGACCTATGACCCCTTTTGACCCATTAAACGATGACATATGTTCCTAGCGGTCCTAGGACCCCTAGGGACATATTTGAATTGTTCATATGAGTCAAAGGGGTTCATAGGGTGACCTATGACCCCGTTTGACCCATTAAACGATGACATATGTCCTTAGGGGTCCTAGGACCCTAGGTACATATTCGAATCATTCATATGGGTCAAAGGGGGTCATAAGGTGACCTATGACCCCCTTTGACCCATTAAACGACGACATATGTCACTAGGGGTCCTAGGACTCCTAGGGACATATTTGAATCATTCATATGAGTCAAAGGGGGTCATAGGGTGACCTATGACGCTCTTTGACTGATTAAATGATGACATATGTCCGTAGGGTTCCTAGGACCCCTAGGGAAATATTCGAATGGGTAATATGGGTCAAATGGGGTCATAGGGTAACCTATGACCCTCTTTGACCCATTAAATGCCGACATATGTCTCTAGGGGTCCTAGGACTCTTAGGGACATATTCAAATCGTTCATATGGGTCAAAGGGGGTCATAGGGTGACCTATGACCCTCTTGATCCATTAAACGATGATATATGTCTCTAGGGGTCCTCGGACACCTAGAGACATATTCGAATGGGTAATATGGGTCAAAGGGGGTCATAGGGTGACCTATGACCCTCTTTGACCCATTAAACGATGACATATGTCCCTAAGGGTCCTAAGACCCCTAGGGACATATTCGAATGGGTAATATGGGTCAAATGGGGTCATAGGGTAACTTATGACTCTATTTGACCCATTAAATGATGACATATGTTATTAGGGGTCCTAGGACCCCTAGGGACATATTCGAATCATTCATATGGGTCAAAGGGGGTCATAGGTCTTGACACATTTAACGATGATATATGTCTTTAGGTGTCCTAGGACCCCTAGGGACATATTCGAGTGGGTAATATGGGTCAAAGGGGGTCATAGGGTGACCTATGACCCCCTTTGACCCATTAAACGATGACATATGTCTCTAGGGGTCCTAGGACCCCTAGAGACTTATTCGAATGGGTATTATGGGTCAAAGGGGGTCATAGGGTGACCTTTGACCCTTTTTGACCCATTAAACAACGACATATGTCCCTAGGGGTCCTCGGACCCCAATGGACATATTCGAATGGGTAATATGGGTGAAATGGGGTCATAGGGTGACCTATGACCCTCTTTGACCCATTAAATGATGACATATGTCCCTAGGGGTCCTAGGACCCTAGGGACATATTCCAATCGTTCATATGGGTCAAAGGGGGTCATAGGGTGACCTATGACCCCCTTTGACCCATTAAACGACAACATATGTCCCTAGGGGTCCTAGGACCACTAGGGACATATTTGAATCATTCATATGAGTCAAAGGGGGTCATAGGGTGACCTATGATCCCCTTTGATGCATTAAACGACGACATATGTTCTTAGGGGTCCTAGGACCCCTAGGGACATATTCGAATGGGTAATATGGGTTAAATGGGGTCATAGGCTAACCTATGACCCTCTTTGACCCTTTAAATGACGACATATGTCTCTAGGGGTCCTAGGACCCCTAAGGACATATTCGAATCGTACATATGGGTCAAAGGGGGTCATAGGTGACCCATTAAACGACGATATATGTCTCTAGGGGTCCTAGGACCCCTAGGGACATATTCGAATGGGTAATATGGGTCAAAGGGGGTCATAGGGTGACCTATCACCCTCTTTGACTCATTAAATGACGATATATGTCTCTAGGGGTCCTAGGACCCCTAGGGACATATTCGAATGGGTAATATGGGTCAAAGGGGGTCATAGGTCACCCTATGACCCTCTTTGACTCATTAAACAACGAGATATGTCGCTAGGGGTCCTAGGACCCCTAGGGACATATTCGAATGGGTAATATGGGTCAAAGGGGGTCATAGGGTGACCTATGACCCCCTTTGACCCATTAAATGATGACATATGTCTCTAGGGGTCCTAGGACGCCGAGGGACATATTCGAATGGTTATTATGGGTCAAAGGAGGTCACAGGGTGACCTATGACCCTCTTTGACCCATTAAATGATGACATATGTCCCTAGGGGTCCTTGGACCCCAAAGGACATATTCTAATGGGTAATATGGGTGAAAGGGGGTCATAGGGTGACATATGACCCTCTTTGACCCATTAAATGATGATATATGTCCCTAGGGGTCCTAGGACCCCTAGGGACATATTTGAATCGTTCATATGAGTCAAAGGGTGTCATAGGGTGACCTATGACTTTGATCCATTAAACGACGACGTATGTCCCTAGGGGTCCTAGGACCCCTAGGGACATAGTCGAGTCATTCATATGGGTCAAAGGGGGTCATAGGGTGACCTATGACCCCCTTTGACCCATTAAATGACGACCCTCTTTGTATTATATATTATTATATTAATATGTATAATAATATAATATATATATAACAACGTAATATTTTTATTAAATATAATATATATTATAAATATTATTATATTAATATATATGTTATTAATATATTTATATAATAACGTAATATTTTAGTATATATAACGTAATATGTTAGGATATACTATTTATACTATTTTAGGATAATAATTATAATATAAATAAACACTAAATATTAATATTATTATATGTATAGTAATAATAATAATACTATTATAGCTATAATAATAATATATATTAATACTATATATTGTAGCTTAATATAAATAAACACTATATATTTACACTATTATATCTATATTAATAATATTAATACTATTATAGGTATAATAATAATATTGATACTATAGGTATATTAATACTATTTTATATTAATATTATTGATATTTTATACTAATACTAATATACTATTAACTTAGTTATTAATTAAAGTCGTTTGCCTCCAAATATTTTCATAATATTAATATTATTGTGGCAAAGGAGGGAAACCTTAGCAAGTTTTCCCCTCAAAAGTCTTTTTCCTATATGGGATATCCGATCCTGGATCGGATATCCGATATATTATCGCATATCCGATTATACTGGCATCAATTTCAAATATTTGACTGTCCCTACAGACCCGACAACATTACTTTTTAACCTCTTTTTTCACGAGATTTGTAAAAAGTCATGTTTTGGGGCGCAACCAATCGAAAAGAATTCAAAAATATAACCTTAGGTGTTCAAATTTGTCATCTGAATGGGGAGTAGCAGTCGTCGAAAGAATAAACGTAAAAGGAAGATATCCAATGAAGACATTGCAGCATATAGGGAAAAGGACAAAATGAAACACCGAAAAAAAAGACAAGGTATGCTAAATATCAATCAAGTTGACGATGAATTAATAGAAGGTGAAATCATAGAGTCAGATAATGAAAATGTACAGTTGGGGAATGAAAATGTACCTATTGAAAATGATAATGCGGAAATTGAAAATGTAGAGATTGAAAATTTTGAAGAAGAAATGCCACCAAGTCATAATCCAAATTGCATAATTGACCATGTCGAAGATGAAAATGCACAGGAACTTAATGCATAAGAACCTTACATATCTCCTAATTATAATCAACATGAAGGTTCTAAAACACCAAAATAGATAATTGAAATTGATGAAACGATTATGACTAGTTTGGAAGGAAAAAATCAGAAAGAACCATTCGGTTATGGGCTTCAAGACTATATCAGATGTTTTTCGGCAACAAGACAGTGGTAGAGCAATGTCAGCTTTTCATGCACTTATTAAAGATGCAAAAGATGAGACCTATGCTTTCCAAATTGAAAATTTTTGTCAATAAAAAGTTGAAAAGAAATGCCATTATTGTGAAGAATCTTTTCAGTGCTCTCAATAGCGTTGGGAAAAATAGTAGAGAGAAGGATAATAGAGTTGCTCGAAGGGTTATTACAACCTCTTTGGTAAGTCATCATTTGAGAAAGGGTAGATATATGAGACAAACTTGTATTGATTTGAATCTAAATCGTACTACTTTGAGAAGAGCACTTAGTCGACGAGAGAAAATTGATGATCCTCTTCAAAATGAAACATGGGCATTTGGTGGGAGACTTCCACATTTTGATAAGAAGCTATCCGACGATGTGAAGGAAGAAATTATACAATTTTGGCACTCTAACTCACGAGTATCACCCAATGCTAAAGATGTCTTAAAGTTGAGAATTGGCATCAGAGACTGCACGCTACATCCTAAACACTATTTGGAGGTAAGTCAAACTATGTTGTTCAAACAATTTAGAGAGTCATCCAAGTGTTCATATATCACAAAGGGCTTTTGAATCTTTGAAGCCATTTTATTGTGTGCCACTCAAAATTCGAAATACATGTTGTTACAAATATCATGTTGAGTTTTCTATGCACCATGAACTATTATGCTCCATCCGTTCTACTTTTCATAGTAAAGAAATGTTGGAGGATTGTGGGGCTAGTGGGCTTTCAAAATCATCAAGAGACTTGTTAGATCAACTCTTATGTCATAGAGTTGATGGTTGTTCCTTTTATAAAAATGCTTGCTTAAATGAGAAGTGTTCAGAATGTGGTGGCTTATCCAAGTTTGACACATGTTTCCATGAGGGGTGTGAACAAGATCTTGGAAAGACAATAGTGAAAAAAAGGGTCTATGAAATGGTGAAATACACATTGAAGAGTGGGAGTGAGAGCTCTAGATGTGAATTGGTTGGAAAATATATCAATGTGGCTAATTTTATTTCAGATTTCAAGGCAAATCTTTTTTACAAGTATGCAAGATATAGTCACAGGTCTCAGTGGTTGGATCAACAATTTAGAACGTGTAAGGAGACTTTTCCCATTGGCACTATTATATCAGTTGTTGATTTTGCTGAGAACTACACATTGCAACCTCAAAATGAGACACAATCTCAGTATTACAACTCTATTCAGATTGCAATTTTTGTTCACATAACATATAGACATGCCCCTGATAGTGCGGAAGATAATCGAAAGATTATTAGGGAGTATCATTTTTATATGAGTGATGATAGATCTCACTCTCACGAGTTTGTGCAACATTGTTTCGAGAATTTCTTTTATTTCTTACACGAGCATGTAATTGCTATAGATAGACATATCATTTGGTCAGATAACTGTACAGGTCAATTCAAGAATGCTCGCATGTTTTATTGGTTGTGTAGGATGCACGTAAAGAGAGGGGTGCCTCATATTTGGAGTTTTTTTGAGTCCAGCCATGGAAAAGGGGAACATGATGGAGCAAGGGCATGTGTGAAGAGAGCTCTAGTTAAGGAGCAACTGAGGATTTCAACAACAGAGCTTCTTGATGCTCGTAGCATTGTTGATTGGTGTAGTTTAGCATTATCACAGGGGGGGACTCTTAATTTAGTGGTATGCAGGTTCTTTTGGTTGATTGAGGAAGGGTCCATAGGTAATAGATCAGATTGTGCTACAGTGACAGACTCATCAAAAATGCATTCATTTTGGAGCTCTAATTCTAGTACATGGACCATTTGGACACGACAACTAGCTTGTTTTTGTCGTACTTGTTTTCAGTGTGATTGGGATCACTGTGAGTCAAGTGAGTGGGTGGACACATGGGCTTCACATTATCTTACTCCATTTTCTATCATACCCTCTATCAAAAATGATGACATGGAAAGTTCACTTGAGTATAATCATCTATCAGATCTACTTCAGCCAGGACATGTCTTTGCATTGGTTGCACCACAAGGGAATGATGAGAAATCCGATTATTGGTTAGCACGTTGTGTAAGAGGAAAACAAAAACTTGCACAACCGATCACAGATGATGATGGATTCACGTATCCTACTGGTTCAGTGGTTGTTGCTGGAACATGGCTGCGGACATACATGCTTAGAAGGAACAAAATTCTTGCATTCAAAGACTATCAGAAGCACAAAGTAATTCTCATATATTCGCATCTTATTATAGCAACAAATGTAAAGTTATTGAAGCATCAAGGAAGACCAAAAGTAAAAGAACTTTTTACTATTGCTAATGCTGATCATGAAGCCTTGTTGGAGACCCTAAAATAGAGAGAGGACCCTATTGGAATACTTGACTAGGTATATATACTTCTTATGTTATTTTCTTCATAATGATTTAATGAATTGATGATTATCTTGTTTAATACAATAAGTTACTAATTTTTGTATGATATTGGAATGTAGGTACATCATGAAGAGTTGGAGGGGGGTGGTATTGGGGAGAATTTCTAAAATTTATGATGTATTATGATGTAAAATGTGTAGTTTTTTGTATATGGTTTTTGTATTTTGGTAGGTTCTTTGTAAGGAATTATAAGAGGAAGATATTGAACAAGTTCTTCCAAATCATATTTGCATGTGATACAAGGCTATAACGACAATTTTAAGAGCATTTATAACTATATGAAAGATAATTGCATGCGGATATCTTATTACAAATTTAGTTTTTTCCTTATTTGACATAAAGCTGACATTATGATTATTAAAATTATTTTTATCAAACTAATCAAATAAGAAAAATCCATAAAGTACGGATGAACAATTAGAATACTTGATTTCTTCCATTTTACAACCAATCATAGCATTTGAAAGCATAAAGAGTCATAATATTGTATAATGTTTTGAAAGACTTTCATATTGAAAATTTGTATGAAGCACATTTGGGATAAGCCATAAAATCCATGAAAGAAGATAGCATGTAGGATAAGCAATTAAAGCCAATAAGCAAGATAGCACATGCATACTGACATGATATGAAGTTGTATATGAAGGCTATGAGTGGATGAGTCATTAGAGGTATCAACAATCCCATCATAAATGAGATCTTGGATTTTATGTTTCAACACTATGGAATCTTTAGTTTTATGAAATTTTCTTCCATGGAGATTAATTTAAGAATGCCCCATGTGTATGTAAAGGTCTTAAGGGAGATTAATTTAAGAATGCAATATTCTCCTCTAACCTTTTCTCAAGTTTAGAATTGATTTCTATCATGTGCTTAGAGAGATGAAGGTAAGAAAGATTATTTGTCTCTTCTAGCTCTTTGTATTGAACATATAGAAAGAGAGATGACAAGTGAACAAATTTAAGTGTAGTCAATAGATCAAAGAAACCATTTAGTGAAAAAAAATCTTAGTATGCATATCATAGACCATGAAGTTAGAAAATACCAATAGCTCTAAGACCAAAGAGCCATTTTAAGTATGTTCAAGCACTAGAGACATAGAAAATCAAAGTCAATTTATGAAACTCCCCTTAGCAAAAATTGCAAACAAATATTTGCATTTGACATTTTGACTTGGTTGAAAAAGTTTGACAATAATTGATAATATTGCAAGCTTGATGTTCAAAAGAATTTTTTTTTCCAAGAAAGATAGTGACTCATGGAGTAGTCTTCAAACAATCATCCATCATTTGCGGCCACCCTGTACTAAGGAGTCTCTAAGGTGCTCTAAGTGCATTTGGAGGTCGATCTTTCGAGGGCCATAACTCAAAGCTCATGAGGGCTATTGATGAACTGTCAAATGCTACAGGATGATGATCTTGAGGCCTAAAATAACCTATCTCATTTTTGAGAGATCACATTCTGTTTGGATTCAGCACAACGATCTCGCTCGATGCCAAAACTCGCAGTGTGCCTCAGTTCATAGGTGCACCATAGCGTAACTTTGAAACTGCTAATCTTGGCATCGAATCGTCAGTGCCATTAGCTTTGGATGGGTGAGTGAACCCTAGTCACACCCTTGTTCTAGCCACGAAGACCATCCATCATTTGCGGCCACCCCGTACCGAGGAGTCTCCAAGGTGCTTTAAGTGCATTTTGAGGTCGATCTTTCGAGGGTCATAAGTCAGAGCTCGTGAGGGCTATCGATGAACTATCAAATGCTATAGGACGGTGATCCTGAGGCCTAAAATAACCTATCTCATTTTTGAGAGATCACATTCTGTTTGGATTCAGCACAACAATCTCACTCGATGCCAAAACTCGCAGTGTGCCTCAGTTCATAGGTGCACCACAGCGTAACTTTGAAACCGCTGATCTTGGCATCAAATCGTCAGTGCCATTAGCTCTGGATGGGTGGTTGAACCCTAGTTAAACCCTTGTTTTGGCCACGAAGATCATCCATCATTTGCGGCCACCCCGTACCGAGGAGTCTTCAAGGTGCTCTAAGTGCATTTTGAGGTCGATCCTTCGAGGGTCATAACTCAGAGTTTGTGAGGGCTATTGATGAACTGTCAAATGCTACAAGATGGTGATCCTGAGGCCTAAAATAACCTATCTCATTTTTGAGAGATCACATTCCGTTTGGATTCAGCACAATGATCTCGCTCGATGCCAAAACTCGCAGTGTGCCTCAGTTCATAGGTGCACCACAGCGTAACTTTGAAACCGATGATCTTGGCATCGAATCATCAGTCCCATTAGCTCCAGATGAGTGGGTGAACCCTAGTCACACCTTTGTTCTAGCCACGAAGACCATCCATCATTTGCGGCCACCCCGTACCGAGGAGTCTTCAAGGTGCTCTAAGTGCATTTTGAGGTCGATCCTTCGAGGGTCATAACTCAGAGCTCATGAGGGCTATCGATGAACCGTTTGAGCAGACACGTTTGTAAGGATGGAGTGGCTTAGTGTTTTTGCTAAAATAAGTTAGTGGGAAGGATTTATTAGAGGGTCTTGGCCAAACTAGTGGGGTGTTTGCCAAAATTTCTTGTTTTATTTCTACTTGGTTTTGTTTTCTTGTTTTGTGCTTGAGTATTGTTATGGGATTGGGACTTACACTCACCCTTGTGGGAAGGGAAGAGAAGTCCAGGGTGAAGGGCTTAAGTTGGGTTCGAAAAATGTATTGAGAACCTTGGAGTATGGGCTCCATTGTATGCCATAACATTTCATATCTTGCTGGGGGTGATAAGGAAAGTATGGTGTAGAAAGGAAGTTTGAGGAGTTACAGCTGATGGTAGTGGGTTTGGAGGAGGAAATGTGGAGGCCCTGAGAGGGAATTAAATGGTTCATTTATGATAGCCCCGAGAGGGCATGAAATTTGGTGAATTATTGTAGCCCCGAGAGGGCATGAAAATTGTTTATTGCAAATATGATTTGGTATGGCAAGTCTCCATTTTAGAACACACCTTCACCCTATGTTTATGGTTCCATCTGTGAAGCCATTATGAAATAGTCTTGGGGGGAAATTGTTCAAGTTTGAAATGTAATGTTTATGCATTGAAAGATTGTATGTGTATCCCAGTTTGAGCCTTGCTCCCTAGCGCGGGGGTGGTCTCTTTGAGGCCTATGGTTGGGTGGAAAGCACCCATGGTCCTTGTTATTTTGTTGTGTTGCATATGCAGATTTGTGTCCAAGGGAGCAATGGAAATGGCTTGGAATGATCATCTTGCAGATTGATGTTGGATGAGAAAACTTGACATTGTGCCCTCATTTGTGAAGGAGGATTCACTAGCTTATTCATGTTCTCAACGATCATGTTGGACAATTTTCATGCTACTCATTGTCCATATCTTTCAATGTCCATGTTCCTTATGATTTTGAAAAGTACCTTATGTTGCCCCATTGTGATGGAAGGAGATTGTATCATTGTTACCTAATGTACGTGTAGAAGAAAATATTGATAAGGTTGTATATGCATGTTTCATTTGGAGTTTATATTGTTATGAAAGCATTGGTACGAGTCACAAATTTGCTTTGACATCATTGTTATCATTTTAAAATGTGAAAGAAAGTTTTCTCCTTGTGGTATTGTAAACGGCTAGTTGATAATAACAATCCATAGATATTATGTGATACCATTGATTGTATAAATTTAAAACTTAGTAGATTGCTTACAATCTTGTTGTGCACTCAATAATTTGGTGAGGAAGCAATGTTGATAGATAATAAGGATATAGTAATATACTAATTGTCACATTAATATATATTGTAATGATTAATGAATGTGTGTACATTGGTAATGAGGATAATAAGTAATTCTGATCCCCTTCCCTTACATGCTAGAATCACGACCTAGTCCATATGATAAAACTGACAGACCCTAATAGAATATTAGTATCAGAGGCTTGTTAGGATATGAATTACCTCACTAATTTATGAGTGTTGTATCTTGAACTTGCTCGTTTGACTCGTGATGCTAACTTGAACTAGACTGTCATCCAATCTATTTGAAAACCACCTGTGACTAAAATGTTAACACCTTCACACTATTCACATGAGTCTTGAACTCCTATTCAATGATAACCTTGTTTTACAATATGTAATTTCTTATGCGACTTCATAAGCTAAAAAAAAAAAAAAATTTGTTGTGTTTTTACTAGTAAAATTTAGGGCATGACACATGATCCACAATAAATTGAACAATACTGGATACTAAATTAATATGTATATCATTGTGCACGTAAATGATAAAAATATATATCAAAATACATGTATCCATAGACAAAATTTTACACAAATATATGTCAAAGATCATGTATCCATAGACAAAGTACTCAAATATATATATATCAAAATACATAGATCCATATACAAAATGTGGCTGATCCTGCCATTAGAATGTGTATAATATCAATTTTTTTATATACAATGTGGCATATGCCATCTCAAAATGTCTCATGATGCATCCTACGAAAACTATACTATCCTAAGGTGCTGGTGGATGATCAAAATGCAGCCTCTTCGCTGCACTAGGTGGATCGGATGCCTCCTACATAAACCAAAAAGGAAAACCCAAAGTTAGACTACTAAATTTATATGATTCTACGTATCTAACATTGAATTACTCAAATTCATATTGATCTTTTCTGTATTGGAGATTAATACTATCAAAATTTCATAATAAATACCTCTCTCGTCGACCTCCTGCGCCGGTCAGGAGTCCTCTTGTATGCCCTCGGCAATGCTGGTACCTCTGTGAATGTGGGCTGTATATGTTCAAATACCTTTGTCAGATGAATCTACAATTTAAACTATAACATTATAATTCATAGCATGCTAAATTTATAACATATTTAATCATGAATTCAAACTACAACTTACTATTGTAGGCTCCTCCTTAGGAGTGAGTGGCCGGGTCATCAAATCTACATAACTATCTCGTCGAACCTCATGTGCACTAGGAGTCTCCTATGAGATACAAAATAGTAGTTGTTAATATCACAGAAATTAGTTTTGAATTTATTTATGAAGATAAGTGATGCAAGAGCATCCCATGCTCATCAGGGGAACATTGAAGATCCAAGGCATTACAGAGGTCATGGAACATCTCTTGAAGTCAATTGGGCAATCCTTGCACCAATTATGGCTCATGGAAGCATACAAAGTTATAATGTTGGACTCATATGTGGAAGAAAGTTGTAATTGGGAATGAGATAGGATTTTAGGATTTCATATGGTAGATGTGTCATTTGATAGGTTCATGTAGGTTTTCATGATCATATCTTGTCATTAGACAAGTCAAAACGTTCTAGAATTGAGTTTTGGGGTTTGAACAAGCAGGCCCTGGTTTTTAAGCCATTTTAAGGAGGGTTTTGAAGTTTGGGTGTTTAGGAGTGTGACCAAGACCTATAATCTTGAAAATCCTTAGTGTGTTGGTCCCTTTGTTGAAGCCTTGGTGTGTCTAATTCCTCCTTGTGTGTCCCAGAGTTGAAAGGTACATAAGTGGTGTCCAGAGATTTCTTGGTGAGAAAAGAAAGAGAATCAGTGAGTTGGCCCTTGGGAAGGAAGAAAACTTGTTGTGAAAATGCCTCCTAAAAATCAAATGGCTAGAGAACTTGAAGAATTGAGAGAAGAGTTGGCAAAAGAGAAAAGAGAGAGGAGAGAACTTAAAGCATCTAGAGTGAAGGAAGAAAGACAGATGAGAAGAGAGAGGCAAAAGATTATTGCAAGGATAGAATCCTTAGAAAAGGAAAGGCAAGAACCTAGAGGAGAAGAGGTTAGAGGAAGAAATCATGGAGAGAACCATGAAGAAGAAGAGGTTGGTAATGCAAGGCAAGAGCATGAGACAACAGATGATCCTGAAGAAAGGAGATTTATGAGAATCATTAAGGAAGTACAAGGTAATGGTGGGAAGAACCATATTGATTTTCCAATATACCAGGGTAAAATGGATAGTGAAGAAGTGCTAGGGTGGATAGAGGCCCTTGAGAACTACTTTGATCTCGAAGACATAGAGGCAGATAAGAAGGTAAAAGTAGCAACAACAAGACTGAGAGGAACATCACTCACTTGGTGGACTAGTGTTCAGAATGAGAGAGAGGAAAGGTGGTGCAAGGCACCTAACCTATGTGGCAGGGGGGAACAAGTATCTCTGTTCCTGGACACCTTGCCACTCCATGAAAGTGAGGATTCAAGTAGATTAGGAAGTTGGAATAAAGGTTTGGTCCATATTTTACAAGTTGGTCTATGTTTTGTAATAAAGGCACATGTAAGGCCCACAAGCATTTTGGTGTGGTTATAAACCAAGTGACTCCATGGGACCAAAAGGCCTTAGAATAGGGTATTTAGAGTCTAAACAGTATTAGCAAAAAGTGGTTGTTTGTTTGTTTTATGGTTGGGAACGCCTATATGGTTGTTCCAATAGTCATGTAGACCTTTATATATGTCATATGTGATCTCAGTTGAAAGGGGGAGATTAGAGTGTACGGTGGTTTGGAGAAAAAATAATAAAAACTTCAATTTTTTGGAAATTTACTTAGTTGCATTTAATAAATCCATATGACCAATTTTGAGTCAATGGAATAGTTTAGAAAGTTAGGGAATGCATAAAAACTATAGTTTGAAATTTGAATTTCAAATTCAAACAGTCATTAGTTTTGGAGGGAAATTAGTAATTTTGTATTTGTTTGATTAAATAAACCTTTGTAACCAACTTGGTCGGTTGGACAGGTGCATACAAGCCTATTTAAGTTGTAATGAACATATGCAAGACATGAATCATTATTGGTACGGAAAAAATCATAAAAATTGTATAGAACAACAATCATACTTTCCTCTGCATCAATTAAAAAAATAAAAAATAAATGATACTTATACATACAATGGGGCTCTTTGTGCGAATGAAAATCCCTAATGATCTAGGACGCCGAATCTGTACAAGCTCATCGCCAGTAGCCACACCCTATATACAATAAAGAATGTAATTAAATGAGATTACCACAAAAATTTTACAAGAATGCATCAATATTTAATCAATTAGAAAACATCTAATTACCTTTCCTTTGTCAATGCATGCTGGCTCACCCTCCGCACTTTGTCCCCCCGAGGCAGGTGGTATCTGCAAGATAGAAGAAAGATTACCAACCATATATGCTACAATATCAAATAGAAAAAAGAAATGCGAACACAACATAATGTACCGTAGATGTCTCAAGGCCAAATGAAATGGCCGAGAGTGTAGCATCATCTATCTGTCTGAGCTCCTCCTCGGTCATCAACTAAACATGAATGAAGATCACATACATGTAAAAGTCAGTATGGCTTAAAAATTAAAATTACTCTATTATAAAAATTAAATTTAAATCACATATGTCATAACAAAAAAATGTATACACGTACCAACACCGAAGGAGTCCATGCCTCTACATTCCCCTCCTCTCTCGCATCAGGGTCTGTAGCCTCTGCACGTGCGTCTGGTGTATCCTCATCTAATACAAAATGATACTCAGGAAGATCACCTATGGGACCCCAGAAAATATTCTTGCATGTAATGCAAGTGTGAGGCACACAAACGTGTGATGAGCTAGCCGATGATGCACTGGCACCAACATCATCAACACGAGGAGGCAAGACTGACCTAGCCTGAGATATCATTAGGCTACTCAGCCTATGAATGGCTCTGATGGTCTGAGAGCTAGCCTCTGCCATAATATTTGGATGCTGCACTCGAGGAGGGGGGGAGATATCGGGGGGGGGAACAAAAGTGCCAAGTTTCTTCCGCTGGGAAGAGGGTCTATCCTGAGGAGCTCCTAGTCCTAAGCCCATGTTGGGCTTCATGCTCCAATAGTTCACTTTAAGTTTCAACACAAATTCTGCATATAATTTTTTAAGGAAATAAAATGGTATGTCTAAATTTCCATGTGGAGGGATATCAAAGACCATCCACCAACGGTCCCAAAAATTTGCACGTATGGCGTCATTTGTGCACCATTTAATCGATAGTTTGGTTTTTTTTGGGTCAATTGGTATACCCATTTTTGGGTTAGCAAAAAGGCTTGCCAAATCGTCTTTGGTTATGTTGAGGGCCGTGACCTCATCATAATCCAAACCATCATCAAACATCTGGTGCATTTCATCACGCCAACGAAGAGTGGCATTTTGTTGGTTTGTAAGAGTTTCAATGTTATCCACTATGGTGTTTAACGTGGATAACATAGGAGCCAGTGCAGGTACATTATTGTATGTTCTATGCAAACCTCTCAACTCAGTGAGATTTTCATTTATCAAATCCTCGATTCGAGGAGGGTTTTGAGGAGGTAGAGGATCATTTGGTGGACGGTTTTGTGGGGATACTAGATCGTTTGGTGGTGGGTTGCGAGGAATATTATTCCCTGCCTCAGTGTCATCATTTTGATCAGCCATTCCTATTGAATTGCAAAACGTAATATATATTAAAAAAAAATCTAAATTTTAACCATTTTTGTCAAAAAAACCCTAGATTCAACTAAAACAAACAAAATCTTGTTAAAATCTATTAAATTTAGGTTAAAAATGAGTCGGGGGGGGGGGGGGGGGGGGAACATACTTGATATCTGATATCCGATTTATTATTTGATATCCGATCTGACTGGCCCAAATTCGCGTGAAAATAAGGGCCGCGGGTCTGTGATTTTGTGTTTAATCCATGCGCAGGTATCGGATATCCGATATTATAATATATATAATATAACATATATATTACATTTTTTATATTTTTTATATTACATTTTATATTTATTATATTAATTTACTATATATTATAATATAAAATATCATTATTATACTATATTATTATAATTTATAATATATTATACTTTTTTATTATATATTATATTATAAGATATTACTTTTTATTATTATATTATATTATATTACATTACTATATATTATAATATATGAAATATTATATTATATTATTATATTATATTATTATAATATAATATGTTATTATAATATTATTATTATAGTATAATAATTATTATAATAATAATATTAAATAATAATAATATTATTATAATATAATAGTATGATATATTATTTAATATTATTATTATTATTATTTTATATCAATAATAATAATATTAAATAATATATCATACTATTATATGATTTTAATTATTAGTCGGATATTGGATTTAAAATCGGATATCCGATATGATATTGGATATCTGATAAGGCTCAGCTTAACCTTCCAGGTTTGGTTCCTGGATAGGTAAAATAAAGTGAGAGCGGATTTTGAAGCACTTTTAGGCATCTTCAAACTCTTTTTTTTTCACATCGCCACTTTTTGGCACACCAGGTTCCTGCACATACCCATATCAAAAGTTATTAAAAAAATGCAGGCACATGTCTATGAGGACTATCAAGAGATTGGTAAAAATAATTAAACATTACAATGATAATGTTGTCCAAAAATAGAAAGAAATATTTATAGAAAGCTAAGAGGATGAGTAAGATTATGGTGGTGATTTTATAAATACCAACTTTACTATCAGTAAGCTTCTAAAGGGAAAGATGAGAATTCATCTAAGAAGATGAAAAACATCTAAAGAAAAAAAATGGAGGGAAAATAGTCTCCCAAGCCTTTGGGTCATTTCCCTAGGCTTTGACAAAGCCATAATCCAAATGGGTTATGAAAATCAAAAAGTACATTCAAAACCTAATTAGATTTTGAAGAAGTAAAGATGGGTTCTACTTAGGAGGCTATAACATTCACAAAAAATTCTAATTGACTCTATTCAAAATGCTTTGGTAATATATTGAAGAGATCTAAAAAATCCTATAGATAAACCAATCTTATGATATCAAAATTTTTGGATGGTGTTAGCTTTGCTTCTCAGCATGGAGCTAGTTGAGGTGGTGTAGTCACTCTCCTCTCCCCTCAACTTTTCTCTTTTTTTATTTCCCATGTTTCTAACCCCTGACAAAGAGTAGTTTTCATTTTTTTGTCTTTTCAAAATCATTCTTTTGGCATTGTCAATATCAATGCCCCTAATGATGTGGTTAAGCACTCACACTTATGGAGGTGGGTAGTTAAGTCTTTGTCACTTGGCACATGGATATTTTGCTAGGGTTTTAATATGGTTGAGTTGGTTGTTGATAAAGTGGGCATTTTGCCTTTCTGATGGTTAGCTAGTGAGTGAGAAACCTAGTTCTACATGCGAAACAAGTTGGGTCTTTTTGATCCCAATGTTCATCGCTATCAGACTGGTGATGTCTAGTACACATGGTCCAATTTCTGAGAAGGAGCTAACAAGGTCCTTAAAAGGTTGGAGGGTGCTATGATTTCTACTTAGTCCTTTTTCTCTTTTTCTCACATTAGTCTGCTACCTATTACTCCACTCCCTGATGTGATTCTTTTAGATCATTTTCCCATCCACTTTTCCATTACCTGGCATTCTACCACTCCTCGTAATTATAAAACCCAATTTTACCTTAATATCTCAGTCTTGTCCCATCCACCAACTGTAACTCATATTTTACAAACTTGGAACCTTGAACCTAGGCCCCACTCTTCCTCTTGGTGGATTCAATGGTGGAATGATGCCATCACCCATACTATAAGGTTTCTTCGCATTTATGGGAGGCAATTGGCCACATATCTTAAGAGATCCTATGAGGCCACAATTAAAGATCTTCATATGACCACTAAAGGTCTTGTCATGAATCCATTTGATATGGATCTCAAAGTTTAGCTTGCCAACCTTTTCCATTAGGAGTAAGTTGTAGACAATTATGCTACCTAGTGAGCTCAACTCAAAGCCTACCTTCATTGGCCAGAGGTTGGTGATCAAGTTTCCAAGGAATTTTTCAATGCATTGAGGGTATGCCACTTTGTGGTGGTGATCAAACACATTCAGGAGGCTCAAAACACCCTTTGTGGGCTTCCTGACATTCTTCGAGCTTTCATTTGCCACTATGAAAAAGTTTTCACAACGTAGGGTACCTCGATGACCCAAGAGCAAGCCTTATAGGCTTTTTTGGGCGTCACATCTAAAAGACTTGCTCCAAAAAAATATGTGTTCTATGAGTAAAAGGTCACTCTTGAAGACCTCAAGGAAGCTATTTTTTTTATGGTGTATGATAAAGCCCCTAGTTGTGATGGCTTCCCATGTGAATATTACAAAACATTTTGGGATGAGATTGACCCATACCTACATAAGGTTTATATTGAGGCCTACAATTCCCATTCTATGGGCAATATTATTAACAAGGGGAATATCAAGTTCATACCTAAGGTGGGTGGCCCTGAAGACATCTGCAATTGGAGGCCTATAATGTTGTTGAATGTATCCTATAAGATCATTGCCAAGGATATCTCTCTTAAAATCTATCATCTTCTTCCTCAGATCATTTTCCCAAAACAAACAAGTTTTTATCAAGTCTCATTATATCTTGGAAAATATAATTTTTGTGTGGGAAGGGATGGAATGGGCTCAGCATTCAAAGCAACATGCCATCTTTCTAAAAATTAATTTTTCCAAAGCTTATGATAGGATTGAGTGGCCTTTCATTCTTGCAATGCTTGAAGCTCTTGGGTTTGGCCCTACCTTTTCACAATTAGTCAAAATGTGTTTTGGAGATGCATCTATTTGCATCTCTATTAATGGTTTTTAGTCTCAAGTTTTTGGGCTTTATTGGTCATTTTTCCAAGGATGTCCACTAACACCCTCTTTATATGTGTTGGTAGTAGAAGGTTTTGGGTATTTGCTTGTAAATGCCATCTTCCAAAGAAGGGTCTATGGTATTTCCCTCCTAGATTCACCTGATCAACTTATGAATGGTCATTTCATAGATGAATCCTTCCTCACTCTCATAGAGGATGAAGAGAATATTTCCTCTACTTTGCATTGTCTTGACACATTCTATCTTTCTTTAAGGTATGCCATCCAGTGGCACAAAACCCTTTGCTACAGGTAGTCTTACCTTCCCTGTACTACTTGGCTTGGAAAATATCAATGGAAATGGGTTCAACATGGGGAATTATTTCATTTTATAGGTATCCCCTTCCCCTTCCAAGCCTCATCTTTTGAGCTTTGGAATGGAGTTCTTGCCACAATAGAGAAGAAGATGGAGTATTGGATTAGTAAACCTCTCTCCCTAGTGGACAAATTTCAGATTTGCTCTAAAGTGTTCGCCACCACCCATGCTTATTATTCCTCCTGTTGGGCTCCTTAACAGTCCTCTTACCTCAAACTTGAGTACCTTTTATGTGACTTCCTTTAGGCATCTAACGCTTCTCACTAGGGCTTTCATAGAGTTTCTTGGGATTTCTACTATCTTCCCAAGGAGTCTAGTAGCTTAGGCTTGTTGTCCACCCTAAAGAAAGGTACTAATTTATGTTCCAAATGGGTGATTTCAGCTCTTTCTAGCAATGAATCCTAGAAGATTTTTTTAAGACATTGTATTTCCTTAGGCATTTTTGTTCACCAGCCAGCCTAGAAGGGGATTGGGTTTCAAACCCTTCATATCACCTCTAAACCTATATAGATTTAGGGTAGTTTTCTTGCCAAGAGTATTAGGAGAGCTTGGGAAGTAGTTAAGCCCTAGCTTCATTGGGTTGGCAATGGGTTCAGAGATGGGTTGTCCATGAAACATCATAATCTCTAGCGGTCACCTCTATTTTCTATCCAAGGTGTTACCCTGGCTAAGGTGCATGAGGCTAGTGCTCTACATTTTTTTAAATGTGGCATAACGACCCCTACAGATCATTTTTCTAGAGTTACCATAAGCTTATGGTCATGGGAGGACATGAGAGTGCAATTCTAGCTCACTCATCTAGATCAACAAACTTTTGATCTTCTAGTTTCTATGGTGCCTTCACATTTGTTACATAAAGTGGGTATTCAATCTTCTCTCCATTGGTGGAAGGATTGGAATTGGTATCTAGACACTGTGGTAACCATCTATAAACCTAGTTTGGGCTACTAATGGCTAGTTCCTCACTTGCCCGTGGTTAATGTTCTCAACTAATGTTGGCATTTGTAATCTTTACATTGCACCTGGATTCATAGGTTCTCCACTATGTGGCACGCCATTATTGAACCCAAAATTGCACATTTTTCCTACTATATTCTTTTCTAGGGCTTGTCTTTGGGCCCCTGACTATGGCACTAGGAGTTCCTAACCCCTATTGTCCTTTCTATGGCCAACCATAGTATTTTTTGCACATTTTTTGTTTCTATAGATGGGCTCAATGTTACTAGCGATGAATCCATGATCTCTTTTGCCCCTTGCACCCAAAACCTTTTTCTTGGCATATGGTTCTTTTGGGTGATAATACTCTAATACCCTTCAAATATGCCTAGATATGGCGTACTTTTAGATTGGAGATCTTATTTACCATTTGGAAAGATCATAATGCAGTCATTTATGCTAGCAACACACTTAACAATAATGTGGCTATGTACACTAAAGCATGTATTAATAACAATGTCATGTTGTAGTTTCAACTACAAATAGATAAAGTGGCTTTGGAGGTGGCTCACTTATAGGAGCTTTTGGCTCATTGGGGAATGCTCACTATATGGTTGGTCATGTTCAACTAGATTTGGACTTGAGCGATCATACTTCTCCTTGCAATTGTCATTGAGGACATAGCAGTTCTTCTCATTTCTCACACATGCCTCACTCTTAGCCACATTTCTCTCCTACTAGTGGTGCTTTTGGTCAGTGCCACTCTTTTGGAGGTTCTAGTGGTTAGAAGCACTCTGCCTCGCCTCCTCGGAGGTCTAGTTCAGGGTGGTCCCCAATGATTCCTCCTCCTACTCCTGCTACTAGTTGGTCTTCTACTCACCCAGACCCTATGTGGGTGTTTCCCCAGCTGGACTTAGCCATTTCTCCTCCCAAGCCTAAGGGAGAGAAAGATGAAGATAATGTTATTGTTGTTGATGATAGATGGGCTCCCCCTAAGCCATCTACTCAACCCACCATCGAGTGGGGCACTGATGACAAGGATCCTCCTTCCTCGGCTAGCACTATGTTTGTGGCATGAGGGTTTCTTTGTTTTCTGTTGATTTTTAAAAGTCTTTTTTGATGAATAGTTGATTTTCATCTTGTGGTTGTATGAACTCACGGGGTGACCTTGTTTCCCCTGGCCCCTTTTTTTGTGAATATGTAACTTTATTGTTTTTTTTTTTAATATAATGAAGGGACTAGATTCATCAAAAAAAATTAATTTACCATCAATTTGAAGTATGTATGGTCTAAAATAGGTATCTCAAATGTACAACCAATAGGAAAATAGGAATGGTAACATATTTTTAACTCTCTCTCTCTCTCTCTCTCTCTCTCTCTCTCTCTCAAACAATCAAACACACAAAATCACTAAATAGCTAACTCACTAAACAAATCATAAGAGATCTCTCTTAAAAATTCCTAACTTTTGGTATTCTCTCACTAACTCCTAACCTCTCTCTATAACTTTTGATCTATAAGTGATGTCTTTCTCTGAGTAACTCATATCCTCTAGAGAGAGAGAGAGAGAAAGAGAGAGAGAGAGAGAGAGAGAGAGGTTAGGAGTTTGTGTATGGACAAGATAGGTTTAAAGTTAGTAAGAGAGAGATTAGAAGTTAGTAAGTGAATCAATGGGTGAGTTTGTATGTGAGAAAGATATAAGTGGAGATAGATAGGGAGAGAGGTGAGAAATATGAAAACTAAGATAATACTCTTACCTAACTATTCACTCCATGTTTGGAAAATAATGAGTACCCATTTTAGACCATGATTGATTGTAATGGATGGAAAATTAAATATTAATTTCTTAATGTTATTTTATTTACATTATATCTTATATCTATTCCATATCTTTCCAAATCATTTTGAATGGAGTCAGTCAAATTTCATATGTGAAAGTTATGCCTTCCAGAGTGAAGCATATTTTTATTTCTTCAAAACCTGATTGGGTTTTGATGATATTTTTCATCCTAGAAACCCAATTAGGTTTTAGTTTTTATGTATTTTTGCTAGGCTTGGTGTCCAAGCCTAGCCTCTTTTTGAAACTTCTTATAACCTAATCAGTTTATTGACATTTTTTGGTTTCTATTTTGTGTTGTGTCTTCTAAATTGTACACCATCTTGGTGCACACACCCAATTCTTCTTCTTGTGTTAAAATTAGATCTAATTTTTTTGGCTTGTTTCCAAGGAAACATTTAAGCAATTTTCCAAAACTCCTATTTACTAATTTTGTATGCCCTTCAGTTAGTGGATGATATGATGAGCTTAATTTTAGTTATGTGGTCAACATGGTCCATTATGTATTCCACACAGATACAAAAAAACTTGGTATCTTGATCTAAAACTTTACTCTTTGGTAGATCGTGTAGTCTGACCACTTCTCTAAAACAAAACTTCACCACATGAACAACATCACTAGTTTTCTCACAAGGAATAAAATGTGTCACCTTTTAAAAATCATCAACCACAGCAAAAATAGAATCATTCCCTTGTTGAGTCCTTCGTAAACCAAGAACAAAATCCATGATGACATCTTCTCGTGGTTTCTTAGCTACAAGTAATGGTAATTACAACGCTATATTCTAATTTACTCCTTGTTCCATCTCACATACCCTACAACTTTGTAAAAATTTATTGAAATATTAGTAGAACTATAGCTATTAATTATACCATGTAGCTAATTTTTGTTTTTTTTATCTCCACCAAAATCACCACCTAATCCTTCTCTATGGTTTTCTTTGACAAGACTCTCTAATGTCTTTCTAGAGATCAAAATATAATCTTGGTAAAAAACTTACTAAAGATTCCTTTCTTAACTCATTCATGAGCTACATGTAGAAGATTGATGTATTGGTTGGACAAAAATTCATGACTAAAAACTCATACAATCCTTCCCTTGTCTAAAAGGTAGTCTTCCAATCATCTCCTTCTCTCATTCAAATCTGACGGTACCTACTCTTGAGGTTTAGCTTTATGAAATACAAAGGTCCACTCAAACAATTTATGATATCATCCATCCTTGGAAATAGGAATCTATATGCAATTGTGATCTTGTCAATAGCTTGATAATTTGTACACATCCTCCATTTTCTATTCTTCTTTCTTTCTAATATTGCTGGTACAACATATGGACTCACACTCTCTTGTTTCAAACCCTTCTGTAAAATATCATGAACTTGTATGTTGAACTCTTCACTTTGAGCTAATGTCATTTTTTGTTCTATCTTGTTTGAAACATTTTCTCCTTTAATCAAGTCCATTTAGTAGCTAATTTTTCTCACTATTGATAATCTATCAGGCATATTATTAGATATAATATCTAGAAATTTTTTCAATAATCTAAAACTTTTGTACGCACCTCTTCTAACTCTTGTTTACAATATTTTATAATTATGGGAAAATATATATGTTCAAACCTCTTGTACCCTCTAGGAACTAATTTCCACAAACAAAAAATACTCGAGTTGTACTACATACCTTTTCTTCTTTATCCTCTAAAAGATTGAACATAAGTTTCACTCAAGGTGTTGGTATTTTCATGGACATTGTGCACAAGTTGTCTATCAAAATGCCAAAGTCTACCTTGTAACACATGATAAATGCCCATAGGTATGACATCAAAAAAGTACATCATTCTAGTAAATTCCAATCTTAAATTATACTAGGTACTACTCTTTGACAATGACCTTGTGGTCATCTTGCACCCAAGATATATATTATGGATTCAATTGTTTTTTCTTCTTGAGCTTTAAATTTATAACAATAATTTTTTAAACCTGATTGTTAGTACTTCTTTTAATTAATGATCACATCGAAATACTTATGTTAAAACTTGCAAACTTATGTGATGATCAAAATCATTCTTGCCACTTAGGAGGACTCTTCTATTAACTAGGAATTCTCCTCTTTCATCATCTTCATAATGTGATGATCTCACATCTTCATCAATACATGAAAATTTTGCCTTTCCTTTAATTCTTCTATATGTCCTTCCCTTGTACCAAGAACATTCAAATGCCCCATGTCATTCTTCTCCATAATGAAAATATGTTGCACAAAAATCTCCTCTAAAAGATTCTTACTTTCTTTGTCTGTGATCTCTATTATTTTTATGATGGAAATGATTACAATTTTTGCCTCTTAAAACCTTATCCTTCTTCTTTTGATCTTCATTTTGGCATCCATAATACTATCTGCAAGATTTTCGAAAACAAACTCTACACTATTTTTCTTATCAAACTTCTTCTGATTTTCCTCAACTTTTATGGTAAAATAGTATGCCACTTTAATATTGTTTAGTTGGATCAGGCTCAATTCCTTTTGGATCCTTGGTCTTAATACATTTAGGTAGTAGGAAAAAATATCCTTGTTATCTTTTTCATGGTCTATTTTGATGAGAACTCAATAGACTATTTCTGTATATTCTTGACTAGATCTTTCTAGTTGCTACAACCATTGCATTTTCTTTAGTAGATCAAGATCATAATAGATATGAATGAATTGTGTCTTTCAATTAGCTATATTTTGGTCCCATCTTTTGAGATTTTGCATCCCTCTTCTATTCCTCTCTAATAGGATCTCTTAACTCCTCTAGTTTAAGATATAAAATTTGGTAACATAAAACTTAGGTTTTTTTCAAATATTGAAAATGGCCCTAAAAATCCTCTCCTCTTATGGGTTCAAAAATTCATTTTCTTTAATAGTTTTATCCTCCTCTCTTTCACCCTCACTTCTATCTCTTACAAAAATATTTATTTCACGATGCAATTTTTCATCTAATACTTGAATTTATCTTTGGAGGACTCTGTTGGCGCTCAAAATTGTAGTCCAAATTTTGAGCACTATTGAAGAATTTGAGCCCTATAAAAGCTTTTTGATGCCTATGTACCTAGTTGTACCTGTGAGCCCCATGAGGTGTTTAATATTTCTAACACCTTGCATTCAGCCTGTCTAAGTGTTCCATGATGATAATCTATCACTCCGAGTCATTTGGCGAAGTCCTTTTTTGAACATTTTACAAATTTGCATTTTACACCAAGTGTCAAACAGCAACAAGAAGCCTTGTTTACACCCTAATATCTTGCACCTAGAATTGTATCATGACTTGCCACTTAGGGAGTGTCTAGTATGCATACCTGCAAATCTATGTTTCAAATTTTTAATCTTTTTGAATCCGTTTGTCTAGGTCTTGAATCCCTCAAAGTTGGTCAGTTATTGTTTTCATGCTTTTGCAATTAATTCCTAATTCTGGGAAGCCCTGTTTGACGTGCTATAACTTTGGCTCAGTTGACCAAAATATTGAATTTCCTTTTGTGTTGCATGGTAGATGTCAGAGACTTCTTATGTTTCAATTTTTAAGTCTTGACGAATCTGTTTGATTAGTTTTCAAATGCGATTCCAAATGCAATTTCTATCATTTTACTGGTGTCAGCACTTGTAGATTTGTCACTACCCCTGTTCATGATGTCATATCTCCTGATCCATGATAGGTGAGATTGAATGGTTTGTTTCCCTATGTTCTATACTGAAAATACTACAAGTGTGCCAGTTTTCAAATCTTGACTAATCCATTTGCACACTTTTCTAGGGTCATTCTGTTTGTAAAAATTGTTACGTTGTCATTGTTTCTTGTCCTGCAAATCCAGGTAGCCAACTTTAGATGCTTGCTAGATTTGCCTAGTTATTCGTCATGACCCTAAATCATAGATCCATACTGTCCTCATGATAGAGATCTAATGCCCCATTTTTCATTTCCTCAAGTGCCAATTTGCTCAGTTTTCTAGGCCATTTCCAAACACACTTTCCAGTTTTCTAACATGTTTATCTGTAGGTGAATTTAAGTTGGCAACTTCAGAGGTCAATATCTTTTGACCTTGATGTCATCATGCAATGAGATCTGGCAGGCCTGTTAAACATGTTAGAGAGAACAAAGATTTTGAGTTTTAGAGCTTGGTCAGGTGATATAGTCAATTTTTAAGGCCAGTCAATGGACCTCCTAACATGAAAATTAACAGTTTATGAATCAGTGGTAAAGCGAGTTTTAATGATCAATCTATGGTCAAAATTTTTTCCAATCAGTCTAAGAAGGTCAGTGGATCAGTTTGAGGATGTAGTTGTCTGGAAATGAAAATTTCTTTTTAGCCGGACCCACTATGGGGCTCGGCTAACTTCATCAAATGAAGGACAAGACATTTGTGAAGACAATATGCTTTTAAAGCCAGGTCAAATGCCTATGGATAAGACACTACTAAATCTTATGTGAAGTGATATTCGAAGATTGTTTCTAATGTGATAATGAAGTATGTGGATCTCATTGATTTGAGTTTTAAAATGTGGCCTATTAAAACAACATACGTCCACATTGAAAGGCGCCATCGAAGAAAACTCATATTTGTAGATTGAAAGTTAATATGGGTGCATTTGATTTGTGAGAAAGATAATGAAAAACATAAACGAATTAGTTCAGTATAGATATAATTTTTTACCAAGAGGCACCCTCCTTTGCAAATGGTTCAAGTTAAAAGTAGTTGGCCCACATCCCCTTGGTCAGAGAACTCTTGGAACTATGTCAAATGGAGGCTTGTATTAATGTAAACTACATTTTAATTTCATTGGAACATTAGATAATGTGAGGAACAACAGATATAGAAGAGAAGAGTCAAATTCAGAAGTCGTTGTCTAATAAAAAACCACAGCTACAACTTGAAGGAAGGTGTCCCCAAAGTAGGGCAAGGCATTTGGAGGAAGTCAGCCTTGTAATAAGAACATAAAAGCATAAATAAGAAATCTCTAGCATAAAAAAGAAGCCACAATTTATAGGAAATCCGTGCAAGCCCACAGCCATAAAAAGAGACTCAGCACTCTAAAGCATCCCACGCATTGGAAGAAGCAGAGACATCTAAGAATAAGCAGCTCACTCATTTTAAAAACTGTAAGGTCGACAGTAATCACTGAAAGAGGGAGGAAGGTTGAAGGAGACCGATTTGTAGAAGATCGAAAAGAATGTTTTATCTAGAACTAAAATGCACAAAAGATATAGTGAGAAGAGGACTCAAAAGTGGTACAATATTTACACAAAATACATACCTTGCGGAAGGAATCCTTCATGTGTTGAAAGTGCAAGGGAGGATCCATGGGCATGAAAGTGGATGACGATTTTACACAACAGATTCCCTTCAAAAATTTTGTTTGAGAAAATTTGGATAGCATGAGATTATAAAGGAGCTTCAATCACTATAAGCTGCTAAAAAAAAGAAGAAAGTTTATGTGAAGTTAAGGTATAAGGAGAGAGAACTCACAATGCAAAAGACATTGGTGTAGAAATAAAACTAGAGTTCACGCAGTCAACAAAAGAGCATACCCTGTGCATCAAAGGACTCAGAGAGGCAGCATTAAAAGAAGGAGCGCCTGTGTCAGTGAAGGAAAGCTCATGCACATGACAAACAACTAGCAACTAAGTAAGGGAAGTCTAAAAGGAGCTAACCAATTACAAATAGTAGGTGGCTTATATGGAGCACTCCGCAGTCAAACAAGAGGGAAGGATTTAATGAGCGGTTTTGTCCCATATTCGTCGTGTGTGGACTTTTTATGTCTTTAAATATGATGCCAAGAAAATGTACTTGTATTCAAAGAAAAGGGCTTTTGGAAAATCCACTAGCTCGCAGGTGGGTCCCATTCATCTAACCTGGTGGAAAAAAGAAATAAATTTTGAATGAAGATGCAGGTAAAGGAGATGATGTCAGCACAGTTTGAGGCAATAAAAAAACCCAAGAATCCGGTGCCTCACTACTTTGCTAGCCAGAAAATCTTGGAAACTCTGGCTAGCGAAGTAGCGAGGTCATCAAAAAACCATGAAAACATAGTAGACAAAGGTGGGTCCTGCTTGAGGAGTAACAACGAATTAGATTGTGCCAAGTGGTAGTGGATAGGCTGTGATGTGGTAGATGGATTTCTTGAATGTACCAGATCGTGCCATGTAGCAGATCTGACAATTCTCACTATGTTGCTAAGGCTAACTTGCTCATCGATTAATATAGCGAAGTAGCGAGTGTGCCGTGGCATCCATGTAGCGTGCTGATGTGGTAGTGAGCTAAACTAATCAAAAGCTGACATGTGTCAACGCTGGTCAAATCTAGAGTTGACCAAAAATTAAAGAGGCTAGAAAAAATAAAATTATTTTAAAATTATTTTGCCAAGAGACTGATGTGCAGGCTCTTTTAAATTGAAAATTTTATTTCCTAAAGTTTAAATTTTAGAAACTTTAAAAGTTTTGAAATTATTTTAAATACAGCCATGAACACTCTTAATAGAGCAGTGATTTTCAAAATGTAATCTAGGGTGTTTTTGGAAAGAAAAATACATGATGTTATATATCACCGGAATCGGCAAGATACAAAATTTTCAATTCTGAAGTTTGTTTTTGCACAGAATGCCACTAGTTCAAGCTATAGGGGGATTTGTCTTAGGTACCTGAATTGCAACTGTATTCAGACTAGGAAGTTCATATTTGATTTTTTTACATGATATTGATTTGAATATGGTTAAAAAATAGTTGGAATGCAATATGGGTCAAAAATTTGAGTAGATTCATTTAGTAAAAACTAAAATTTCACCAGCATTTCAGTGGGTATATCAAATATTTTGGTGACTCAGCAAGTTTTCATCATTTAAAAATAGACATTTTCAAATCAGTTGCAAGATAATGATAAAACAAGATCAGATCAAAATGGGAAGAAAGAAGAGAGAGGTTTTCCAGTTGTAGGAGATTTAATTCCAAGTGGACACGTGTCATTCTGAAATCAGATCTGGGAATTCATCTAGGCTATATCATTCTTTCTTTCTATCATTGTAAGGGTTCCAATTTTTTGTTACTGTGAAACCATTGTTGGTAGAAAATTTACAATCATTCTGTGAGAACACTTTTTTGGATCCAGAACTATGATTCCACCTCCATTCTTCAACATATTTCTCTCATGTGAGCAACAAGTGTAAAGATAATACAGATGGTTCAGACATGTTAGGTGTTTTCATGTTTTGAGTGCATGCTTTTAAATGTATTGTTTCAACAAAATTAATACAAAGGAATAGGAATTTTATTAGTTTCTTTCTAATTCTCATCTCCCTTATTAGTGATCTTCAATGTTTTACAATCTCTGAACATATATCTTAGGTTGTAATTGCAGCTCCTTAAGGCTGTATGTTAGTTCATTGTTGCTTATAACCCAAGAGGTTATGTAAATGCTTCAGAGAATCAACAAGATTGCAGGTTTGCCGATGGGGATATCATGCAAGAATGAGGTTCAAATTGAGCATAGATGTCCATTTACAAGCTAGATGGATAGATCAGATATCTGAAGATACACATATGTCTCAGATATTCATATGTATTCATTTGATTCATGGATTTTCCCAATACATAAAACACTTTTCATTTACAAGATCACTTGTTCATGTTGCTGCATTTTAGGGGTTTTGTTGAATCCACATCATTAATCAAATGATCTTTACTTTTTATGTTGAAAAGCTATAATAGAACTAACCCTCACTCAACTTATGACTAGCATAGGTTTGCACCTAGCTACTGTAGATCTGTGTTGTTTCATAGGCCATTAGGAGATATAGGGGTTTTTATCTGCATTAAATAGATGCATTAAATAGATTCAGGGATATGTTTTGCACTGGTACGGTATCAATTGAATCTCAGGTCTACCTGCCTAGGTCTTGCAGAGCCTGAAGAAGAAGGGTCATGCCTTATAGTTGGCCCTATGTCTAAAATGGCATGTTGATAATGGGAGTTAGCTGCCCCTAGATGTTTCATATTCTCATGGGGATAATTGAAAACCCTCCAGCATTTTCAAACACCAACAAACTCTAAAACCCTATAGTGTAACACCTACAACTCTTCCACTATGTTCTCTTTGTAGAGGTATTTTTGTGCTTTTCTTGAGACCATAGTAACAAATACCTCATAATCAGTGATTTCTCTACATATTCAACCCAAACAATGGTCCCGATGTAGACTGCCTCATAGTTGGTGATCCATTTAGACACTCAATAACTTTTTATTTGATGCCACTTCATGAAGGGTACTCTCCTTAATATCAGGAACACATTAGAAGAATAGAGACACAACAATAAAATTGTGCAAACAAAAAATGGGCTTCTTATTTTCATCAAAAATTTGGAATTACAAAATTACAAATTACAAAATGAAAACCTACATAGGTTCCTTCATTGCAATAAACTTCAAGGAAAAGTTTTGAACTATTACCAAAAGCCTCCCTAGAAAATCTATGTCCTTCTTTATATATGAAATTTTACACCACCCCTGAAGGTTCTAGACATCAAACCCTAACCCTAAAATATGTATAGAGTTGAATCAATACAATTATGACATTTATTTGATCTCTTTTAGTGGCCAAACTTTTGAAGGTCATAACTTGCAAAATATTGAGCCAATTGGCTATTATAAGTGAATTTCGGTATTCACAACTCTTGATCTATAGTGCTTAACTTGCACAATAGCCAATTGAAATTGTTTCAAAGCCTATATGGAGCTTCTAAGGCATTAAAAATTGAGCCTCAATTCTATATACCATTTTTTCACACTAAAAATCTATAATAATTTCACAAATACTCATGATATCATACTGATCCTCAACTAACAAGATGATATATCAATGAAAAACTTCCACCTCTAAAATTATAACATTTTTCACTAGTATGATTGAGTTACTAATTAGAAATGCTCCATAAACAAAAACTCTCCAATGGGATAACCCTTATTCAATAAAACATAAAGAGAATAGTTTTGGGTGATGAAAGATTGTTCTTACACCCAAGATTCGGCTGCATCACTTCTCCTATTCATAAGTGTATTAATATTTCTTTTAATGGAAACATCATCACTTATAATAATTTCCATTATAAACTATTGCATCCTTAGGACTTTTCTCAGATATTTTTTGTAGTGGTGATCTCTTCCTAAAAAACCACCTACGCATCCTAATTTTTTTTATTCTTCCAATGAATGATACAAGATCGATAAGATTCTTCATCTTAACATTCAAAAGGGCCCTCCTATTGTAACTTTCTTATCTACCCCATCTATCTCTTCAACCACCACTTGTAAACTTGTTTGACTTTCTTATGTATGTGTAAATGTTAGCTCTTCAAAACCTAGGGTAGTTGGTCCTAGTCATTCTATTTTATGTATAAAAAAAATCATACTCAAAATATTCATCAAAATAACAATAATAATAAAGATAAAGGTAAGGCTAAGGCTTGTTTTCTTTCCTTTCAACCCAAATCTCCATATTAACTCTTACAAGTTCATTTAATAAAACCATGCATGAGTCTTTGGAATAACCTATTCAAGTCAATAGTATTTAAATGGATAAACATGATGATTTTTTTGTATTTTAGATTCTATTAATCTTGACATGGAAGATACTCTTGATGGTGAATATGTTAGTAGTGATGATGAATATATTGATATGGATTATGATTTTCCTAACATTGTTTCTATGCAACATACAATTACTTTTAGTGATGAGCATAGTGAACCCTAGAAGATTCCATGCTAAGATCTAGCTATATAATTCCTATAGTGTTGGATGCCATTGATATTTCAATTTACTATCATTCTCCTAAAACTTTTTATTGAGATGGGGCGGTGTGGGGGTGGTAGGGGGCACACAAAATACTTGAAGTGGACTACCTTTAGTATAGTAGTCTGCATTTTCATGTCATACTTTAGCTCTATTGTGCTTTTTTGTATATATTTTATTTAGATTGCTTTAGATCATCCTTGTTGCTCCATTGGCACATGATGATAAAGTGGGTGAACCATTCTTATACATTATTCTAGTTTTAGTTCTCTTATTATATATGTCATTACATGTTGTTTTGTATACATGTTATTATTTTTACTAGTGATCATGTATAGTCTTCTATTTGATTATTATATGTTTGCATCAATAGTTTTTACTCTAGATGTTGTCGTCCCAAAAGGACTATATTTTTTTTTGTATATATGACATGCATTTTCCTCCATTATGTTGTACTTCTAATTCCTTTGGGGAATGATTATATTTCATACTTGATATAATATTACATATTATCATATGATCACAGTGACCCTAAGGTTTGTAGATCCCTTCCTACTCACTCTTTAAATTATATTCTCATTTACCTTGACATGTTATCTCTCTTAGGAGCATCTCATAGGAGAAATGTTCTTATTTGATGCATATGTGCTTCTTTTAAAGTCATTTCTTCAAATAAGATATATGAAATCTCCTTAACATGGGGTAATAGACTCCATTCATTCTTTTGATCATGGAGCAATAAATATAAATTTTGAGTATGGTTTAGAGTAATTTAGCCTTGTATGCCATATAGGGTCTTTGTGTTATCCTCAAATCAATTTTTTGTTTCTTCATGTATTTTTCTCCCCCATTTTGAGCACTATTATTTTCCTCAAACTATTGATAGTTTAGGAGCCACGATCCTTTCTTTTTATCCTTCTTTGGACTAGTGATAGTCTTGGAAGAATGATATTTTTATTGATCCCTTAAGGTCACACAAATCCTTATCCTTGTGTCATTTTTTTATTCTTATTATCTATACACATATTTCCTTGTGTTGGTGTTTTAAAAATACTGAGCAATAGAGTGCTTCAATACCAAAATGATAACACTTATGCAACCTAAGGACTAGCCACTTCCCATTAACAATTACATAAGAAAACCATTTGGATCCAACATTAACAAAAACAAGAATGGTTTCCTTCTCTTTAGGGTCTACAAAACCAAGGTGGGTATACCTAGGGGATGACTTAATTTTACTATTGTTGTATGAAAACTATCTTAGTTTCATTCTGATTCTCATCCTCAATCCATAAACACACAACTAATTATGACATTTTAAATAGAATAAATCCCATATAATAGATTTGGTCATAAATTCTTTTGTAGATCTACAAGTATTCTTTGCAATAGTGGCTAACTAAGGCTAGAATATTTTATGCAAACAAGTATTGACCAACTTTGAAGATCTTTAGGAAATAAAAGTGAAATTGATTATGACTTCGCATTTGATATTCATCTATGATCTATTTCTCTTCCAACTGAATTAATTTGACAAGTGCCTAATTCAATGGGGTTTAGAGTCTACTGCAATTCCATGGATTTGATTTGTTGCCTTAAAACAAATATTATTAGCGGTTCTTACTAGAATCCATCATTCAAAACATCCTTCCCATTACTTTAGCAACCTTATCAAATTTATTAAAGCTCTTAATTCATTGAACTAATAACAGTGATGAAAAGATATACAACCTAAATGGATTACATTCAATTTCACAAGCTTTTACTCACACAACATCAAGATAATTAAATAATCAAAAGGAGACAAAATTTAGAAAGAATTGATATGGGGATAGCTCGTACTTTGTATTCATTTTCCTTGAAAATTGTATACCTATACAGTTAACTCAGAATGACCTTAGAAAGAAACACAAAGATCATTCTATATTCATGTATTCTCAAAAAACTTGCAGAGAGAATACATCATAAGACTTGCTCAAAATTACTGGACTGAAAACAAACCAATTATATGACTAAAAAGCATTTGAAATTGGACCCTTCTCTAGCCTTGGAATCTCACTTATATAATGTGAGATGCAACGAGCTTCAAGCTAAGAGAATTGACAACTTTCTTGACAAGAGATATTCTCATACACCTATCACAAAATGACAAAAATCAAAATAACAAAAAGACATGCAAATCAAAAATTATTTTTCAAGTCCCTTTGTATTACATCTCTTTATGCTAACTTGGTTTTTACTCTGATTCTTTCATGTATGCAACTGCTAAGCCCACCAATGATGAAATCTATTCTATTGATTGCAAACTAACCTCAACCATGGGTTTCACCATCATTATACTATACTGTAAGAGTCACTTTTACCTTTCACTCTTCCTTGGTTAGATTAGCATCCTAGGGTTAGGGTATTATCACTTAATGTGAAGCATCTGAGCTTGAGGTAATGTGGTTGTCAAATATAAGAAAATGGGCATTTTCTCCTTCCCCATTCATATGTGCATTCAAAACCATTCCGCCACCAAAATATGTCACCCACTTAAAAAGAAAGACGTGCCTTAACAAAAGGTAAGATTAAACTATACCCCTATCCTTTGTTTCCCCATGCTCAAGAATTTTATATTGACTCTCTACTTCCATGTCTATAGGTTCTAGAATTGCACTTCACTCTCACCTCCTTTGCCAATACAACTATCAAAATGATTTGTCTAGGTCAATCTATCTATGTTGATTCCAATTGATGCAAATAGTCATTGCTCTTGCAATTATCTAGCCCTCATTCTTTGGCTCCCCTCTAATACAACGGTTAGAATAGTAGTAACTTTGGAATTGGTGAGGAAGTAGGCCATATCAATTTGCCAACATTAGCTGTCAAGCTTTGACCTTCACTCTGTTGTGCTTAGATGGGAGATAAAGTTCTTAATCCCTAATTTTGCACTCACAATTTGCTAGAGTGATCCTTTTGTGGAATGAAGGATTTTATCCTTCATCAAACATTATGTGAGTAGCTTAAATCTGCACTCCTAAATTCTGGGGTTGGGCTTTTTATGGAATGAAGGATTTTATGCTTTTCCAACAATCCTCCGCTATCTTAAAATTGGTCTCAACATTTTGCGAGATCAAGCTTTTTCTCAAATGGCAAATTTTGTCCTTTGCATAATATTTCCTCCACTATCCAAAATCTGTGCTCTATGCTTTAGGAGGTTGGGGTTTTCATCGAATGAAAGAATTTATCTTTTTCCCTCACTAATTGAAAACTGCGCTCCATGCTTTTATGAAAGCAAAATTTTGATGGAGGGAAGGAATTTTTCTTTTCCATGACTCCTTTAGACTTGCACTCCACAAAAAAAGGAAAAAAACTAGCAAAAACCAAACAAAGAAGGTGGGGGGGTCCCAAGCATGGGCATGGTGTGAGTGGTGGTCACAACATCTGGTGACTCCATAGGTGAAATGTTACAAAAATTTAAAGGATAAAACTTAATCCGAACTTAGAATCTCTGGTTTCTCAACCTTATGTCATCAATAAGAGAGAAAACAAGCTCAAAAGGGGAGAATAATCATATATTGGATCAAAACACCTTTACTCTGTGATAACCTAAGTGTGTGTAAATGTATTAATTCTAGCTTGTGAAGGCCACTCAGAAATCCTAGGATTGATCATGACAAGTTATTGGTTACTCTTGACTTCAAAAGCATCTTGGAAGTTGCCCTGCTACCAGTCAAGTGTCCATAGTCCCAATGGAGTTATCACTGTAAAACCAACAGAGATTGCTCCACTTCCAACAAATTATTCTTTTGAACACCTATGGAGATTTATGCGTACCCCTAAAGCCAATCTTATTATTTCATCTTTCATTTTTTTTTATTCCTTTTGAATTGGTATTTCATTTCTTTCTTTTCTCTTGGCTTGTAAGCAATGAAGCTTACAATGGGTTTAGGAGTTATAGTGGCACTGAAGCAAGATTTTAAAATTTTCAAAAGTCATGACCTTTCCAAAAACACATAAATGGACTTAGAGCAATAGTTAAGAGTGTGAAATATGTGGCAACCTTAGAGTTCATGCATCGAGACACAATGTACGATTAATCTTTTGAGTCAAGTATGTTTTCTAACCTACTAAAAATATATGAAGGATAGCCGAGATTTAACGCTCTTCATAACAATTATCCAAGAAATGAAATAAACAAAACTTGGTGAAATCTTCAGATGAAGTAACCAAATCATCACATCATTCCACTTGCAAAAAGAGATTCTCACAACTATGAGCCACCTAGCAAAAGCCAAAACTAAAGACAAAACCAAAAGAAGATAGAAAACCAAACCACCCAAGGAAGACAACCTAGGGAAAAAGAAAACAAAAAAAACAAGGGAAAGAAACCTAAACTATGCAAAGCCAAAACTCCTAACCAAGAGAGGGGAGACAAACCAAAACCCCCACCTAACTAAAAGGGAAAAAACAAAAACAAAAAACACACCACAAAGGAAAACCTAAACTAACTATGTACAAGTTAGGCTTCACAAAGAAAACCTAAGGGAAGAACTAATGCTTGAGGAATTGCCCATTGACGAGAAACTAAACTTCTTTTCCTGTTAGAGTCTTAAGCTTGAATGCATTATCTCCCAAAATTTTAGAATTTTGATAAGGACCTTTCCACAGATTATCAAACTTTTCATGTCCACCTTTCTTTTCATGTGCCTTATCCTAGCGGAGTACCAGATCTGAAACATGGAATTCCTTAACCTTTGCCATTTTGTCAAACCATCTCTTAACAACTCCTTCATGTTTAGCAAACTTTTCCAATGCTTTGTCTCTCTTTTCTTTCCAGTGCAATAATTGAGTCAAACATGTTTGCACTCTATCTTCTCCTTCCCTAAAATCTTGCATGAATCATAGTGTTGGAATCCTCAATTGGATAGGGAAAACAAGATCTTGTCCGTAGACCAAATGATATGGAGATGTCCCCAAATAACCCTTTATTCTGTTCCTATCCACCCAAAGTGTGAATCTCAGTTGTGTATGCCAATCTCTAGGGTTATTGTTTAATAAATTTTTCATTACACTCAATAGATTTTTGTTTGTTGATTCTACCAATCCATTCCCTTGCGGATAATAGTTTGATGAAAAGTTTAATGTGATCCCATAGTCAAATGCCCAGTTTGAGAACTTCAACAATCTAAATGCTAGTCCATTATCACATACAAATGCATGGGGACATCCAAACCTAGTAATGATATTTTCTTCAAGAAATTTGATAACAACCTCTATTGTGCAATTTTTTAGTGATTGAACCTCAGTCCATCTGGTGCAATAGTCTGTAGCAGTCAACATATATTGGTGGTGTCCTGATGATGGTGGATTCATGGGACCAATAAAATCCAACCCCTATTTTGTGAATGGTTTTACTTTAATAATAGGTTTTAATGGCATAGCAAGATTTCTTTCATGTGTTGCAACTATTTGACATGTGTGACAAGTTTTCACATGTTCATAAGTGTCTTTAAACAAGGTTGGCCAATAATACCCTACTCTTGATATCTGATGAGCCATAGCCAAACCACTTTCATGACTAGTTCCATATTTACTATGAAAATGCTTGATGATGTGTCCAGCCTCTTCCTTTCCAACACATCTTAAATAAACCCCGTCATGATTCTTTCTATATAGCACAGATCCTTGAAGCATAAAATTTTGACTCTTCATTCTCAATGAATGCTTTTGAACAGAATTCAAGTGTGATGGAGACTTATGGTTTAGAAAATAATGAACAATATCATCATACCATTCATCCGAGGATACTTCTTCTAACACATATACTTGTTGTACTAACCTGGGACTAGTGGTGGACAGGGTTTGAGCTAGAGCTTGTCCTCATACCAACTTCATTGGTTGTATCTCCATGTCGTGTTCTTGAATAATTGCCATCCACTTTCCTCTTCTTTCTCCCAATTCATTCTACATTAGCAAAGTCTTTATTGTTGCATTAGGAACTATTGCATAAACCTTATTTCTTAGGATGTAATGTCAAAATTTCTTTATTTCTTTCACTAAAGCATAAGCTTGTTTTTCAGCATTTAGATATCTCAATTTTGCATCTTTCAAGGGTGAACTCATGAATGCAATAGGATGTTCATCATGATCATCTACCTTCTGGGAGAGTATAGTTGTGCAAGTGTGTTCTAAGGTAAAAGAATATATATAAAAAGGCTCAGTGTAGTTAGGACTCAACAAAATAGGAGCATCCATGATTGCTTGCTTGATTTCTTTGAATGCTTTTCTTGCTATAGGTGTCTAATCTATCCTTGCTCCTTTCTTTATCATGTCATTTAATGGCCTTACTATCTTTGCAAATCTAGTTATGAACTTCCTTACAAAGTTAATTTTCCCAAAGAATGACTTTAATTCTTTCTGACTAGCTGGCAATCCTATCTTTGATATTGCCTCAATGTGCTTAGGATCAATTGAGATTCCTCATTCTGATATTACATGTCCTAACAATTTCCCTTTAGTGACAAAAAACATGCATTATTTTGGATTCAAGGAAATCCCATATCTTCTACATCTTTGGAAGATTCTTCTCAAATTAATGATGTGATCTTCCCTATGTCGAGAGAATACTATGAGATCATCCATGTATATTATGATGCACTTCTTTACCAAGTCTCTAAAAGTATAATCCATGGCCCTTTGAAAAGTGGCTCCTGCATTGATCAAACTGAAAGGCATTCTTCTATTAGAAAATGTACCCCATTTAGTTGTGAATGCCATCTTTAGTCTATCTTCTTCTTCTACCATCACTTGGTTATATCTAGAATAACCATCTAAAAATGACATCATTTGAGAACTGTCAATAGCTTGTATCACTTCATCTAATGATGGCACTTGATAATTATCCTTCTTTGAAGCTCTATTGAGATTTATAAAATCCACACACAACCTTATCTCTCCATTCTTCTTTCTAACAAGTACAAGGTTGGCGACCCACATTGAGTGTCAAACTAGGAATATAATCCTGGCTGACAATAACTTCTTCACTTCTTGATGTATTAGTGGTTCTAACAATGGATTTATTGGTCTCTTCCTTTGTCTAAATGGTTTACTATTTGGCTTTAATAGAATAGTATGTGTAATAAGAGACATATCATATGTCTTCAGATCTTCATATCCCTAAGCAATCACGTCAGGGAATTCCTTCATAAGCTTCAATATTTCCTCCTTTTGTGTGGGTGTAAAAACTCTCCCAATAAATACATTCTTGACATTTTCTCTTGTTCCCAAGTTCACATTTTCACATTCCCCTCCTTCAGTACTTTGGTACTTGAGGGAACTCAGTCCATTTGCATCAAAAATTCTCTCTAGTTCAATCATTCCTTTTGGAATGGTATTTTTCCTTAAATTCATAATCTCATCAATTTCAAATTAAGCTTGTTGTTGTTCTCCTTCATCTATGACTTGTGCTTCAAATACCCTCAAGCTTGTCAGAAAATCAAGAATATGCTTATCATCTTGAAACACTTGAAAATTTGTGATGTTGTCAGGAATTGATGGTACTAAAGTCAGCTCAACTGTGAATTTCTTCACACAATCCATGGCTAATGGTTCTAATGAACTTGTAGATTGAACCAAAGAGTTTGCTACTAGATTTCTTGTTTGACTTATCCTTTTAATATTGAAAGCATCAAAGCTTTCAATTAGGTCCCAAACTCTATTGTGATAATGACCCAATCTTTTGTCATGGAATGTATATTTCTTGCATACCTACCCAATGACTATGTCTAAATCTCCACGTACATGTAGGATTTTTGCACCCTTTTGGATAGCAAGGAGCAATCCAATGACCAATGATTCATACTCAGCCACATTATTAGTACAAGGGTATTGCAACCTATGTGTTGCCAAATATGTTTCTCTAGTTGGGCTAATGAGTTCAACACCAGCTCCACTACCTTTCTCTGATTTCGATCTGTCAAAGGATAGGGTCCACATTGGATCATTTTTATATTCCATGGGTGATCTTACCTTTGAATCCTTGGATTCTTTTTGATGTTCTTCTTGTCCTATTTTACCTTCTCGAATTCTTTCCTGCTGTGGGTCTAAAATTGTCATACAGGATGAGTTCATTTTGACTACATTTTTTTGCTATCCATGCTTGTGGAACCATTTTGGAAACTTGTACAATTTCTTCTTTGCACATGGTGCATGATATCTCAAAATGAAAAGCATCATGTATTCTACACCAGTTGGGTAACAAGATGAATGGATGCATCTTTTCCTAGTTCAAATTCTTGCTTAATGCTTTTTAGGACAAAATTCCTAAAATTCTCAAACATTCCTTCATTCAGTGATGGTTCTGAATCATCCATAACTGGTACCTTAGTGAAAGTTGGAGTCACATCAGGACATCCCCCTTGATTGTAACCTTGCAACATTAAAACCTCTCTAATTTTGGGAATATATGATCCCAAAGTGGTTTCCATAAATGAGATCTCATTATGTTCACCATACTTAGTGATCAACAACTGGAGCCTTGGAGCGCTCTCTATCCTTATCTGATTGGGAATTCCCTTCCATGGGAGCCACATATGTGAAAAGTTTGTTGCATTATAACCATTCAATTTTCTTGCCCAATCTCTACAAAGAAGCATGCCATACCCTTTAGGAATATGCACAACAGATATGTCAATACAACTTTGAACATGTGGATCAGAGGCTAATTGCATGTGAATATTATTCATCTCTACCATGACTAGGACTTCATTTTGTGTAACCTTCTTGTTAGTCTGAAGTGGAATCAATCCCAACTTTCTACATATGTCCAAAGGCATTACATGACTTGATGCGCCAAAGTCAATTAAACAATTATGTAACATTTTTCCAAAAATTCTAACAGATATTAAGAAAGGTGCAGGGTCCTCCTTCCCTTGATAAAAAACCACTCGCTTCTACCCTTTTGAATAAAATGTCTCATTGTTATGTATAGAATTTCTCCCATTTTGAGTTGTCATGGAGCTTTCCACTATAGGAGAATTATCTTTGATAATTTCTAGTGATGGATCTTTTGAAGATACTTGTCCATTTGATGTAACCTTCCGATCATCCTAAGAGTTTTTCACCATTCCAATGAAAATTGAAGGATTCTAAGCAAGCTTAGATGCATATGGTGATACATCATCTACAACATTGGTATTTTGCACAAAATTGTATTTATGGACATTAGATATCCCTCTTGGAGGATTTGATAAATTTTGAGAAACAATCTTTGTGGGGGTGTCATTGAAACTTTCAAATAATGTATCTCTAATTTCTAAAATTTTCATCAATTCATATAGTGGAAGACTCACTTTAATTTTCTTGAACTCCTCTAGTACATAAGAACTCAACCTCTTCAATTCCTCTCTAGAAGGACTTCCTTTCTATTTTTGTCCTGGATTTTCACATTGCCTTTGTTCTCCTTGTTGAGCAAAGGATTGAAGATTATTCTTTCCTTTATTGCTTTGTGAAGAATTTATCATGGGAGATTGGCCTCTATCTCCTTGAGAGCTGATGAGTTGTCGATATTTAGGGGAATCTCTAAGAGGCTTAGGATTATTGTTTGCATTTGGATGTGGGGGAGTTGAAAAGTTATTTGGAGGAACTGATGATGTTAATGGCTCATGGTTCCTATAATTCCTTTGATATGTCTTTATTGGAGTATTACCCGATGTTTGTTGAAAGGCTTGCACTTCACTTGTCCCTTCCACCAAGACACTATTATATAGAGGAGGGAATAAAAATCCATCCTAATGTAGTGATTCATTCGGGGATATTGGTGGAGGTTGATTTTCTGGTGGGACTTGATAATGTGGCATCTCTATAGGACCATTTGCTGAAGCTGGTGGGAATTTTTGATTAGCTTGTATTGGCATGTAGTCCTGAGAATCAGGAGGAGGAAACTTAAAATCATCAATAACCAATGCTTGGTCATATCTTGGTGAGGGTACCATCTCATATCCCGTAGGAGGAGGATTCTCAGATATGGTAGTGGTCCTCACTTCTCCCTTGAAAATATCTGCTACTCTTTGAAATTCGTGACATTGTAATTCAGAATGTTGACTAGTCTCATGTAATCTACACCATCTAGATAGTGCAGCTTTTGCTAAGAAAACTTTATCATCTGGGCAATTCTCAGATGGAGGATTATCCAATGGTGATGGTACACCCCCATTATTTGGATTAGTGTTCCATGATCTTCTTTGATGACCTTGGTTATTATTACGATATCCTTGATTACCTTCATTGAATCATTGATTATGTCCTTGATTACTATGTGGAGGGGTATTCCCTTGATAACCTCGGTTGCTACCTTGATATGACTAATATTTCCTCTATGAATTTTGCAGTTGATTATTTTTATCTCTAAGGTAACTGACCTTAGTGGACAATTTTTTCACTTGTTCAATCAAATCTCTTATCTCATCCTTTTCCTCTTGGGTCCTTATAGAATTTGTCATGTTTTGGAGATAAATTGGCTATGTGGGCATTGCATGTGACATAGGTGCTCTAGGGTGCAACACCAACTAGCTCGGAGGGGTAGGAACTAGATTGATAGTCAGAGCATAATTCAAAGCTCCTTGACTCAATGCATTTGCATTTCCAAAATAGATAGGTGCTCCATTCATAGTTGCCAGTGACTGTAAACTAACTTTCTCCACCTCAGCATATGCTTGGATCAAACTTGCAAGAGCCAGATGAGTTTTTTGAACAAACATAGATGTGAAATAGTCTAGGGCTACATAGTAGATAGGTCATGCTGCATCATCTCCTATGCGATATGGATCACACAATCTTGAATAAGCCCTTTGAAATCAGTTATTGAAAGCACTAATTGATTCATGGTCTTGTTTCCTTATCTCGATAAATTGCTTATACAATTTTGCAGGGGTGATAAGCAATCTAAACTTCCTAAGGAATGTATCCTTCAATTGTTGCCAAGTTTGTATTGAATTTGAAGGTAGGTTGATATACCAGTAAAATGCTTCCTCACCTAATGAATAAGGGAATAGTCTACATGTAACATCCTCATCTTGCACATTTCTATTCTAGACGACATCCTCAAAATTTTTAATGTGTTCATCAGCAGTGTGGTTCACATCATTCACAAAGAATTTTGAACAAAAGTGTTCAGGATTCTTTGGCATATTATTGTATGCAAAAAATGTTGCAAGGGGTGATGCATTCTACGGATGCCATTGCTGGGCCATTGCTGGAACTTTTTGTTGGATAGTTGTAGGTGAAACAACTTGTATAGGTATTTGCACAAATAACTGTTGAATTTGTGTAGCTCCTAGTGGAACTCCTCCTTGGATTGATCCTTGTGCTTGATGTTGAGGTGGTGGTGTTTGGAATATCCTTGTGATATCAGCTACACTTGGTGAATTCTAGCTTGTAGATGCTTCTTTATTTCCTCGCCTAGGCTTTGGATCAAAACTCAACTCTTGTAATTAGTGTGCTCTCAGGGTGAATCTCAAGGATCTTTGATGTACCTCAAGTGAGGATGAATTAATGTGCTCCAATATGTGAAACTTCTATAAAATCTTTTAGTCAAGGCCCTCCTTCTAGTGCCAGATTCTATTGATGTGTGTTTAATGACTCACCAAACAGTAGAACAAAATACTAAAATATCTTATCCTCTCTTGAATAAAGTCTTGTGTATGCTAAGATTGCTAGAAGATCACACAATGACTTCAAGATTCTTTTAATGCTAGGTCTTGACTGTGGATAAGATCGGTGGTTGATGTGATTTGTTGATGATCAAAAAGGGCCTTATGTGTTTATATAGATTCATTTCAAGCCATACTAGACGTGGGAGCTATCTTAAGGTTTTGCAATGAAGTACTTTTTTTAGTTTTCACAAAATATGCAAAAATTCAATAAGATAGGGTTTAGGAATTCTATTCTAATCCTAAGGGTAGTGATAACAACAAATAGTACTCTAGTGGACAAATTCCTCAATTTACCAAATTTTGCTTTGCCAAGTTATACTACAACTAAGCATGAACTGGTGCAATCTTCAAGCGTTATGCCAAAGATTTTCATATCATCGCATACACCATCATAAAGAATAGTGTATACGAATGATAGAAGTTAAGCATATGCATGAAAGGGTTCAGGCTAACTTTTCATGATGAGTTAGAATCACTAAAATGTCAAAAGTATGAACCAAAGGAATTCATCAATACACCATCATATTCTTCATTGCAATCACCACACATTGACTATGCTAAACTTAATCTAATTAAAGAAATTTAGGAGAACATGCAAGCACTAAGGCACGTCAAGTATTCACCAAACTCCAATGAAAACTTTATTATCTCAGTAGCTCATAACAACAATCTCATAAAAATCTTCTCTTACAAATGATAAATGAAGCCTTTATATAGGTCGTCGATTACAACGGGTGGCTCGGATGATCATAAAAATCAATGGCCAAGATCATGCCACATCAGCCCTAATTAGGGTTAGGGCAATGGAAAGGAATCTACATTAATGCCATAAGGAATCCACTACTGTAGTGGGTAATAAATGCCCACTATGTATGCTCATTTAAGAAGTAGTGGGGTGTAATAAATGATCCCTATGCACACCCTCTATGCATTTAATGCATCTATCCTTGATTTATTTGCCTAAGAGATTGAAATTGATCTAACACTATTTCCAACTCCTCTATATTGATGCTTGGTGTACATTCTTGCTTCAATTCTAGTACTACAATTGCTCTTTCTAATTTCCCAAGATTTCATCCCAATCTGGTAGTAAGTCCTTAGTAGTGTCCATTGTATTTGAGAAGGTGGAGAAGTTCTTAAAATCATCTCTTCCATATACATTTAGCTGAAAAAATTCCTCTAACTTGACTTTCAAATTATGAATTGTCATTTCTTCTTCCCCCAATCTTTGTGATAACAAGAATACAACTGCATTTAATATTCCTTGCTTGATGTTATCAACAATATTTTTTGAGCAACTGGATTCCCTGGTAAAGCTTTCAAACATTTCCTTAGCCATAATCACTGCACTATACCATCAAATAAAATCATAGACATCCCCCTCGCTGATAACTTAACCATCAATCAATTCTTGCTTTGAGGTATCTATCAAAGTTTGAATGTTGGCAATCACCTCTTCTTGGTAAATATGCTCATCCATCCATGATTCCTCCATGCACTAGATCCTAGAGATTGTATCCAATGCCCTATTGTGCACTTGCACTAATTCTTCTGCATGTTTGAAGGCTACCTCCTAAATTCCTTTGATCCAAATCTTTGCACCCTGAGCAATCTACTTGATTCTATCAATATCACCTACCACTTCACTGGAAACACTTGTTGGAGGGACAAATGATGGACCTTCCTCTCTTACTGGATGAGGCAAGTTATTGATGTACTGACATAAGGCCTGAATTTCTCTTTTTATCTTTTCATACCCTTCTTCTACTTTTTTGAGCCTATCGTTCAAAGCTTGTGTGGAGTCATCAAATTCTTCCAATATTTTCTCTCGGGAGGCCCAACCAAGATTTACTTCTGTAACATGATATTCATCTAGAGCAATCTAATTTTTCCCTTTGTCAACTGTGGGAGTTGCAATCTACAAGATTCTAGATCCTAATTCTCCTTTGATGAATTTAGTATATCTTTTTGCTTTCCCATGTTCTTTTGATCAGTTTGATCAGTCCAAAATTTATTGTAATTCAATTACTAGATCAACCTCCCTTTATTGATGTAATTGAATTCGTTGCCTCAACCATTCTGGAATGGGTATACTTTGGTCCCTTGGAATTACCAATTGTTCTTTCCTTTGGACCGCTCGAATGTCAATCTCTTCTTCACCTCCTGGACTATCCATTGTAACCTTAGGAACTATGACTTCAGCACTTGGAAGATGTATTTCTACTCTTGGAGTTTCTTTCTCTAGTGGACCATCTCCATCATTAACCATTTCTCACTATAAGATCATAGCGAGACTTTCCTCTGTAGCCAAATCTTGATCTCTCCCTCTTTCCTGCATGGACTTTTCATAAGCATTTATACTCAACCTATCATGAATTGGCCTATCCAAATTCTCTTCTTGCTCAAATCTCCTTATACTTGCCCCTACATCTTGCCTTTCAAAAGTTTCAATCTCTTGGACACTCAGAGTTTGACTCAGAGAAGAGGGAGTATCTCCATGTTTTTGCTTCTTATTTTGAGATTCCTAGATAACTTCCTCAATCCTAGGATGCTTTTCTCGAGGTACCTCCTTTTCTTTCTTTGTTCCTGCATCTTCGGATGGAGTTCCTCTTTCTTCAATAGTCCCTTGAGATATTTGTCTTGATCTTTCATCCCTAAGTGGTCTATGGCCAAGCAACCTATATGTGAATCCATTAGCTGGTGCAACTAATTTTTCAAGCTTACACTCAATCCACCACTTTGTAAAATCTAAGACTAGTTTTGAAAGTGCTTCAAGATCTGTAATTTCTTTCTTCTTCCAATCAAATGGTTGAGCTGTCACTTTTGGATTGAATCCTTTTCACATCATGTTTGGGTCCTCATCCATTTGATCAGGAACCTTGAATATGTTGCATTTTCTAATAATGTTCAATGGTAGTCTTGAATGCAATCTTTTTCTAATCTCGTTCTTGACTGCTACATTTGCCCAAAAGTCTTCAAGGTGAAATTTGTGTTGGTACTTTGATATTCTTGCTAATGACATCTTGTTGTAAGGATCAAAATCATTCCTCTTTGGATAAAGTGGAAGGCGAAAGAAGTGGAACTCATCTGATGATATCTCTGCGGCTTTTAGACATGGGCATACCTCAATTCTCCCTTCTCCTATGGAAATTGGAAACTACAATCCTAACTTCTTCGTCCCTTTTTGAATCTTGTCATAGGCAGTAAGTTGTTGAGTAAGCTCTAACAAGACCATCTTATCTATTGGATACCTGGGGAGTTTGTATATTTTCGAGCAGAATCCTTGAACTCAAATTTATGAAAAGGTAGGAAACTGAATGAACCAAGCACCATATTCTTCAACCAACTTCATTGCACCCATTGACATTCTTATATGCGGCCTCTTTTGTAGTGTTCTTACTATGTGCATGGAAAATATATCATTAACCCTCATGTAATCATCCTTTGAATACAAATGTAACTATGGGTAACATTCATTGACTTTTAGGTGTTGGCTTTTGCTTCCAATTAGTCCTTTGCATCATAGTCCATCATAATTTGTCCTCTCTGCTAGCATGTAGATGACATAGGAGCTCATGTAAAATTTCCTTGTATGCTCTAGATTCATCAACTGTTCATTTAGATTATCACTTATGAGCCCAACCCAATCTATTTTGTCACCTTCCTCCATCACCTACTCAACAAAATACCACATCCAAGATTCAAACCTATAAGAATAAGGCATGCCAAATATACGACTCAACATCATGACCATATCACTATATTCGCTCTGTAAGTTGAGCCATACTATTTCTTTAGGAATCTTGGAATGATGAGGTCTATTCTTTTTCAACCATCTTTTGTTGATTATTTCTTCACAAAAATTGATTATAGATCTATAGATTCTCAATGCTTGCTCTTGTGTTTTTATGACCATCCTTGGATTTGAAGGAATTCCAAATGCTTCAAAAATGGATGCTGAAGAAAAATCTATGAGAATATTTCATTTAGAATCCTAGATGGTTTTGTCTCTAGGACTGTAGTGCTTGGTACATTCCACGATTAACTTTGGATGCTAAAAAGAAGTAGAAAAACCAAATGTAACAAAAATTCCACTTCTCACAATTTTTGTAGACAAATGTGTTGGGTGATAGTCATTATATCTAAGCATTCTCGAGTTAAAATCTTTCAAATCAAGGCCACCAAGACTTGTATCTCCAATTTTTGCACACTTTGACACAATTTTGGATTCAGGATAGAATCCTCTCATTTCATTCTTTATCAGTTGTCCTCACATTTCTCCTATTCCCCTGGGTTCTGCCATTCTCCTTTCCTACAAAATAGAAAATGTACACACATAAGACTATGCAAGGAAAGTATTTTTAAAAACAACAAATACAACTTGTCCATAAGATGAAGATTTTTGGAATTTCCCCAAAATTTCCATACTCCTTTCAAGATTCACTTTTTAACACTTCCACGAGAAATATGAAATTTCACAACTCACTGCAAAGAAATATCCTTTCTGATAGGATTCAAAATCTTCTGTCGTGAATTCCCAAAAAACTTCTCAACAATTTTAGAAAATTTCTCAAAAAATATGCTTCCTTGGACTCCTCGAATCTTACTCCTATTCTCGATTTTCTTTTCAAATTTTTATGTGAGCCTGAATGAATGAGAGGGTTTCTTATAGAAATCATCCTTCAAAAAAGATGCCTTTGAAGCTGTAGACTAAAATTAGGTAGTTTCTTTACTTAACCATCAAGGTTTCCATCTTTTGTGCCACTTGTCGCTTTTTTGCTGTTTGATTCAAAAAGTTGCTATTTTGATCATATTAACTTCATGATGAAGCTAAGTATTTCCTATCCCATTTTTATTTTTATTTTTTTACTTTTATTAATTAAATATCAATTAAAAAATCAATATTTAATTAATCTCCATATTTAAATGAAAAAAGAATCAAATTTATTTGCAACTTTTTCTCCACTTTAATTTTTTTGGATTATTATTCAAAAAATCAAATTAAATATTAGTAAAACTAATCAAAATTTTTTTTTGAAGGAAAATTGTTTTTTCTCTTTTCTCTGAACTTGGCTTTTTATTTCATAAGGAATTTCATTCTTTTGCCTTAAGTTTCAAGTTTTTCTCTAAATTTTCCAATATTCTTGCTTTGTCAATACTTACTAGCTGGCAACTGTTTCCAAAGAGCTTATAGAATTTTCTATGGCCACAAGGTTCTCCAAGACATTATTAAGATTTTGAATATCATCTTTGCAAGAACTGGAGGGACCGAACTCATCCAAACCATTGTCATGATCCTCAAAACTAGTAGATGAAAGGTCATGAACAATAGGATCCAAAGAAGCACTACAATGCTTGATCATAGATAGTTGATCATGTTTTGAATTTTGGGCCTCTTGCAGATGATCAAAGGATTGGATTTTTAAAATACAAGATCCATTATTTCTTTGGGCTTTTATAATGACATTATCACTAGTGTTGTTGCTGCTATTATGAGGACTAAGATTGCTGCTTGTAGGCAAGAAAGCATCCCTAGTGCATTTTTCATCCTGTTCAGATGATCCTTTATGTGACAAGTCTTCTGGTGAATGACAAACAACTTTAGCTTTCTGTGAGTTACAAAAAAGCTAAAGATGCTGAAGTAGCTACTCCAGATGAAGCTTTAGTAATCGTGGACATATCCGTGCAACCCCTTAGTGGATGCTTTTCCTTATTTAACTCAAGTGACTGGGTGCAATTTGCATGAGACACTTGATCTGTATGATCTACTTTTCTATTCTTTAGTTTCATAAACTCATCAAATACAAGATTTAGATTCCTTATCTCTGATGCTTCACTTGATGAATGTTTCATAGTACTTCTGGTAGTTCCTTGAGAAATAGCCCCTACTCTACTTCCATCTTTGGAGGTGGGTGATTGTAATGTGCTTGCTTCATGTAATGGATTATTCACTACACCCCTCAATGGTGACTTTTGATTAGTTTCTTTTGGGACCCGTGAAATACCACCTTCCTTAGATGCTTGCTCTAATAAAAAATAGAGCTGCATCTTTTTTGTAAGGCCATATGATGTGTAGCTTGTATCGATATGTAGTTTGCATCAACCAATAGCCTATAGAAAATTTCCTTTATAAAGAAATGATTACATTGCTGTGTTGTTGAGATTGTAGAGAAGAGTAGATGAGTGTCCTTGTTTGGTGTTGAACCTTGTATCTATTATTTTATCCTTTGTCTTTTTTTTTTAAATTCTTTTCCTTATTGTGATCAATGTCCTTCCCCTTGTCCTTTGTTTCTCCATGCTCAGGAATTTTATATCGACTCTATGCTTCCATGTCTATAGGTTCCAGAATCGCACTTCACTCTCTCCTCCTTTGCCAATACAACTATTAAAATGATTCATCTAGGTCAGTCTATCTATGTTGATTCTAATTGATGCAAATAGTCATTACTCCTGCAATTATCCAGCCCTCACACTTTGTCTTCCCTCTAATACAATGCTTAGAATAGTAGTCACTTTGGAATAGGTGAGGAAATAAGCCATATCAATTTGCCAACATTAGCTGTCAAGCTCTGACCTTCACTCTATTGTGCTTGGATGGGAGATAAAGTTCTCAATCCCTAATTTTGTGCTCAAAATTTGTTCGAGCGGGCCTTTTTTGGAATGAAGGATTTTATCCTTCATCAAACATTCTATAAGTAGCTTAAATCTGCACTTCTAAATTTTGGGGTCGAGATTTTTATGGAATGAAGGATTTTGTCCATTTCTAACAATCCTCTACTATCTTAAAATTGTGCTCGACATTTTGTGAGATCGAGCTTTTTCTCAAATGGCAAATTTTGTCCTTTGCATAATATTTCCTTCACTATCAAAAAATTGAACTCTATGCTTTAGGAGGTCAGGGTTTTCATGGAATGAAAGATTTTATCTTTTTCCCTCATTGATTAAAAATTGTGCTCCACACTTTTATTAAAGCAAAATTTTGATGGAGGGAAGGAATTTTTCTTTTCTGTGACTCCTTCAGACTTGTGTTCCGCAAGAAAAGGAAAAAGCTTGCAAAATCCAAACAAAGAAAAGGGGGGGGGGGGGGGGGGGGGGGGGGGTCTGAGGCATGGGTGTGGTGTGACTAGTGGTCAAAAAAACTTTCATATCTCATTAATATGTAGAGTGGCACCACCTTTGTGTTTAAATCTATCCTATTGATTTTTTCAAAATCTTATGATCAAGGGATGCAAAAAAGGTGACAAGCATTCCACTTGACAATTTGGCTAGTCAACCCAATTAGAACTAACCATGTGTACAATTCCTTAAATATTGGCATTTTCATCTAGATCCATTGGTAATTAAGGACACATGTCAATATGTCACTACCTCACTACACATAGCTTTCAAGCATCTTTCTATAGTGAGATTGCAATAACCATCGATTCTAAATTGATCGCATGGAAAATATTTGATACAACTCATACAAGAAATATGGTGGGTCCCTCATTCACTATCTTGATATACATAATCTTCATGCAAATACTCATAGCAAGATAGCAATGACCGTAGATTGGAAGTTGATCTTAGGGCATAAAAATTAAAAGAATATTTTAAGCTGTGGTGGGCCCCTTACTCGCTACCTCGCTACACATAATTTTAGAGCATCTTGCTATAGCGAGATAGTGAGTATCATTGATCCATGCTTGATCTTTTGATCAGAATCTATCATACAAATGGAAATAAGATAGGTCATTGATCTTGCTAACAACTGCATAGTTGCCATATAAAAACATATTTAGGTCCCAGTTGTGCTACCAAGTCACTTGGGTCCCATTGTGCTTTGAAATTTCTTGGTGTGTTCACATGTCCTACAAGGTTCCATGTGTCCCATGACTAATATCTGACAAAGCAAGTGCCTAGGACCCATCTCCTGAGAATGTCGCTGCCTAATGACTTTTTGTCAAGTTGGTATTTCACTGATGGTGAAGTTTACAAATTTCTCTATAGCGACAACGTGACCTCCAGTGACTTATTTTATCTTGTTGCTAGAAAGTAAAAGCATGTCACATCATAATTACCCACTTCATGGTTTTGATAAGGCAATGATATTATCATTTAGTATGCCACTTGGAACTCTTAATGACCATTGAGAAGTTTGGCGGCCACTGTGATATGGGTTTTTGAGTTGATTGCTACCTCGCTATCAGCAAGAAGCTTGATTTTTTTGACAGTGATGATGCGACTACTAGTGCCTGAATTTTTTTTGGGATCCTTGGTTCCCTTTTTTGCTCAAGTAGTAAAAACTAAGTACATGCAATTGAAAAATCCAATGCAAAACCTTTCTAGTCACTGTCTCCATCTATCTAGGCATAACAACTTAGTTTAATGGTAGTCGCTATGTCACGTTGGTTATTTGAATCAAATCTTATCAAAATGACAAAGTAAAAACCATTGATCTTGCCATGATTGGGTGGTGCTCCTTAAAAAGAAAAAAGTGATGTAGGGTGCGAAAGCCTAAGAACATAAGGGAATATTCAAAAATTTTAAATGTTTGCACCTGAATTTAAATAAAAAAAGGAGACCTAAGGTTTACTCAAGGTTTTCAAGGTTTTTCAAACTTGCAAAAAAAAAGCTCAGCAACCCTAATTTTAACCAAGGACTCAAATCTGATTTTTTACCATGACTTTAAGGAAATTTATTTTGCAAAAAATCAAACCAACACCTTGAAAGGTGGATCTTTTAGTTGACTGACTAGCATGCCACACAAACTTTCTAGGCCATTCAATTTATTTTCAATTGGTTGACATGCATGCTACATAGACATGATAGATCATTCAACACCATCTCCTATAGAAGTGACCTCCCTATTTCTCTCTCCCTCCTTTTTCTCACCCTATGTGGTTCATAATAAGTTAGACATACCTTATTGAAAAATTAGATAGATCACTTTTGTAGAATTAGCTCTCTTATTTTTTTTTTGGATATGATAAATACTCAAGTCTCTTTGGAGATTCACGATTGCTTTGGATCCTAATCCATGATAGGATACATTATTTTTCTTGAGTTTGAGTCAACTTACACTTCCACTAAAGTTGACACAAATTTTATTGTCTTTAAATGGATGCACCCATCTTTAAGATGTTTTAGCACTTATTTCATAATGGCCTATTGGAAAATGGATAGATATATGCTTGATTCATTCTTTCTCATACTTTCTTCCCCCTTTGTTTGAGTATTTCTTTATTCTTTCTGCACTTTTCATAGCCTATCATCTCCCTTCTCTAGGAACATTTCAACCCAAATCAAACTAGGAAAAAAGAGTTCAACCTAGATTGACCTCTTCACATGTAATAATAGGGTTCAAGGACCTAAAATATTGAAGGTTCCAAAATTTTAACTCTAACTCTCTAGTATCTTTGTATGGTTTTCCCACCTAAAAACTAGTATATAAGTAGACTTTAAGGCTTCATTTTTTATATCTCACTTTTATGCAAGCTAAACTTAGTATTGAAATCATGGAAATCAATCATTAAATGAAATTAGGCATTTAAATAATGGAATTTTCATCATGCATTGATTGATTCATTGTGAGTACTTCCATTGCAAGATCTAGCGTATAGTTGGCCATAAAGTTAGCAAATCTAAGTTGAAGCATTCATTATATTCTTCATTGATGCACTTTTAAATCTATGGATTCATCATGTGGTTATAGTAGATAAATTTCAACTTTTGGAGATGTCATACATTTTTATACCAAATTCAACATCTACACTATACAAAAAGGAAAAGTCATTATTGACAAGGGTTATTGTAGGAAAGGAAAATTATAACATTTATCATGTTTTAGTTCCATATATTTAGATTTCTCAATTCATGATTATTTCCTCAATCTAGGGCTTGATGAAGGCAATCCCTCATGAAACCAAAATAAAAACCTATATTTTATATGTTTAGGAGTAGAAACAAAGAATTATGATAATAAATATAGAAATAACTCCCTAAAATCTTTTCAATGAATGTAGGACAACCTTGTTATGGTCCATGTGATGAAGGATGCTACAATTAACACCAAAACACACAATAGAAATAAAGAAACAACATCAATTATGAGAAGAAACAACAATAGATTATTAGTAATAGAAATGAGGAATTATATACTTACAATATGAAAACTCACATGGGTGCCTTCCTTAAAATAGTTTACAAGAAAAGGGTGCAAATATTACCTAGAACTATCATAGAAAACCTACAAGCCTTCCTTATATCAGAATATTTTCTAACCACAAAGGTTTTAGACACTAATCCCTAATGCTTAAGTCTAACCAACCTCATATTATATTATTTCTTTACACTTACATACATATGATCCACTCAAGCCAATTTTGAAATTATGTTTTTGAATGGGTAAAGATCTAGAGACCATAACTAGTAAACTATTTACCCAGTGGGCTTTTATAACCCCATTAAATAATCCTCATCTTGTATTTACAACAATTGATCAAAAAATCATTTATCCCTTGATGTTTTACCATGTTTGAAATCCATTTAAGCCTTCATCATTGAACGTAAATTTTGGATAACAAAAATTCATACTTAAAATCTACAATAACTACACTAATACATATAATATGACAATGAAACTCATCTGATAGGATAATATGTCCAAGGTGAGCCTCCATATATGATATTAGAACAATTTGATCAAATAATGTAAACTTACTAAAATTAGAAAGCTTCATCAAATAATTTTTTTGTAAAAGCATAAGACTTATTGAAAAAATAAAACAAGAAAATGGGATATACAAATATTCATGGGTGATGCGAGATTTTCATCACACCTAGGATGCTAATGCATCTAACACCCAAGGTAATTTGAGAAGTAACCATGTCACATATTAGGTAGTCAAAATAAAACCAAGATGATTAACCTACTCTTATGATAGAAATTATTTATCGTCCATGAGGACCCCTTACAAATTGACTAGATACTCTTCCTATGATCTATTCCTTGTGCATTTTCCCACAGAACAATCCAATATCTCCTCAATCCTCTTTCTAATTGATGTAGATGTGTAATAATCTACTAATATTTTTTAACTTCATCATCACCTATTTCATAATATTATGTACGATTTAAAATTTTAAATATTGGTGAAATATTTAGTTCAACATGCAACTCTTCTCTATAGGCATTTTGAGAATCATGGCTTTTCACTATCTTGTAGGGTCCAAACTTATTCATCTTAGTCTTATTATATGTATCCATTGGAAATATCTCCTTCAGAAAATGAATCATGAATTTATCTCTAATATAAAACTCCTTCTACCTCATTTTCTCATCTTCCTTGTCCTTATATTATGTATTCATCCTTGTAAGGACAATTGCAAGAAAAATAAAACCATTTCCATATAACCCATAATAGATTTAAAATAAATAAGAAATTAAAATCCAAATGAAATATAATAGACAACATACCAAACAAAATGTGACACAAGATATACCCTAGTAAACCTTCCTTGATGGAAAAAAGAACCCACCCTCTAAAATCATCCATCATCATCTATTATTAAGCAAAAAGAACATTGAAATGTAACAAAGGAATCCTTCAAATCCCTAGCAACAACCAAGAAATCCATGTGAATAAGAATGAATCCATACATTCAATTCCATGCTTCAAATGTTCACAAATGATCCCTTGGTTAACATGTCAAGCTGTAATGTCCCCCACTTAGCTAGTTTGGAGGTATGTTGTCGTTAGCCCATTCTTGTATGATCTTGAGGGCTAACCAGGACTTCAAAAGGGATCCTGAGGTTATTTGGCCTAGTCAAATTTAATTACAGGCCAAACAGAGTTCATTTATTAGGTTGTCAGGAAGACTTAATATTTTTAGTAAGACAATAGGGGGATGTAGTGCCTTCAATTTTTAGTGATAGGATGAGATGCGTTTTGTTGGGCTCTTTCTAATGAGCTATTATATGTGGGATTTCGAGTTTATTTGGTATATTATTTTAATGTTTGAAGTTACAATGGTAAAGTGACTATTTAAATTAAATATTATAATGTTTCATAAAGTCACTTTATAAAAATCAACAGTGCCCCTTTGAGTACATACATGGACTTTGTAAAAAGAAAAAAAGAAGTAATATTAAAAGTCATGTATTATCCCACATTGGCAAGATGAAAACGTGGAGCAAGTGAGGAAGGGATTAAAAGAAAGAGGATAGCTCTCATTTATTCATGCTTGGAAATATCAAAGAAAATGGAGAATTTTCTAGAGATTATGTCTCAATAGTTTGAAGGACGAAATCCCTTCAAGCTAGAAATCTTGATGCCATTGAAAGATATGGTCTTGAGATTCAACATAGTAGCAATCCAAAAAAGCAGATACGAAAAAGTAGTCTGAAAAAGTGGAACTGAAAAAGATGGCTGAAAAAGCGGGTATGAAAAAGCAATCCGAAAAAATAGAACCAAAAAAGCAATTCGAAAAAAGCCAAGCAGAAGGGACAGCATTGAAGGAAATTATTACAGCCATCTACAACTAGGTTCTTTTGTTAGTATTTCTTTTTAGGGTGTTATAAGCTTTCAGCTATAAGTGTGCACTATACCAACATTATCATTTTGTAATCCATGTAAATGCCAAAGTCTTGGCCATATTTCATGAGCATTGTATTTTTCATTGCAATTAAGAAGATAATAGTTGCTGGTGTCATTTAAGAAATTTAATATCATTATTTATCAGCTAGTTACTTTGCAAACCAATTGTTTGTAAAAATGCCAGTTGGTTGTAGGTGTTCATTTCTCATGCTTAGATCATATATATGCACTGAATATTGTCAAAATTAGTAGCACGCTCATGTTAGGTCATTGTGTAGTCCATTGTAGTCTTCTAGCACAAGATTCTCATTGATGCAAATTGAAGAAAAAGTCATTTGAAGCTAGCTGAAATACTATATCAGCCATACGTCCCTTGCATGTGAATTGTTTGATGAAATTCCTTGAGCTTTCATCAACATTTTTTGAGGGTAGATTTGAGGAGGGTTACTACAGTAGTATTAGAGCTTGCTTGCAAAGTGTTTGACGAAATGTCAAACCACTGAAGTATAAAGATTTTTGGTGTTTGAAGAAGTTATAACCTATTGGGGTTATTACACAAGCCTTTTCTTTCTCAACTTTCATTTTCCCAATTTGGCCTTTGTCTTCTCTCCAAAACTACCCTTGTAGATATTTATAGAGTAGCAAGTGCCACAAAACAAAAAAGTGGTATTACGTAATACATATTCTACCTAATCCATTCACCCCACATTTAATAGTGGAAATTTAATTACTTTCCCTAATAATTAATAATTTTATTATAATACAACTCATCAAGTATATCCCATGGGAATCTTTACATGTTGCACATCCATTTAGGTACTCCTAGGTACAACATTAGATAATAAAAATAATAATTAAATATAACAATTTTATGCATAGGGCCAATCTATAGCCAAATAAATCATCAAGGAAAAAATCTCTCCTAGCACGTCCACCATCATTAATCAGAGTACACCAAGTGCTCCATCTTGGTAGTCACAACAAAATAATATTATCCAACATCTTTAACTTGAATGATCCTACGAAAAGAAAATTGGACCAAATCCCAACCCATGATCATCTCAGCGATAATGCTGATTTGCCCCCCAGCCCCACTACACCCACCTCCCCCCTAGAGATCCCCATTTTGCCCCCAGAAGAGATGATAGAAATTATGGTTGAAAAGGGTAGGGAGGCCATTAGGAAAAATAAGAGAAGAGCTTGGCAAAATTTCAATATGGATAGTGTTAGTATGGGCATTGTTAGAGAACTTGCTAAAATCTAGGTGTTGGGGGATCTCGATAGTAGCACCCACTATGATGAGCTCCTTGACTTGACTCTTTTGGTTCTCTTTGACAATGCCCATGAAACGGGTTTCAACTTCCTCAATAATGCAAATAACATCCTGATTGACAATTTTTTCTCCATTAAGTGGCTTTTTCAAGAAATTGAGACTCTGAAGGACAGGTCCAACCAGACAAACAATAGGGGGGAAGTTAAGGATCATGAGGCCAGAGGTAGTAAAGACCAGGTGGGCAGCCAGGAAAAGGATAGAAGCAAGGACCCCAATGACAATTAGGAGGAAAGAATCATCTGGCTCAAGTAGAAGGTCCAAAGGCTAGATTCCGTCCACCAGGTTGTGACTAAATAGATTGTGGATACCCTCCATACCTTAAATGAAAACATTGTTAATCTGGGGGACTATCTGACCGATGCCGATCTTGGGGGAATGTGGAGTAGAGTACAGAGCACAGAACTAGCCAGGACGATCCTCAGAAAGAGACTGGAATCCAAGAAAGCCAAGGGGACCAAATGCATTTCCCCCCAGTGACCCAGGAGGAAGAGGTCATCCAGAAGGAAAGTGACGCAGTAGAAATCTTGCAAGAAATGGAGAAGAAGGGACACTAGTCTAGTTGCCAGGCTCTATTCCTAGCCTATGTTTCCTTGGCTTCGGGCCTTTTTGTTTTTGGCCTTTTGAGGTTGTTTTTGTTTTTTCTAACTTTTATGCTTTAAGTTGTTTTATGCTGTAAAACTTTGGATTTTAGGATCCCTATAAAACCTATTTTCCAAATCAAAAACTTCAATGATCCTACCTCCTATTATGCCACTATTATTAGATATACATAGAATCCATCCAAATAGAAAGCAAATGAACTACCTAATTTATGATGCAAATGAATTATTGATTACAAATCTGAGTTCTGGCTTGTATACTTGATCCTTCCAGATCAAATGTATCTTTATGGCTCAACAAGGATATTATGCTTATCCTTTTAATTTTCTTCCTCTAAGCATCATAAAATCATCTATTCACTTCCACACATTCAATCCTCAACTTGAACTTATATTTATATCTTACTCACTGTCATGTTGGCTTAAATACAAATTAGAACACTTAATATTCATCTTCTCAGTCATCTAGAACCAACAACTAAATCAATTGAACACAATATTCCAAAACAAGAAATTCCTTCATTAGCTGATCATACTCGACAAACACTAATTTAGAAATGATTTTTGTGTGTTAACTAAGTGAACTTGGTTAAGACTGCATATTCCTTTGGTAACTAAGTAAGATTTGTTAACACTAGTTCCATCCAAAATTTTCTTCATTAACCAATTGAGCTTAGTTAACACTCAACTTCTACAAACTTCCCTTTGACAACCAAGTGAACTTAGTAGACATTGTGTTCTAAACTAGTCAAGCTCTGGAATGCTCAGTAGACATAAGAAATTGTCTTCATTTGCCAAGTGAACTTGGTGTACACTGACTAGAAATAATATAAAAAAAATTGTAGAATTAAAGATTACACAATTAATTAATTATTTTCAAAAATCTCCCTCTTTGGCATTGATGGCAATACAACATGTCATAATGCAATGAAATTTAAGAGCAAGAATAAAGGAACATATCCTTATTTTTATTCTAATTCTCATCCATGAGAACTCCCTCTACCTTCAGTTTCTCCCTCTATCGAAAAATCTCTATCTACAACATCTTCTTTTGATAGAAATCTCTTTGATATCAAACCAAGTTCTTCGTCTTTAACATCATCAAACAAAATTTTTATCATATGACAACCAAACTCTACCTCATTGACATCTCATGCCAAAGAAAACATTTAGTGAATATCAATGTACCTCATGTACAGATTCATTTGCAATGTTCCTTTGTCCATACTACATCAACTATCTAATATTCAACATGCTTTGGTTGATGCTTCACTAAGTTATATTTAGTAAGCTTTACATAGGGGAATGACCCCTAACTTACCTCTTAGATACAAAAATGCATCCTTAGGTAATGGCTTAGTGAATATATCTTCAATTTTCTCTTTAGTGTTAACATATTCCATACTTGCATCTTTATCTTGTACCAATTGTCTCAAAAAATGATATTTTATAGCAATGTGCTAGTTTTGGTATGCATTACATGATTCTTGGGTATATTGATTGTACTAGTGTTATCACATATGATAACCACTAGATCCTTCATCTCTATCTTCATAGCTACCAATAGTTTCTTATGACAAACAATAGTAGAATAATTAACTATTGTTGCCACATATTCTACCTTTGCTATGGACAGAGAAATACAATTATGCTTCTTTCTTGTCCAAGATACTAGCCTTTTACCAAGAAATAATGCTCCACCACTTGTGTTTTTTTCTATCATCAATACTTCCTACCCAATCAAGCTCTGTGAATGCTTTCAAATCCAAATAGCCATCCTTTTTGTACCATAATTCATAGTCTTCAATAACTTTCAGATATTGCATGATTCTCTTGATTGTCAGCATGTGATTTTCTTTGGGATTTGATGAGAATCTTGCCACCATACCAACAACTAAGGCAATATCAGGCCTTGTGTGCACTACATACTACAATTTCCAAATCATTGATCTATATGTGGCTTGATCTACGTCTTTTGAATCATCACTTTTAGAAAGCTTATGTCCAATACACATAGGTGTTCCAATAGGTTTTGAATCTACCATCCCAAATTTCTTCAGTATCTCCTTAGTATATTTGGATTGAGCAATATAGATACCATATTTATTCTAATGAATCTGCAATCCAATAAAGAATCTTATCTCTCCAAATATGGACATCACAAATTCTTTACTTGTCTCTACTAAAAATGCCTAGCATAAGTCATCATTTCCTATAAATAAAGTATCATCCAAAAATATTTATGCCAACATGAATTATAAACTAGGATTTACAAGTTTTATAACTTTAATCCAAATATGGATTTAATCCCTAATCCAGGCATTAATTGCATGGTATGTACTTTAAACTATTGAAATAAGAAGAAAATGTATGCATTAAATAGAATTAATCAACTTTGTGTCTAATAACAATAAAAACTTAAAGAATTGTGAGAATAAGAAAGAGAATAAAGAGACAAAACAATTTGATATGAAGTTCATCTGGGTAGGACTATATCTTTGGGTCCAGTTCTCAATCAGGGGATCACTTTATTAATTCTGCCAAGCAAAACACTTTGCTATAGAATCCAAGCTTCAAGCATTCATAGTCTCTCCTATGCACTTGAACACAATACACAATGCCTTTGTGCTCACAATCTCTCACAAGGAAAAATTATTCCTTCCTTTATGAAAATTCCTTCCTCAAGGACTAATTACTTAAATAATTTCTTCAAATCACCCTTAGCTACCAATTCCCAAACTCACTCCTTTTTATAATATTACATTTGCCTATTATGATAGAAACCATAATATTTTACAAATATTTCAAAATCTCCCTTACATCGTAAAAAAATTTCTAAAATTCACTCATATATACTATTTAACCCCATTTTCCTAATTAAATCCATTACATTTTTGGATTTACTTTTGTTTAAATGGCTCACATTAATTTGAGCACAATTGGGGCTAATTGAAATAGCCCTAGAATAAAGCTCCTACATAACTGACGGACTCAACAAGTATAGCAATGACCACATCTAATCCTAAAAATCTTGCTAGTGTGGTTCATTGTGGATGGAAATAGAATGTTGATGGTTATGGGTTTAACCCATGTTATTGCTATTTTATCTGCTAGTAGCTTTTTCCTTTTATGACACATTAAATATGACAAACACAAAAAAATCCAAAAGTGAATTTGTGGTGCAATGGTAATAGTGCATATTAATGCCATTGGGGTTAGAGGTTCAAATCTCTCTAGTGCAATTTTGTCAAGCAACTAACTGCCTTGTGCTATTCTTATGTTTGTTCTATATTGACACATGCCAACTTTTTATTGGTATATGTTATATATCAATTCCATGTCATCAAGCTAACTGGAATGTTGATGTTATCATTTTGACTCACTTTTCTTGCTATCTCCAAATGAGCATAACTTCCACATACAACCTTAATTTTTAATGAAATGAATTCCATTGGAAAGCTCTTAAAAATATTTTTAATTCAATACCCATTTTTGACTACTTTAGAGATGGTCAAATTTCACCTTTTTTTGTCAACCTCTAGTTTGCTAGTTTGACCCGAACTTTGACAAGGAATAACTTTCCACCATGATCTCCTTTTGACGTGATTTGAATTGCACTAGGATCATATCAACAAGATCTACTCATTGATAATGATTCTATGAGATTCTAACAATATAATTGTTTCAAGCTCTCTGTATCCACCTAGATCATTCCTGCCTAGTTAGAAGCTTTTGGACCTCCAAAAGTCTATTTTAAAATAGAATGAATGTGAGGGCATGTTCACCTTACTAGTATAGTATCACTTGTACAACCTACTAGAATCCTACATATATGACTCAACATAAACACAATAAATAATGAGTAGCATTTCTGACACAATTAACCATACATCCACCAAGATTCATTGTTGCATCCATCACCCACATAATACCTACTAGTAGAGAAAGAAGCAACAACATTGAATAAACTAATGAAAAAGGAAAAGTATTAACTCTCTCAATCCCTTGCCTAGGAACACCATTAGAAAATGAATCATTCAAATCCTCTGTTACTATCATTGATTGAAGACTTGATATGAATTGCACCTGGTCCTCGCTTATTATGGAAAACATGAGCTAGTCAGTTTACTACTTGCATTTATAATCATTTTCAAATGCCCTATATAAACAATTGATCCTTCATTCTTATATGATGAGCCTTTACAATGTATTGAATCCTATCCTTAAACAAATAATACCTATTACATTCCCTGTACAAGATACCTTTTCTATCATATAGATATGGTCTACACAACACAATCCCACATATGTCAAGTGGAACTACATCAAAATCAACCTCATCTATGTGTTGACAATATAGTCATATTTTTTATTAGAGACATACACTTATTTAGATTGTAAGTATCTATCAAGAATATTGTATAGTTAATAGTGTTAACCAAGAATTTTAGTATCTACCAAGTTCTACAATTCCTACTAAGTCGAAGGGATAGTTTCTATTTTTTGTCGAGTAGTTATTAACAAGGTGATGGTTAGAAGTATAAACTAAGCATCTCAGTGTATTCCAAGTTGATTAGTGAAAACTAAGTTGTGTAGTGCTTATCAATTTTTTAGTTGATGTGATATGAGTCTTTTGTTAACCAAGCTCCTCATTATTAACCAAGTGACTTAGCTCATACTAAGCTCATAGTTATAGCATTGACCAAGTTATGCAATGTGAATCGAGTGATTTAGTTTATATGCCGAGTTTCATAGTATTCATCTAGTCACTAGTGTAGACCGAGTTCAAGACTACTTAGAAGTGATTAGTGTGGACTGAGCTTCTATGTCTATTGAGTGCACAATGATGTTGAGCATTGACATTGGATGTCGACTATTAGAACATCATTGAGCTAGTAATCAGAACATGATTTTCTTCATTTGGGGTGAATTTTTAATTTTTTGTGTAAGCTTGTATTGTGGATGACTTTGTAATTTTTAATTGGACTAGTATTTATATATAATGTATTGTATCACATCCAATGTATGGTATGAAATAATGTAATAAGTAGAGAAGAGAAAAAGAGCCAATTACAAATGATGCAACAGTATAAGGAGCAACAAAGATTTATCTAGCATAGTGAGGTGATTACTACATTCAAAGGAATGTCATTTAGCAAACCAAGTTATATATTATAGATCAGCTACTATTTCATCCTAAAAGGTGGACCTAACAGTCTTATGTAAATATCTTCATTGAGTGCATACTTCATTGTATGTTTGTAAATAATTTTGCAAGGTGAACCTAGTAGTCCTTATTGCTCCTAATAGGGTAGATCATCATAAGTGATCATTGTAAGCCTTAATAGGAAAAATTTATACTATAGTACTAAATCTTGTGGGTATCATCCCTACCTTAGTTTTACTTTCTATTTTAGGTCATCAAATTGTGTGTCAAAATGTTATAAATGATTTAATGTTTTTAGTTTGTCATGCATGAAATTAGATTAGAATACTCATGAAGGATTGATTGCTAATTAAGGATTAATGTTTATTAGTTCTTGATTCACCCCTCCCTTCTTAGTAACTTAGCATATCATAATATTTCAACAACGGGTATTAGAATTTTGTGGTTCTCAAGAAATAAGTTTAACAACTTGAGAAAAGATCAAAGGTTATGGAGGTATTCAAACTCGACAAGGCTATTGACAATGAGAAGCTAGATTTGGAATTGGCTATTGGACAACTCAAGAAAGAAAAAGAGGAACTCTCTCAATCCCTAAAAAGAAGAAAATATCTTGAAATCTAGATGAATGATCAACTCTACATTGAAGAAAGAATTGAAGACATCCATTTAAGCAGTTTAGATGAAGTTGAGGAAGCAATCAAAGAAATATTTGAAAAGAATGGTACTCTTCAAGAAGAAGTAAGAATACTAAGGAGAGAGAAAAAAATTTAGTCACTAAGATTGTGTGAAGTAATGGAAGAGAAAAAAAAAACATAAAAGAATTTCTAGAAGGAAAGAACAATGAAATTCAATACCTATCCCTTCTTTAGAAAAACTTCATTGATCGGCTCACTAATGCAAATGAAGAAATCATGAATCTAAGGTCGGATAATGAAAGATTGTAGAATGATCTAAACTTTGAAAGGTAAACCAATGAAAGGATGATGAAATCTACCCTAGACATGAATCAATTAAATGAACAAAGCCATCACAGACAAAAAGGAAAAGTAGGAATTGGATATACAGGAGAGGGTGAATCATTCAATCAAGGAGCTCAAAAGAATCAAAAACCTACTTGGAGTAACTATGGTAAGATATCTCATACATCAAACAAATGTTGGAGCAATGGGAAAGAAAAATTCAATGGAAAGTGCTACAACTAAAATTAGCATGGTCATAGGGCTAATGAATGTAAAGAGAAACATAAATTTGAAGGAAAATGTCAGAAATGTAAGAAGCATGGGTAAAAATACTCAGAATGCAAAACTAAGATATTGAACCTAGCAAAATAGATTGTGAAAGTTATATTTGGGTGGGACTAGAACACTTGGTGTAGATGTCATTATTGTGGAGAATTTGGACACATTAGAATGAATTGTGTGAAACAACATATGGTAACAAGAGACACTACCAAAATATCTTTCATTTATATAGAATTTGGTCATCTTGCCAAGAACTATATGAATACTAGAAGAATTGAAGATGGAAAGAAAGAAAAGGTTGATAACATCAGAAAGTAGATGAGAAAAAAATGGGCTCTAAAATCTTCTAAGAATGCAAGTCTGAGAAATGATGATAATGTCAATCATGAATTAGGCAACTCCACCATTTCCACTTGATCTCTAAAAGGAGAACTGGAACTAGAATTTTTAAGATATCTCACATCAATTCCACTTAGCAAAATGAAAAGATCCAAATCAACATTCAAGATGCAAAGGGATCATTGAGCAAAAGATGCTAGTCTTTACTAAACACGGTTGGGTTAAAGACCTTACTCAGCGAGATCAAGTTGTAAGACCCTATTGAGTAAAGTTAGGAGCTACTACATTTTTTGTGTGGTTGCTTTGTCATGGAAGAATCTACCAAGCATTCAATACAAGTGAAGGGTATGATAGTCAATCGCTAGAGAAAATAATCATACTAGGCATTTATGGTGAAATTTTATGAAAAGGGGAGAAATTAAAATCATTTTTCACCTCAAATTTTGAGAGCTATTTGTACAAGGTGATCTTTAGAGCTTTCAAGCGATCTGAGTAAATCATTATTAAAGATTTTTGTATTCTCTCAAACCCTACTAAGGGAAGATGACATTCACCAGTAGCAAATCAGAGAAAAGTTTAGACATGTTAGTTCGAGGTTTGGAGTAGAAGGCATTGGATTTTAAGCTAAGTCATGTCACTACAAAAACCCTAGATCTGAGCAGAGCTCAGTCACAAATTCCACCAAAGGTACTGTTAATCAATGATATCTATTTGCATTTTAAATGTTCTATTCAAGATATTGAAACATTGGAGATGGATGAGTCATTGAAGGAATTATGTGTTAATGGTATGTTGAAACCAGAGTATCAACATGTTGAAACAAAAGGTTTAACTAGCATTCCACATATGCCACATGATTTTCAAATGAAATGGATAAGATATATTCTTATTCATGTGCACAATTGTTAGTTGTGGTTGGAACAACCTATTTTGATAACCAAGAAGATCCACAAGATCATTGGTCTTCCTATGTTGGAAAAAGCAAAAATGACCAACACTCTAAGTCGGGTTGAACTAGAGAAGAAAACCCTTGCCAAGTGGGATGGAAGGGGAATGAAGATCAGCTATGTCGTAGACATGGAACTCAAGTTTAGGATACATGTCATCACCCACAAGATTTATAGTTTGATCAGACTAAACAATTTATCATGTGAAGCACTTGATTTAGCATAAAAAGTGGTCAAGAATAACCTATCATTTGACCTTTCCAAGTTGATGCTAAACTTTTTCAACAAGAACATGAAGAGTGTAAGAATTTCCAAAAATAATCCTTGTAAGTTCAGTTCACTTTTGACTTGTCTATTTTTCTATCTACAAAAATTTTTGCCATCTAAATGTAGAGTAGTATGGAGGAAGGATGTACCTATTCCCTATTAGATCAATGAGTATATAGCTGAAATGGGAGAGAACTATATAAGTATTATGGATAACTACTTTGATGTATTCAAAGAGAAGATGAAGAACTGATTCAGGATTCCCAAGAAACTAGTTGATGATTACAAAGATAATGTTTGTTTCATTGTTGATAGTAGCAAAGTATATATTCAGGTAGTTAGACAGAGGACAATATGGGTAAAACCTCTTGGTGATGACGTAAACATAGATGAAACCAAGGACATAATTTAGGCATTGATTATTGAGCTTGTTGACCTTAAAGATGCATACTTTGGCACCTATGATGAGACAAAGGCTATAATATAACTTGAAATCAAACTCGCTCAGGTAGTCAACAAAGGAAAGAAGAGAATTGCCAAACTAAAAACTAGTTCCACTCTTCTATTGACTAAAGGAAAATGATATGATACTAAGGATGAAGAAATAGAAGATGAAGAGAAATTAGAGCGATTGAAGAAGAAAGGTAAGGCAATTATTACCAAGCTTGCCAAGACATTTATCTTTGTGTTTACTAGAAGATCATTTAGGAAGAAAGTGGATCAAGAAGGAGGAGATATAATCTTCAAGAGGCCTCCACCTAATTTTGAGGAAAGGATGAAAGATCTAGAATCAAGATCTAGCATAAAAAACTTCAAGACGCTGAAGTATGAGTCTAGGAGTATAGAGGAGTAGAAGCAAATAGGGAACTTGGTAATATCTAAAATGGGTAAATGGAAGTATTCTCTAGACTAGCTTGCTTAGTAGATTCCTAATACTCTAATGGAGAAGATCAAGCCAAGATGGGAGAATGCCATGAAAAATTCCAAAGACATATACAAGTAGAGCCTAAGGCAACTCATTTTGAGTTTTGGATGACAAGGAAGTAAAGGAATCTTTGAAGAAAAATGAAGAAAATCTTATTTTGAGATTCGACACTTGTCTTGTACTATTGAAAGACATTGAACATGTAGTGAAGAATGCTACAAACACATGGAAGAAAATTTATCTTCTTCACAAAAGGAGTGATTTTGTGCTTAGTGTCAGTGACAAAGATTAAGATAATGATGAACAAGAAAAAGATGAGGAAATTTATAATAAAGAAGTTACACATTTTGACAATGTAGACGATGAGGAGGAAGAATAGGGATAGGAAGTTACTGGAGAAGGTTTACTAGATGTACAAGATACTGAGGAGATAGACCCAGAGAAAATTATTGCAATGGTCATAGCCTAAATTCCTCATTCTCCAAGAAAAGCTTTGAAAACATCAAGCCTGGAGAGGGCTTTAGTAGGATTGATTGTGACAAACACTAAAAGAACAAACACTCAATCAATCTTTGCACCTATCTAGCTTAACACCACATTGACTAAAGTGAAAAATACTTCATCTACCAAGCAACCAACACTTCCCTCTACATTAGTTTTGTTAACTTTAGGTATTTCTACTATCACTATTTTGGCAATAAGTGCAGTATCTACTTTTTTAGCTAGTCCTGCCATTTCTTTAATTGTTTCAATTCCTAGCATGCAATTAATAATTGCAAAGATAGTTGAGACCAAGTCTCAACTGAGTAAAAAATTTTGGGTAAAGGAAAAGAGAAGGAAGAAGAAATAGATCTTGATGAGGAGATTTTTATTCCTAATTGGGACATCTCAAATCTCAATCTTGATCAGATGCACATTTTTGGAGAAATTCTTTAGAGGAAAGCTAAACAATAGAGGCTTAGAAAAGAAAGGAACACTAAATTTTAGATAATAGAAGATGCAAAGAATATCCTTGTAGAGGAATTAAATATGGAGGTTGATACTTCTCAACCAATTTTGAATCTATTCTTAGAGGTAGTCCAAAAATTCAATGATGATTTGAATGGACAAGAGAAATTGTTGTAGAGAACTGAGAAGAAGTTAAAAAATAAATTATTGGAACTTATTGCTCAACAAATTACTATCCACAGAGTAGAATTATCTACTATTCTAGGCTCACTAGAGACCTCCTACAACAATGTATCTTTACTATTCAGTATACTTTGTGATATTTCAATTTACACTAAGGAAATAAAAGATAATCTATCAAAAATTTATGAAGATCTAAGGGCAAGTGCACAACAGTTACAACTTGACTCAAGCTATAGCTCTACCCATTACAACAAGATCAGATTCCTAGTTGATATGTAGGCAGAATTGCTGAGAGAAAAAAGAAGAATAAGGGCTACATTGATAGATATGTAGGGCACGATTCTCCCAAACATGAATGCATTGCATAAAAACATTGCACATGCTAAAATGCTCTTCCATGACAACAACTTATCCATTCTAGACCACATGATAGAACTATCAATAGAAGTACAAATTGCATTGCACACATGCAAGGTGTTGCAAGAGAATTGGGACAAGACATTGGCTTTAATTTTGAAGGTATATTTAGATTTCTTATCAGATTTTGGCATTACCATATAATATATATAGCATATATCTTTGGCATTAATGTCAAAAAGGGGGAGAAGATTGTAGAGAAAATGCATATTGTGTAAAGGGGAGAAGATGTACAAAAAAGAGGAGAAAATTTATATATCCAATGTGAAAAGATATATACTATAATGTATATTATGTATGGGAGGGAATTATCATATTATTCATGTATAGATACTTAGAGGTACATCTCTTATAAAACCAATTTTGAAAAATCTCAAAAATAGTATACTCTATCAAGTTGGCAACATAAGGTAATGAATAAAAGATGTTCTCTAACATTTTGAATTCTATTTTGACTAATAAGTGTTTTTGTTACTAATGCCAAAGGTGGAGATTGTTCACATTATAGTTATTTTTGTTATTAGTGATCTACACTTATTTAGATTGGAAGTATCTATCGAGAAGATTGTATTGTTAATAGCATTAACCAAGCATTTCAATAACTACCAAGTTCTACAATTGATACCAAGTCCAACAGATAGATTTTAGTTTACACCGAGTAGTTACTAGAATGGTTATTGATCAGTAGTATAAACCAAGCATCTCAATATATGTTGAGTTTATTACTGCAAGCTAAGTTGTGCAGTGCTTACTAAATTCATAGTTGATGTGATGTGAGTCTAGTGTTAACTAAGCTACTCAGTGTTAACCAAGTGACTAAGTTTAAGCCAAGCTCATAGTGACAGGATTGACCGAGCTATTTAGTGTGAATTGAGTGATTTGGTTTACATGTCAAGTTTCAAAGTATTTGTTGAGTCACCAATGTAAACTGAGTTCAAGGCTACTCAAAAGTGATTAGTATAGACTAAGCTTCTATGTCTATCGAGTGCATGAAAATGTCAAGCATTGACATTAGATGTTGAGCATCAGAACCTCACCAAGCTAGTCCTCAAAACCCAAGTTTCTTCATTTGGGCCGACTTTGTGATTTTTTTGTGTAAACTTGTATTATGGCTAACTTTGTAATTTGTAATTGGATTTCTATATATGTAATGTATTTTATTACATCCAATGTATGGTATTAATTAATGTAATAATTAGAGAAGAGTAGAAGAGTGGATTACAAAGGCTATAACAATATAAGGAATAGCAAAGATTTATCTATCATAACAAGGTGATTAATACATTCAAAGGAATATCATTAAGAAAACCAAGTTGTAGATCAAAGATCAGCTACTGTTTCATCCTAACAGGTCAATTAGTCAAATCCTTTCACAAGGTAGACCTAACAGTCTTATGTAAATCTCTTTATCAAGTGCATACTTCATTGTATGTTTGTAAATCCTTTTGCGAGGTGGACCTAGCCATCCTTATTGCTCCTAACAGAGTAGATCATCATAAGTGATCATTGTAAGCCTTAACAGGCTAACTTGAAACTACAGCACTAAAGCTTGTGGGTATAATCCCCACCCTAGTTTTACTTTCTATTTGGAAGGTTTCTAGGTCACCAATTTGTGTATCAAAGTGTTATGGATGCTTTAATGTTTTTAGTTTCTTATGCATGCAATTAGATCAAAATACTCATGTAGAGTTAATTGCTAATTAAGGATTAAGTTTTATTGGTTAATCATTCACCCCTCCCCTCTTAGTAACCTATCCTATCATACTATATCCAACACTATTTACTTTGATGTAATTCCAAATCTTAACCTACATTGCTTAGTTACTCGCAATTTGTTATCACTACACACCCAACCTAATGGATAAGACCTCCCATGTGGCTTTGTTTCTAATCCCAACTATTTAACAACTTCTTATGAAATCAAATTAACTTGTGATCCACTATCTATTAGTGTGTCAATTTTAGTGTTTTTAGAAATCACCCTTATATGAAAAAGTTCACACCTTTTACTTTCTTTAGAAACATTGCGACTTTTGGAAGTAGAACATGAAACATTAGTGGGAGAATTAGCAAAAGCTTTATGTTTTAAAACCACAACTAATAATTTTGTTTCATCATCAAAATCTGATCCAAGATCCTAAACAACAAATTTAGTCTATTTCTTTCCTTTGTGATCCTTCTTAAAACAAATTGGTTTCAACTCAGGGTGCAGTTTGCAACACTTTGCATCTGTATGCCCATTCTTTTGATAATGTGAACAAGTAGGTTTTTCACCTTCCTCTTTCTTCATAGTGGCTACTTTCTTGCCCTTCTTGTGCCCTTTGGGAGGAACAAATTCCTTCTTTGAACTAAAACTTATGTTACATCCACCTGCTTCAATATGGGTTGCTTGAACACATACTTCATCAAAGTTAGAAGGACTAAACATTAATGTTGTATGTTTCAAATAAGAATGCATTCCACCTATATACTTGAATAATGTAACTTGTGTATAAAGTGGAATTCGTTGAGTTAAAGGCTTCTTCCTAAACACCTACATATACTCTTGCACAAATTATCCTTTACCTTGCATTAGATTTTGCCAATCCATAATGGCTTGTTGCATATAACCCAAATGATAAAACTATTTCTTCTAATAAGTAAATTCATACCAAGATGAAATGATTTTACCATGTGTAGCAAGATCATCCTAGATCTTACTTTCCCACTAGGCTGATGATGTGCCTCCCATTCTGAGAGTAGCTAGCTAGATTCTAGAAGAATCATTTAAAATGTTTTGAACCTTGTAGTACACTTCAATCCACTTAAGCCAATTATCTAGTTTTTCTCCTTCTAATTCACCACTATATATAAGAAAATCAAACTTCACATCAAGTTTTAACAAAGGTTTCTTCACATGTTTCTTTCTAGAAGAAGTAATCGACTTAGAAGAAGAAGAAGTAGAGGATGAACAATATGAAGAAGATGGGTATGAAGCTTTAGGAGGGTCACTATGTTGGATACAATTGTTCAATTAAGTGTTGTCTTTGATGTTACATAAATGTCATATTAGTCATCAGACAAGGTCTACTGAGCTCATTTGGTCAGCAAGACAAATGATAGAGTCTACTAAGCTCAAAAGGTTAGCAAAGAAGGTTTACAATATCTACCAAGTGTTCTCAGGCTTTACCTTGTGTAGTAGTTGTTACCAAGCTTTCAAGGTTAGAAAATAAAATTTAGTTGTTACCAAGCTCACTGGGTCATCAACAGAAAATAGTGCAGGAAATAGTTCTAACTGAGCTTTCATGGATAGTGAAGGAAATTTAGTTCTTACCAAGTTAACTTGGCAGCCAAAGGATTTTGCAGATTTTTCAGTGTTAATCGAGTTGAGATGGTTAACTCAAGAAATTATTTCTAGAAACAATGTTTATCGAGAAGAGTTGGCCAATGAAGGATTTCATTATTTTGTGAAATAAATTTTATTTATTTAAAGTAATATTTGTGGTTAACTGATGTATGGTTTATTGGTATATGTAACATGTGAATGAGCTGACTTGATAATCTGACTGGTATATATAAGAGGTCAAGTTATGAATTCTAAGTGTGTGTGGATTTTGTGTAATGTAAATGTAAAGGAGGATTGATTATTGTGAGAGAAAATTGGGAAAGATGGTCAAAGATCATTGAGCAACAACAAAGCTATATTTGATCGAGGAGGATCTAATAGTGTAGAATAGAGTTTTGTAATCAGCAAATTTAGTTCCATTATATTTAGGTCAATTCATTGTTACTTTCTAACCATTGTATCAATGATTTCAAATCTCTTAACAGATTTGCTTTAATAGCTATTTTTGTAAATCCTCTAACAAGGTGACAGTTCAGTTGAATTGTTCTAAAGACCTCTAGCAAGGCCACTCGTAACAAGATGATTAAATCCTCTAACCAGGTCACACCTAATAGTCTGTATTGTAACTTTTAATAGGACTAGCTCCTAATAGGGCTTACTTCAGAAGAGTGAAAGTTGGTAACTAGTTACTTGGTGGTTTTTCCCATATTGGGTTTCAACATTAAATCTGGTGTCTCTTGTGCTCATGTTATTTACTTTTGCATGCATGCTAATAATTATGAATACTAAAATTCAGTAACAAGTTAGTCAATCGAGTTACAACATTTTTGTGATGTGTTTACCGAGTGACAACAGTAACTAGTTATTTAAGACATCTAAGGGATCAAGAATTATGTTTGTGGTAACTGATTCACACCCCCCTCCCCTTCGTTACTTCACCCATAATTCCAACAATTGGTATCAGAGCTTTTGGTTTTTGTAGGAAAAGATTTCAAGGATCTAAGCTAAATATTAGGATGTCTTACAAAAGGGAAATTCCAAGACTTAACAAGGACAACTTCTTAGCATGCCAAGGATTGATTAAACTTTATATGGCTTCTATTGGTTATTTAGGAATGAAGTAGCTTGATGAAAAATATGCAAAACCTATTGGTACATTATCTATCAATGATATTGCTAAAAAGAAGACTCACAACAACATGATGATAGATATTGAATCTACTCTAAGTTATGAAGAATTTGATAACATTAAGGATTGCAAAACTGCTTTTGATATGTGGAACAAGCTGAAAGAGATCTATGGAGGTGATGATAATGTAAGAAGAGTCAAGGGAGAAAGTTTGAGAGGACAATTTGATCATACAAGCATGAGAGAGGATGAAAACATAGCATAATATGTTGAAAGAGTTAAAGCAAGTGTTAGTGAAATCAAAGCATCTAGAGGAGATATCAAAGAGGAGATAGTTATAAGTAAAGTTCTTAGAACTCTACTTCCTATATATGCAATCAAAGTTTCTATAGTTCAAGAAAGAAGATGTGAAGAAAATCATAAGATAAATCTAGAGGCCATAGTTGGAAGATTGACTACATTTTAGCTATACAACTATGATAACTATGTTATAGCTAGCAAAAAAATTGAATCAGAATTTGAAGTCATGCGTTCATTCAAGGAGAAAGGAATGAAGACAAAGGATCCTCAATCAGATAGTGATGAAGATTCAAAAAAAAGTTCAGATAGTGATCTTGAGGTAGTTGAAGCTCTGCTAGCAAGGAAATATTCAAGAGGCAAAGGGAAATATAAAGGTAAGGTTCCTCTAATTTATTTTTCTTGTGAATAAATTGGACATATTGTTGCTAGGTGCCCAAATATGTAGAACAAGGATGAGAAGAAAGGTCACAAGTGCAATAGCAAGAAAGACTTCAAATCATTCAAGGATAAAATTAAGAAAACATGTTTCATGTTTAAAGGTTCTAATGATTCTGATGATGAAGAAGAAGATGAAATTGTTTACATTGCTATAAAAGATGAGTCTGATAATGATGAAGAAATGGCACTCATTTCTCATGTGAGAAAAAATGATATATGGATTATAGATAGTGGTTGTTCTCATCACATGACTGGTGATAAAACTAAGTTTGAACATTTTGAAGATTATGATGGTGGCAGTGTAAGATTTGGTAACAACAAACCTTGTTGTATAAAAGGAAAAGGAAGAATCTCATTGACCAAGGAACTTGTATGTGATAATGCATATTGGGTAGAAGGACTAAAGCACAATCTATTGAGTGTGGCACAGCTACTCAATAATGGATTCAAAGTAGAATTCATGCATGGAAAAGAAAGACTGTTGTATGGAAAAGGTAAGCTGATTTGATTAGGCACTCAAACAAAAGGTAACTTGTTTTATCTTGAACTTGGTGAATGTTCATATTTTATTGCTCAAGTTGAAGAAATTTGGTTATGACATAGGAGGTTATGTCATGTGAACTTTGATAACTTGGTAAAAATAAGTAAATTTAGGAAAGTAAGAGGCATTCCTAACATAAAGTAAGTTGAGGTTGGTCTATGCAAGAATTGTCAAATTGGCAAGATGGGAAAGACTCGATTTAAAAGCAAGAACTATTAGTCTAAATAAATTTTAGAAATTGTGCATACTAATTTATGTGGACCTATTGCCATTGAAAGTTATATTGGTGAAAAGTTCCTCATTATTTTTGTTGATGATTACTCAAGATTCATGATTGTCATGTACCTAAGAGAGAAATCAAAAGAATTTGAAAAGTTCAATTGGTATTTGGCTAGAGTAGAAAAAGAAATAGGCAAAAGACAAAAATGTTTAAGGTTAGATAGAGGAGGTGAATTCATTTCACATGAGTTCAATAACTTTTGCATTGAAAGGGGTATCAAAAGACATGTTTTAGCACCTAGAACTCCTAAACAAAATGGAATAGCTAAAAGAAGGAACATATCTATCATGGACTATGCAAGAACCTTAATGATTGAAAAGGACATTGCTATCAAATACTGGAAGGAAGCTAACAATACTATAGTTCATACCTTGAACCTAGTATACCTGAAAAAGGATCCATTCAAAACATCCTATGAGTTAGAGTATGGATACAAACCAAATGTAAGTTACGTAAAAGTATTTGGAAGAAAATGTTACATTTTGAAAGAATCTAGAAAAGGGAAATTTTATGTGAAGGGTGATGAACGAATATTTTTGGGATATTCTCACAAAAGTAAAGAATATAGATGTTTGAATTTTTCTACTCACAAAGTCATAGAAAGTGCACATGTAAAAGTTGATGAGTTTGCAGAAAGAACTGAGAAAGAAAGCAAAAGGGAACCTGAAGACTTTAGGAGATTTGTTTTCATTGAACCTGATATAGTGCCAAGCACACCTATTAATTAGAAATCTTCTACTCTAGAATTTTTTGTAACTAAGTTATAGGATGTTCAAATCGAGCTAATTCCTACTGAGTTGCAAGGACCTCAATTGTAAATAGAAGCTACCAAATCAATAGCTATCAAGCCCAAGCAACCTGAACCAGAACTAGAACTAGAAGTTGAAGCACAAAAGGATAACAATACAAGTCATTCAAATGGAAAGAAGCCTATGCTACCCAAGTATGTTAGGAAACATCATACACCAGATTAGATCATTAGAGAAAAAAATGAAGGAACAATGACAAGAAGTAAGTTGAAAGGCACTTGTCTACTTGCTGATTTTGAACCTAGAAATGTAAAAATGCATTAGAAAATAAAAGTTGGATTGAAGCTATGAATGAAGAGATAGAACTGATAGACCAAAACAAAACATGGACTCTTGTATCTAGGGCTAAAGACAAAAATGTGATTGAAACTAAGTGGGTATTCACAAACAAGTTAAATGAAGTTAGTAAGGTGTTAAGGAACAAAGCTAGATTGGTATGCAAAGGATACTCTCAAGAAGAAGGTGTAGACTATGGAGAGACTTTTTCTCCTATTGCCAAATTGGGAGGTGTCAAAAACTTACTTGCATATTCTACATACAAAGGATTCAAAGTTTATCAGATGGATGTCAAGTCATCAGTTCTCAATGGCATATTGGATGAAGAGGTTTAAATTAAATAGCCTAAAGGTTTTATTGATCCAAACAAGAAGGACATGGTCTGTAAATTCAATAAAGCATTGTATGGTCTGCCAAAGAGGGAGATTGTTGGAAATGATTGAAATAATTATAAGAAAAGTTGAGGGAGATTGTTGGAATAAAATATGGAACTACTAAAGAATGTCCTCAATCATTGTTTTGTCATTGATGTCAAACTTGATACTTGCAAGGATGACAATTGCTTTAGTGATCCAAATACTATCAATTAGTTGATTGTCAAGGTGGAGGCAATTAATAAGATGTAACTAAAATACCTAGAGAAAGGTTGAAGTTATGATGTTGGAATGAAGTACAATGATCAGCTAAGCCATTGATGAAAGAATGTATTTGATGACATACTACAAAGAATGGGCACATTAAAACATATCAAAGATTTAAGGTTTTAACTAAGTCTTTTGTAAAGCTCAAACTAAGTTCATTAGAGAGAAAGAGTCGAGCAAGTTCTAGTTAATGCCGAATAAACTATAGATGCCAAGTGGTGCCGAGTAAGTTCAAGTGTCGAATAAGTTCAAGTGCCGAGTAAGTTCAAAGTGCCAAGTAAGTTCAAAGTGCCGAGTAAGTTCAATTGCCGAGTAAGTTCAAGTACTGAGAAAGTTCAAGTCCTGAGCTGGTATAGGTGTCGAGTAACACAGGGGTGCCGAGCACTAGTAACTCAATAATGCCGAGTTGCTGCATTATTTAGGAAATCGAAGATTCGCCAGATCTAAGCTGACAAGGTTGTTATCTAGAAATCTGTGAATTAAAAGGAAGATAAGAATGATGAGTTGGTGGTACAAAACACCATGTAGAACATTTTTAAGATACAACTGGCGAAGTTTCAAGAAGAAAACAAGATATGGGGTAGATACATTGTATCCTACCTAATCAATTTTGAAACCCTAAAATTGAAGAGGGAAAATTGAGCGGTAAAGGAAAATCAGACTTCTATATAAGAAGACATAAGAGAGAGCGAGAGGGGATAGAAGAAAAGGAGACAGTGGTCAACCATAAAAGCATGAAATGCTGAAGAATGTGCCTAGGAGAAGATAGCATAGTAATTCTATTTGTATAGATGACCACAAAGATGATTGCATTGGTAGAATGAGTTAGAAGACTCAAGGAGACGAAGCTTAAGAGGAAGACAAGTAGTCAGAGATAAAGAGATTAAAGCCAAGCATAAGGATTGAATTGAAAGTGTGATCTAAAATCTGCAAAGCATGTTGTAAGTTATATCAGATTGAAAAATCATTATTGTTACTTTCTAGCAATTGTAACTATAAGTCTAAATCCTATGGACTTAGCTTGGTTTAACAGCCATTAGAAAAATCCTTTAACAGGGTGACATTCCAAGTGAATGTTCTAAAGACCTTTAACTAGGCCCATTTCAAATAGTTTGGTGAAATCCTCTAACAAGGTCACATTTAACAGTGTGTTGTAAGCCTTTAACAGGGCAGGCTTTTAATAGGGCATCACTTCAGAAGAGTGAGAATCAAGTAGCATGTTACTGGTGGTTTTTCCCAAATTGGGTTTCCACATAAATCATTGTGTCATGAGTTGATCTTGAATGTCTTATCTTTGCATGCTGATTTACTGTAACTTGCTTATATGATTGATTTAAGTTTGAACAGATAAAAAGGTTATGGATCCATTAAAAGTAGTAAAAAGGTATTAATAGGGCATTTGGACCTTGAATAACTGATTCACCCCCCTCTCTTAGTTATTCTAAAGAATTCTAACAATTGGTATCAGAGCCTGACTGCTGATTCAGTTTAAAGGGACTACTAGTAGAAAAGATCAAAATGCCAAAAAGAGAAGTTCCCAAGCTCAACAAAGACAACTTTATTGCATGGAAAAGTTTGATGAAGCTACATCTTGGATCCATAGGAGATTATGCCCAAAATTCAATTGTCACTAAACATGAAGATCCAATAGGTGCTCCTACTGCAGAAGACATGAAAAACAAACAAGAACACAATCAGACAATGCTGGGAATTGCATCTGCACTCAGCTATGCTGAATTTGATGATATCAAAGGATGTGACACTGCATTCAAAATGTGGAAAGCACTATCAAACATCTATGGAGGAGATCAGAATGTTCAAAGAGAAAAAAGAGAAAGTCTCAAAGGAAAGTTTGACGACATGAAAATGGAGGAAAATGAGAATGCTGCTCAGTATGGTGCAAGAATAAAAGAAGTGGTAAGTGCAATAAGATGCCTAAATGGGCAACTAGATGAGGATACTGTTAATAGTAAGTTCTGAAGAACCCTGCTCCCTATCTATGCTATTAGAGTATCAACAATACAAGAACTAAGATGCATACCAAGAAATAATCTAAGCTTTGAAGGTATAATAGGTAGACTCACAGCATTTGAGTTATCTAACTTTGACAACTACAAACCTGAAAATGTTGAATCTTCTTTTAAGGCAAAATTATCACTGAAAGATGTCGAACAACTAAAATCAAAGAAAGGAAAAAAAATGAAGTATGTATCTAGTGAGAGTAACACTGATGAGGAAGATGTGGAACAATTGGAAGCATTGCTTGCTAGAAGATTTCACAGTGGCAAAGGAAAATTCAAAGGTAAGATGCCTATCATCTGTTTCAATTGCAATGAAGTAGGTCATATTGCTGCAAGATGTCCACAGAAAAAGGATTCCAAGGAAAGCAATAAATACAAGAATAGAAGAGATGATGACAAAAGAGATTACAAAGAAAAAGGTAAGAAGTGCTATAATGTTGAAGAAAATTCTAATGACAATGATGATGAATTTGTTTATGTAGCCATGAAAGACCAATCTGATGAAGAACAAGCCACATCACTGGTGACATGTATAAACAAGAATGACAGATGGATCATAGACAGTGGATGCTCACATCACATGATAGGAGACAAAAGTAAGTTTGTCAACTTTACTCAGTATGATGGAAATAGTGTTAGATTTGGTAATGATGCTCCATGTCAAATCAAAGGAAAAGGTCCCATTAAGCTCACAAAATAGATTTCATGTGATAATGCATACTATGTTGAAGGATTAAACTACAATTTACTATGTGTCTCACAGTTAGGCAATATAGGCTACAGAGTGGAATTTGGAAACAAAACTACAAAAATCTATGATACTGATGGTAAACTAATAGGAAAAGGAGATCAAGAAAAGAGTAATTACCTTGATATTGATGATGCTTCTTGTCTATTTGCAAAATTTGATGATGAATGGTTATGGCATAGAAGATTATGTCATGTCAATTTTGATAATCTAGTCAACATCAGTAAAATGAAGAAAGTCAGAGGTCTACCAAAACTAAAAAAGCCTAATAATATCATGTGCAAACAATGTCAGCTAGGAAAGATGACAAAATCAAGTTTCGAAAGCAAGAACTATACATCCAAAGAGGTACTTGAGTTAGTTCACACTGACTTATGTGGCCCAATGGAAATACAAAACTATAGTGGAGATAAATATATAATGCTATTTGTTGATGACTATTCCAGGATGATGACTGTTATGTTTTTAAAACAAAAATCTGATGCTTTTCAAATGTTTAAATGGTATGTGGCCAAAGTTGAAAAGGAAACTGGAAAAAGCCTAAAATGCCTAAGATCAGATAGAGGTGGTGAATTTACATCAAAAGAATTTGAGATATTATGTAATGACAATGGAATCAAAAGACAAACGCCAGCTCCTAGAACTCCCCCACAGAATGGAATTGCTGAGAGAAGAAACTGATTTGTGATTGACTAAGCCAGAACATTAATGATGGAAAAGAATGTTTCTCTAAAATACTGGAGAGAAGCTATAAGTGTAGCTGTTCATACACTGAACCAAGTACAAGTCAAGAAAGGTACAAATACAACACCTTTTGAATTATGGTATGGTTACTCACCCAATGTAAAACATTTCAAAGTGTTTGGTTGCAAATTTTTTATCCTGAAGGATACTAGAAATGGAAAATTTTATGCAAAAAGTGATGAAGGTATATTTCTTGGTTACTCTACTAGAAGTAAGGCACATAAGTGTTTGAATGTTAACACTAACAAAATTGTGGAAAATGCAAATGTAAATTTTGATGAGCACACAGAAGTCCAAGCTGAAGAACCAAAGAAAATAGAAGAATACAAAACCTTTGTATATTCTTATGAAGGAATGACTGCTGATGAGGGTGATGACAATCAAATTGTAAATCAACAACAAGTGTTAGTTTTAGCCGATTCACAACCAGTGAATGTCGAGTTGTATTCAAAAGCCGAGTTACAAAATGAAGAAAATGCACAATTTGATTCAGAAGACAATAAAAATAATGAAGAACAACCTGACAATGAAGTGCATAGTGATCCTGAATCCAAAAGGTCAAACATGGAAACAAGGACAGAGCCAAGATTATCCAAATATGTAAAAATACATCATCGTGCTGAACATATAATTGGTGACAAAGATGCAAGACCAATGACAAGGAATAGACTAAGACTAAGACAAGAATCATGTCTGATCAGCAAATCTGAACCCAAGACAGTATATGGTGCATTACAGGATGATGACTGGTATAAAGCTATGGAAGAAGAAATTGATCAAATAAGGAAAAACAAAAACCTAGAGTTTGGTTCCCAGACCAACTGACAAGAGTGTGATTGGTACCAAATGGGCATTCAGAAACAAACTAGATGAGAATGGTGAGGTTACCAGAAATAAAGCCAGATTAGTATGCAAGGGTTATGCTCAAGAAGAAGGAATAGATTATGGAGAAACATTTGCTCCTGTTGCTAGAATGGAAGGAGTAACAACTTTACTTGCATATGCTGCCTACAAAGATTTCAAAGTTTATCAGATGGATGTAAAATCTATCTTCTTAAATGGTATACTAGAGGAAGAAGTCTACATTGAACAACCAGAAGGATTTGTTGATGAGAACAATAGGGATATGGTGTGTAAGCTACATAAAGCACTCTATGGTTTGAAACTAGCACCTAGAGCATGGTATGAGAGACTTCACAAGTATCTAGTGCAAATTGGATTTGAAAGAACTGATGATAACATCAACATGCACATCAAAGCTGAAGAAGGTAAAGACATTATTGTATCTAAAATTTTTGTGGATGACATAGTATTTGGTGGTAAGGAAGTACTTTGCAAAGGCTTTGCTGACAAAATCAAACATGAATTTGAAATGTCTATGTTTGGAGAAATCAAATTTTTTGTTGGATTGCAAGTACACCAACTTAAACATGGATTATTTGTTACACAATCAAAGTACATCAAAGAAATTCTTAAAATGTTTTGATTGGAGGAATCCAAACCAGTAAGCACACCAATGGCCACAAGAAATAAGCTGTCCAAAAATGATGAGTCAACTAAAGTCAATAAAACAATGTACAGATCCATGATTGGAAAACTATAATATGTTGTGCATAGTAGACCAGACATAGCATTAGCAGTTAGAATAGTGGCTAGGTTTTCTTCTAATCCTAAAGAAAATCATCTCATAGCAGTAAAAAGAATAATGAGATATCTCAAAGGTACTAATGATTTTGGTCTATACTACAAAAAGAATGGAAAAGTTGAACTCAATGCATATACAGATGCATACGGGGGAGGAAACATTGATGGCAGAAAAAGCACAAGTGGAGGTGCATTATTTCTAGGAAAAAGGCTAGCTACCTAGACTAGCAAGAAACAAACATGTATATCTCAATCCACTACATAATCAGAATATGTGGCAGCTACAACCAATTGTACAAACAGTGTATGGCTCACACATCTATTGAATGGAATGAAAGAAGTAACAAAACTGGTGATATTGTATTGTGATAATACAAGTGCTATAAATATATCAAAAAATCCAGTGATGCATGCAAAAACCAAGCATACCGCAATCAAGTATCATTATGTCAGAGAATTGGTAGAAGATAAACAAGTGAAGTTGGAATACATTCACACAAAGGAACAAATTGCAAATATCTTCACCAAACCATTGCCAAAGGATGCCTATGAATATCTTAGAGGCAAATTGGGGGTCATACCCCTAACTCAAGCAGTTTAAGGCATCAAGGAAGCTGCCTTGCATCAATAGGAATAAATCATTGAAATATTAATAGGTTGATGCAAAGGATGAAAGCAGGTACAAAAACTCCAAATCAGTCACAAGCATGGTGATAGAGGGAGAAAAACAACAAGAAACCAAAGCTTATATTTTACATGATAAAATTGCTACATCTTTGGCATTTATGTCAAAGAGGGAGAAATATGCAGGGAAACTAATCAATGCAAAGAAAGAGGGAGATATATATATGAAAGAGGGAGATATACGAGATCAGTAGTGAAATACAGAAAGACAACATATACAATCTTGGTGGTAACTGAATTGATTACTTGATTAGTTTGGTTTTCCATCAACACCAAAGAGGGAGATTGTTTGAAATGATTGAAATAATTATAAGAAAAGTTGAGGGAGATTGTTGGAATAAAATATGGAGCTAGTAAATAATGTCCTCAATCATTGTTTTGTCATTGATGTCAAACTTGCTACTTGCAGGGATGACAATTGCTTTAGTGATCCAAATACTATCAATTAGTTGATTGTCAAGGTGGAGGCAATTAATAAGATGTAACTAAAATACCTAGAGAAAGGTTGAAGTTATGATGTCAGAATAAAGTACAAGGATCAGCTAAGCCATTGATGAAAGAATGTATTTGATGACATACTACAAAGAATGGGCGCACTGAAACATATCAAAGATTTAAGGTTTTAACTAAGTCTTTTGTAAAGCTCAAACTAAGTTCATTAGAGAGAAAGAGTCGAGCAAGTTCTAGTTAATAGGGAATAAACTTCAGATGTTGAGTGGTGCTGAGTAAGTTCAAGTGTCGAATAAGTTCAAGTGCCGAGTAAGTTCAAAGTGCCGAGTAAGTTCAAAGTGCTAAGTAAGTTCAAGTGCTAAGCAAGTTCAAGTACCGAGAAATTTCAAGTGCCCAGCTGGTATAGGTGCCGAGTAACACAGGGGTGCCGAGCACCAGTAACTCAATAATGCTGAGTTGCTGCATTATTTAGGAAATTGAAGATTCGCCAGATCTAAGCTGACAAGCTTGTTATCTAGAAATCTGTGAATTAAAAGGAAGATAAGAATGATGAGTTGGTGGCACAGAACTACATGTAGAACATTTTTAAGATACAAATGGCAAAGTTTCAAGAAGAAAACAAGATATGGGGTAGATACATTGTATCCTACCTAATCAATTTTGAGAACCCTAAAATTGAAGAGGGAAAATTGAGCGATAAAGGCAAATCAGACTTCTATATAAGAAGACATAAGAGAGAGCGAGAGGGGATAGAAGAAAAGGAGATAGTGGTCAAGCATAAAAGCATGAAATGCTTAAGAATGTGCCTAGGAGAAGATAGCATAGAAATTCTATTTGTATAGATGAACACAAAGATGATTGCATTGGCAGAATGAGTTAGAAGACTCAAGGAGACGAAGCTTGAGAGGAAGACAAACAGTCAGAGCTAAAGAGATTAAAGCCAAGCATAAGGATTGAATTGAAAGTGTGATCTGAAATCTTCAAAGCATGTTGTAAGTTACATCAGATCAAAAAATCATTATTGTTACTTTCTAGCAATTGTAATTGTAAGTCTAAATCCTATGGACTTAGGTTGGTTTAACAACCATTAGAAAAATCCTTTAACAGGGTGTCATTCAGAGTGAATGTTCTAAAGACCTTTAACCAGGCCCATTCCTAATAGTTTGGTGAAATCCTCTAACAAGGTTACATTTAACAGTGTGTTGTAAGCCTTTAACAGATCAGGCTTTTAACAGGGCATCACTTCAAAAGAGTGAGAATCAAGTAGCATGTTACTGGTGGTGTTTCCCAAATTGGGTTTCCACGTAAATCATTGTGTCATGAGTTGATCTTGAATGTTTTATCTTTGCATGCTAATTTACTGTAACTTGCTTATATGATTGATTTAAGTTTGAACAGATAAAAGGGTATGGATTCATTAAAAGTAGTAAAAAGGTATTAATAGGGCATTTGGACCTTGAATAACTGATTCACCCCCCCTCTCAGTTATTCTAAAGAATTCTAACACTTTGTTCATAGGAAATGATGATCTTTGCAAAGAATTTTTAGAACAAATGAATAAAGAATTTGAAATGTCAATGTTTGGAGAAATCAAATTCTTTGTTAGTCTTCAAATTCATTAGAGTAAGAATGGCATGTACATCACTCAATCTAAATACATCAAGAAGATACTGAAAAAGTTTGGCATGGAAGACTACAAACAAGTTGGGACTCCTATGTGTACTAGATTGAAACTTACCAAGAATGATGAATCAAAGGAAGTGGATTAGACTTTGTATAGATCTATGATTGGAAAGTTGTAGTATGTAGTACATAAAAGACTAGACATTGCCCTTGTAGTAGGAATTGTAGCAAGATTCTCAAAAAATCCAAAAGAAAATCACATGATGGCAATCAAAAGAATCATGAGATACTTGAAAGGAACTGAAGATTACAAATTGTGGTACAAACATGGAGGAAATTTGGATTTAAAAGAATTCACTTATGTAGATTGGGTAGGGAACATTGATGATAGAAAGAGTACAAGTGGAGGAGCTTTCTTTCATGGAAAGAGGTTGGTTTCTTGGACAAGTAAAAAGTAGAACTATACATCGTAGTCAACAATAGAGGCTGAATATGTTAAAGCAGCAGTAAATTGCTCAAACATTGTTTGGTTCAAACAATTATTGGTATGCATGAAGCAAGAAATTAAAGAACCTTCTGTTATGTTTTGTGACAATACAAGTGCAATTAAAATATCCAAGAATCCAATTATGCATTCAAAAACCAAACATATTGCTATAAAGTATCACTTTGTTAGAGAATTGGTGCAAGATAAGGAAATCAGATTGGAATATGCCCATACAAAGGAACAAATTGCTGACATATTCACAAATCCTTTATGTAAGGATTCATTCTTGTATCTAAGAGGTAAGTTAGGGGTCATTCCCCTATCTGAAGCTCACTAAAATACAATTTTAGTGATGCATCAATACAAATAGAATTGAATATCTATTAGTTGATACAACAAAGTAATGAAGATATTGCATATGAATCAATATATAAGGTACACTGATATACATTTGGTTTATGTTGTATTTGGCATGTGTTGGCAAAGAGGGAGAGTTTACAATCATATCTTTCAAAAATTTGCAAGAAAATGAGAGTTTGTGTAAGAGGGAGAGATTATTATGAAAGAGCGAGATTACTATATTTGAAGAGTTTTGTATAAGAGGGTGAAGTATTCTATTTGGAAAGACTTTTTTTCAAATTCCATTCTGCTATGACATGTGTTCCTATCAATGCCAAAGATGGAGATTTTTGGATATAATTGTTCAATTGAGTGTTGTCTTTGATGTTACACAAATGACATATCAGTCATTAGATAGAGTCTACTAAGCTTAGTTTGTCAGCAAGACAAAAGACAGAGTCTACCGAGCTTAGTTGGCCAACAAGACAAAAGACAGAGTCTACCAAGCTTAGAAGGTTAGTGAAGAAGGTTTACACTATCTACCAAGTGTTCTCAGGCTTTACCTTGTGTAGAAATTGTTACCAAGCTTTCAAGGTTAGCAAAGGAAATTTAGTTGTTACCAAGCTCACTCAATCATCAAGAGAAAATAGTGCAAGAAATAGTTCTAACCGAGCTTTCATGGACAATGAAGGAAATTTAGTTCTTACCGAGTCAACTCGACAACTAAATGATTTTGCAGATTTTTTAGTGTTAACTGAGTTGAGATGGTTAACTTAGGAAATTATTTCTAGAAACAGTGTTTACCAAGTAGGGTCAGCCAATGAAGGATTTCATTCTTTTATGAAATAAAGTTTATTTGTTTAAAGTAATATTTGTATCCGACTTATGTATGGTTTATTGGTATATGTAACATGTGAATGAGATGACTTGATAATCTGAATGGTATATATAAGAGGTCAAGTTGTGAATTCTATGTGTGTGTGGATTTGGTGTAATGTGAATGTGAAGGAGGACTGATTATTGTGAAAGAATTTTTTTAAGGATGGCTAGAGATCATTGAGGAACAGCAAAGCTATATTTGATTGAGGATGATCTAATAGTGTAGAATAGAGATATGTAATTAGAAAATTTAGTTGCATTATATTTAGGTCAATTCATTCTTACTTTCTAACCATTGCAGTAGTGATTTCAAATCTCTTAACAGAGTTGGTTTAACAGCCATTTTTGTAAATCCTCTAACAAGTTGGCAGTTCACTTGAATTGCTCTAAATACCTCTAGCAAGGCCACTCCTAACAGGGTGATTAAATCCTCTAATAGGGTCACACCTAATAGTGTGTATTGTAACCTTTAATAGGGTTAGCTCCAAACAACACTCACTTCAGAAGAGTGAAAATTGGTAACTAGTTACTTGGTAATTTTTCCCATATTGGGTTTCCATGTTAAATCTAGTGTCTATTGTGCTCATGTTATTTAATTTTGCATGCATGCTAATAATTATGAATGCTAAAATTTAGTAACAAGTTAGTCAACCAAGTCACAACATTTTTGTTATGTGTTTACCGAGTGACAATAGAAACTAGTTATTTAAGACATCTAAGGGATCAAGAATTATTTTTGTGGTAACTAATTCACCCCTCCCCCCCCCCACCCTCTTAGTTACCTCACTCATAATTTCAACACACTACCACCTCCTACTAATTTTCCCTTGTTAGCTTTTGATGAAGATTTAACTTCTTCCTTCTTTCTAGCATTGTTTTCCTTTCTTAGCTATCACTCTTTCCTTTTTTGAATAAGCATGTCCACCAAAGCTTTCAACTCCATGAAATCTCTCTCGAAGACTTCTACATTGAACTCAAGACAATTTTATTCAAATTCCATGACTCATGTAAAAAAATTTCTTTCCCTAATCTCTAGATTGAACTTTCCAAGTTTACCTTCTTTTTTGTTTTAAATTCAACCTGGTTAACATTCACATGTAATTTTCTGCAAAACATGCTTTGATACGAACTTGAAATGTAAATTAAGATTTAAAAGTTTATAACTTTAATCCAAATACAAATTTAATTGATCATCTAGGAACTAATTGCATTGTATGTACTTTAAACTATTGAAATTACAATAAAATGTATTCTTTAAACATAATTAATCAATTGTGTGTTTAATAACAATAAAAACTTAAATAGTTGAGAAAATAAGAAAGATAATAAAGAGACACAAAGAATTTGATATTTTGTTGTTCTAGGTAGGACTACATCTCGAGGCTCACTTTTCAATTATGGGAATACTTTATTAATTCTTCCAAGCAAAACACTTTATTACAAAATCCAACCTTCGAGCATTCAAAGTCTCTCCTATGCACTTGAAGACAATGCACAACACCTTCATTCTTACAATCTCTCACAAGGAAAAAATATTTCTTTACAAAATTTCTCTCTCCAAGACTATTTCTTTCCTCAAGGACCAATTACTTGAATAATATCTTCAAATCACCCTTAGCTACCAATGCCCAAAATCAATCCTTTTTATAATATTACATTTTCTTATTATGGTAGAAACCATAATATTTTACAAATATTTCAAAGTCTCCCTTACATAGTAAAAATATTCTAAAATTCAATCATATCTACTATTTAACACCCATTTTCTAATTAAATCCATTACATTTTCGGATTTACTTTTGTTTAAATAGCTCACATTAATTTGAGCTCAATTGAGGCTAATTGAGATAGGAAATAAAGGTCCAACATAAATGACCAGCTCAACAAGTATAGCACCAACCACATCTAATGTGGAAAATACTACTATTGTAGTTGATTGCTGATGGAAACAAAATGTTGACGGTTATGGGTTCAACCCACATTATTGGTATTTTGTCTACTAGTAGCTTTGTCCTTTTGTAACACATTAAATATGACAAACACACACAATATCGAAAAGTGTATTTGTGGTGCAACGGTAATAGTGCATATTAATGGCATTGGTGTTAGAGGTTCAAATCTCTATAGGGACATTTTGTCAGGCAACTAAATGCCTTCTGCTATTCTTATGTGTGTTCTATATTAACACATATCAGCTTGTTATTGGTCTATGTCATAAGTCAATGCCATGTCATCAAGCTAACTGGGATGTTGACATCACCATTTTGACTCACTTTTCTTCCTATCACCAAATAAGTATAACTTCCACATATGACCATTTTTTATGAAACAAATGTCATTGTAAAGCTCTCAATGAGCTGTTTAATTCAAAACCCATTGTTGACCACTTTAGAGATGGCAAAATTTCACCTTTTTTATTAAGTCAACCTCTAGCTTTCCAATTTTACCTAAACCTTGGCCAAGCATAACTTTTCACCATGATCTCCTTTGACATGATTCAAATTGTGTCTAGATTGTATCAGTAAGATCTAGTCACTAATGCTGATTCTATGAGATTCAAAGACTATAATTTTTTCAAGTTCTTTGGATCCACCTAGATCACAATACAATCTTCTTATCTGGTCCTTCCTCAATATATAGACTACTATTAGCATTTATTCTTTGAAAATTAGTCTTTATCAAGTAGTTATGAAGTCTTTAATACCAAGCCCTAGGAGCTTTCTTGAGACCATACAATGCTTTGTGTAATTTGTAGACCATATCACTTTTTCTATGATCTACAAAACCTTTAGGTTATTCAATGTAGACTTCCTCATCAAGAATTCCATTCAAGAATGCAAATTTTGCATCCATTTGATAAATTTTAATCCTCTATATGTTACATATGCTAGTAAAGTTTTAATACCTTCTAATCTTGCAATAGGAGAAAATGTTTTCCCATAATCAATACCTTCTTCTTGAGAATAACCTTTACAAACTAGCCTTCCTTTATTTCTTCCAACTTCTCTATCTTTATTTAGCTTCTTTATGAATACCCACTTTGTACCAATTACATTTTTATCCTTAGGTCTAGGAACAAGAGTCCAAGTCTTATTCTTCTCTATTTGTTGTATTTCTTGACTCATAGCTTTAATCAAATTTTCATTATCCAAAGCATCTTTAACATTTCTAGGTTCAAATTGAACAAGCAAACATGTACGTTTCAATTTGTTTCATGTCATGGTTCCATTTGACTTATCTCGAATGATCTAATCAAGTGATGGTGCTTTATGACATATCTTGCTAACACAGGTACTTTGGATTTAGAAAATGTTCCACTAACCTCTTCAGGATCTTCTATATTAAGCTTGGGTCCCATTATTTGTGACTAAGGTCCATGTAACTTATTTTTCTCAGGCATTAGCTTGGTAGTGTCTGACTATGACTTAGGTTTCACTAGATGCAACTCAATAGCTTTTGGAGATTTTTGGGACTCAAGAGGTGAGGCCGCCTAACTTCCAAGTAAATTTGGTGTAGTATTATATTCGTAATAAAAAAACTTTTTGTAATCCTCAAGTTCTTTGTTGCTTTCCTCTTTACTATTTTCTGTAAATTCATCAATTCTCACATCTGCACTATCTATGATCTTATGAGTACTTATATTTAAACACTTGTATTCTTTACTTCTATAAGAGTATCCTAGAAATATACCTTCATCACATTTGACATCACATTTTCCTTTCCTAGATTCCTTCTAGATATGACATTTGCTACCAAATACTTTCAAGTAACTTACATTAGGTTTATACTTATACCATATTTCATAAGGAGTTTGATTGGAATCTTTCTTCAACTATACTTTGTTCAAGGTATGCACTGTAGTACTAATTTCTTCCTTCTAGTATTTGATTGCAATACTCTTTTTAATCATCAAGGTTCTTGCACAATCCATGATGGATTTATTCCTTCTTTCAGCTATACCATTATTCTAAGGTGTACCAGGGGTTGATACTTGTCTCTTAATTCCTTTTTCAATATGGACTTCATTGAACTCATTGGAAATGGTTTCAACACCTCTTTTTGATCTCAAACACTTCAACTTCTTTCCAGTTTCTTTCTTTACTCTTGCCACATACCACTTAAACTTTTGAAAAGCTTCATATTTTTTTTTTTAGATACATTATAGTCATCATTCTAGAATAATCATCAACAAATAGAATAAAATAATTATCTCCACTATAGCTATCTATTCAAATAGGGCCACATAATTTTTTATGTACTAGCTCCAAGACTTCTTTTGAATGATAGTCTTTTCTTTTGAACTTGTCTTTCCCATCTTACCAATTTGAAAATTTTTGCATAGACCCATATGAGGTTTCTTCAAACTAGGAATACCTCATACTCTTCTATTTTTCTTATCTTGAAAAGATTATCAAAGTTCACATGACACAAGCTTTTATGACATAAGCAACTTTCTTCTACTTGAGAAATAAAACATGAAATTTTACTGAGATCTAGGTAGAATAGGTTACCTTTTGTTTATTTTCCAAACCCAACCAAATTTGCCTTTCCAATCCATTCAAGAATGAGGATTTTACATCCATTTGATTAATTTTAATCCTCTGTATGTTACATATGCTAGTAAAGTATTAACACTTTCTAATCTTGCAATAGGAGAATTTTTTTTCCCATAATCAATACCTTCTTCTTGAGAATAACCTTTACAAACTAGCTTTGCTTTATTTATTCAAATTTCTCTATCTTCATTTAGCTTATTTATGAATACCCACTTTGTACCAATTACATTTTTATCCTTAGGTCTAGGATCAAGACTCCAAGTCTTATTGTTCTCTATTTGTTGTATTTCTTGATTCATAGCTTTAATGAAATTTTCATTATCTAAAGCATCTTTAACATTTCTAGGTTGAAATTGAACAAGCAAACATGTACCTTTCAATTTGTTTCATGTCATGGTTTCATCTGACTTATCTCCAATGGTCTAATCAAGTGATGGTGCTTTATGACATATCTTGCTAACACAGGTACTTTGGATTTAGAAAATGTTCCATTAATGTCTTCATAATCTTCTATATTAAGCTTGGGTCCCATTGTTTGTGACTCAAGTCCATCTAACTATGTTTTCTCAAGCATTAGCCTGGTAGCATCTAACTGTGAGTCAAGTTTCACTAGATCCAACTTGGTAGCTTTTGGATATTTTGGGTACTCAAGAGGTGAGGCCACCTTACTTCCAAGTATATTTGGTATAGTATTACATTCATAATAAAAAAAAATTTGTAATCCTCAAGTTCTTATCTTCTTTTCTCTTTACTATTTTCTATAAATCCATCAATTCTCACATGTGCACTTTATATGATCTTATGAGTACTTATATTTAGACACTTGTATTCTTTACTTCTACAAGAGTATCCTAGAAATATTCCTTCATCACCTTTTACATCACATTTTCCTTTCATAGATTCCTTCTAGATATAATATTTGCTACCAAATACTTTCAAGTAACTTACATTGGGTTTATAGTCATACCATATTTCATAAGGAGTTTAATTCGAGTCTTTCTTCAACTATACTTTGTTCAAGGTATGCATTGCAGTACTAATTTCTGACTTCTAGTATTTGATTGCAATACTCTTTGTTATCGTCAAGGTTCTTGCACAATCCATGATGGATTTGTTCCTTCTTTCAGCTATACCATTATGCTAAGGTGTACCAGGGGTTGATACTTGTCTCTTAATTCCTTTTTCAATACGGACTTCATTGAACTCATTGGAAATGAATTCAACACCTCTTTTTGATCTCAAACATTTTAACTTATTTCTAGTTTCTTTCTCTACTCTTGGCAGATACTACTTAAACTTTTGAAAAGCTTCATATTTTTCTTTTAGATATATTACAGTCATCATTCTAGAATAATCATCAGCAAATAGAATAAAATACTTATCTCCACTATAGCTCTCTATTCCAATAGGTCCACATAAGTTTGTGTGTAGTAGCTCCAAGACATCTTCTGAATGAAAGTCTTTTCTTCTAAACTTGTCTTTCCCATCTTACCAATTTGACAATTTTTGCATAGACCCATATTAGGTTTCCTCAAACTAAGAATACCTCATACTCTTCTATTTTTCTTATCTTAACAAGATTATCAAAGTTCACATGACACAACCTTTTATGACAGAAGCAACTTTCTTCTACTTGACCAATAAAACATGAACTTTCACTAAAATCTAGGTAGAATAGGTTACCTTTTGTTTATTTGCTCGACCCAACCAAATTTTTCTTTTTATTCATCAATTTGTCATTCCCATTCATGAATTGTACCTTGAATCTAATGTTATTCAACAATGCCACACCGAGTAGATTATGCTTTAGTCCTCCAACCCAGTAAGCATTATCTCATCTAGGTTTATTGGTTAGTGAAATACAAGATTTTCCCTCTATGCAACAAGATTCATTGTTTCCAAATCTCACACTACCACCATCATAATGTTCCATATGTTCAAATTTTTTTATATCATAGGTCATATGATTTGAGTAGCCACTATCAATAATCCATGTATCATTTTTTTTGACATGAGATATAAGTGCCATTTTATCTCCTTCATCATCAAATTCATATTTTATATTAGATTCACTACTATTTGAATATTTAGCAATAAGATAATATTTCTTACCTTTGTCCTTGTAGTGTTAGAATTTCTTCAAATCATTCTCGCATTTGAACTTACTATTCTTCTTTTCACCTTTTTCTTCTATGTTTGGGTAACTTGCAACAATCTTTCCAACTTCTTCACAAGAGAAACATGTTATATAGGAATCTATCCTCTATATTTTCCTTTTCCTTTGGGATACCTTCTTGCAATAAATGCTTCAATGGATTCAAGATCACTATCAGAACTATCTTCCTCATCACTTTCATATTGTTTCCTTTTAGACATTTTAGATTTCTTATTTAGTGATACCTTAGCTTCAAATGCAGACTCAAGATTGCTAGAACCAGGGGCATAATTATATAGTTGTCTAGCTCAAATTCTATCAATCTCCCATCTACAGAATCTAAAGTTATAGTATGATTTGGATTACATCTCATCTTTTGAATTTTAGACACTCTGATTACATAGATAGGAAGAAGGGTTCTGGTTAACTTTCTTATAATCGTTATATCATCAATTGTTCCACTAGACGCTTTAATAGAACTCACACTAGCTTCGATTTTATTAACATATTTTGCAATATTTTCATCTGATCAAACTATCCTCTAAGAATTTTAGCTTTGGCTCTTCTTACTTTTTCATCTCCTCCATAGATATCCTTCAGTTTGGTCCACATTTCATGAATAGTTCCACAATCATTGACTTCATCAAATTTGACATAGTTTAGAGATGAAGGAATATCAATCATCATGATATTATGACTCTTCTTTTCTGCAATCTCTTCAATCATCATTAGTCTAGTAGGAGCCTTATATTTGGTGTCTAGATTCTTTATCCATGTATCTCCAATGGTTTTCAAATGTAGCCTCATGAATTCTTTCCATTCCTTGAAGTTATTTTAACTTTGGAATATCCCTTCTGTAAGACATCTTGATCTTTAGCTTAGGTCCTTAAAACCTTTTCTGCAAGCACCAAAAGATTTGATACAAATTGTTAGAAATATAAGAGGATTAACTAAGAGGGGATGGTGAATAAGTTACTACAAAAATAAATGCTATATTCCTTAAATGTCAATCCAAATCAATACTCTAATTGAACTCTATTATGTTGTAACTCGACAAACACACATGCACTCGATTTACTCTAGTAAATACTATAACTCGGTAGTAACTAAATAAAAACAATAACTTGGCAAGTGAAAATTATAAGATGTTGAAATAGCATGAACACAAGTGACACGAAGATTTAACATAAAAACCAAATTTGGGAAAAACCACCAATTGCAATTAGTTACTAATTTTTACTCTTCTAATGTTATCCTTGTTAGGATCAAACCTTATTAAAGGTTACAAAACACACTATTAGGTGTGACCCTATTAGAGGATTTAATCACCCTATTAGGAGTGGCCTTGTTAGAGGTCTTTAGAGACTTCAAATAAAGGTTCCACCTTGTTACAGGATTTACAAATAGTATCAATGCCAACTTGGTTAATAGATTTGGATCACTACTACAATGGTTAAAGAGTAACAATGAGATGACTTGATTTCTAATGCAACTGAATTGCTGATTATAGATCTAAATTCTAGCTTGTATACTTGATCCTTCATGATATTATGTATCTTTGTAGCTCAACAAGGTTATTTTGATTATTCTTTTAATTCACTTCCTCTAAGCATAATAAAATCTTCTATTCACTTTCACACATTCAATCCTTAACTTGACCTTATATTTATATCTTATGCACTATCAAGTTGGCTTGAATATAAATTATAATATTTAATATTCATCTTCTCAGTTGGCTAGAACCAATAACTAGATCAATTGAGGTCAATATCCCAAACCAAGAAAATCCTTCATTAATCGACCATGCTTGGTAGACAAGAATTCATAAATAATTTTCCTATGTTAACCAAGTGAACTCAATTAACATTGCATATTATCAATGTTCCTTTGGTAACCAAGTGATCTTGGTTAACACTGGTTCCATCCAACATTTTTTGCATTAATCAAGTGAGCTCGATTAGCACTAAAATTTTGGAAACTTCCCTTGGATGACCGTGTGAACTTAGTAGACACTAACTTCTACACTAGTCAAGCTATGGAATGCTCGGTAAACATAGGAAACTATCTTTATTGCCTAAGTGAGATTAACATACACTCACTAGAAATGATATGAAATTTTTTGTAACATCAAAGACAATATATAATTAATTAATTATTTTCAACACATTAAATCTTGTACCAACTAATATTTTAAGAACAAACACCTAATCCAAAGGTAATCACATGTATTTGTAATTATCAAATATCCATAGCTAAAATAGAAACCACATCAAGTACAAAATTCCTCATACTATCCATATCTCCAAAGGTATACCAAGTGTATCTCACAACATCAACATATACAGTGTATAAGATGCAATCACAAGACTCAAGAGTAATACCTTCCACATATATACCAAGAAGCTCCCACTATAAAAGATAATGTCAAAACTATAACCAATCCACTCACAAAATCTCAAAGAAGTGAGTTCATGTAGTACCAAGGAAATCCACAATACATAAACCAATAACTTACAATAATAACTCTCATATAAAGTCTCCAACACTCTCCCAAGTTCTCCACAACCAACAAGGGGAAGAGATAAATGAATAACCATGTCATCACTTACATGACATACATGAACATAGATTAGCGATTGCAATCTCAAACTAATCCCAAGTCAAATTTAAGTAAAATTGAGCATCCAAGAAGATAATCAAGACCAAAGATAAATCATGCAAATAATAACTTGTATAATTTCCTTCTACACATGCCTCTAGATGCAAATTGTTCAAATATTATCTCCTCCATAAAACCCCATCCAAGAAGTCACAAACACACCCTAATAATACCATATAAGTAATTATATATGTAAGCCTCTCACAAGGAGATTAAACTCATAAATAATTCCTAAACTAAGGAATAACCATTTTTAATCCAAGGAATATGAAAAATATAAAACCATCTCCCAAACTCAACTAACGTAATAATATATGTGCAATGAGAAACCTGATGCTAAACTATCTCTCAAATGAACCCTCTAGAGTTGACTAATGTACCATATATCAAGATCCATATCCATGAAGGTCAAGCATAAACATAGAGCACTTAAGAGAAATAATTAGACATTCCTCTAAAGTAATGAAAATTTGAGTAGACTAAGAGTGGAAAATCATAATGCTTGTCAAGATATTAAAGATTCTAACCAATAATCATCTAATAATAATGTTAGGTCTCAAGTCCATATCAATTGAATTCCCCTTAGTCTTCCAACTAAAACCATCAACTGTTGCAACAAATACTTCTCTAATAGTAGAGAAATCAATATCACCACCATCTCTAAGCATCCATGAGCACCTATAACTAATAAATCCATTCCAACTTGAAATGCAACATAGAAATATCATGGTGTACCCAATGAATGATTAATGTACTCAATACTAAGAAACTAAACAAAGATCAATGTGAAAGTTCCAACTATGGCCTAAGGAACATAAACATGACATGATCTAAACTACCTCAATGAAAGAGATAACATACTCCATATGAACATAACATAGCATGTCAAAGCTCTAAATTGATATGAAGAGTATAAAATGACATAATAAAGAATCAATTCTAACTTCAAGAATAATTTTCCAAATGAAAGCATAAACCACAACTTTACCAAGAACTCTATGAGTCCTCAAGATGCAACCATCTCCACACTTCATGAAGAACCATATCCACACATCATGGAGAACCATCTCCATACAACATGAGGAACCAAGTGCACCATGAAAATGTCAAAGAATCTTATGTAGAAAAAATATCCAAGAAAAATTTCCAACATCTTTAGACACTTAGAAGGTATATCAATGCCAATAACTCCCACTCAACTATGGTATGCAATCACCCATGGAATCATAATATCCATCTCATACATGAAGATCCTCTAGGTGTACACACATACAACAAAATTGGACCAATACCAAGTGAAACCAAGATCTCTAAACCATGAAAAGATAGAAACCTAACCAAGAACTAATCCTACACTGTCACCTCATCACTATCACAAGCTCCCACTAAACCATGTATCCATGCTATCCATGAAATCATAATGAAAAAACCTCCTCTAACCTTTAGAATAAAGAAATACATCACACAATCAAAGAAATCAAAGTGCACATCATGAGCTCATCAAAAGAAACCAAATAACCATGATCCTCAACCAAGAAGATGTATGCCAGTATAACTAAATGAGGAATCTAAATTAGTGAACCTCAAGGTTGTACCTATATAAATAATTATATGATGCCAAAATATATGGCACCATGATCGCATCCATGAACTACACATCTTCCTATCAAAGTGTCCAACATGTCATCATTAAATAGTCAACCATAATCCTCTATCATGATTGTACCTGGTAACAACATCTCATCCCTTCTACATCAAGAAAAATCATAGAATCATGTAACTAAGGGCATAGAAAATTCAAATCCAAGTCACCAATATGAATATGCATCAATAGTGAAAGATTAATGGAAAAAGACAACCCATATCCAAGCCATAAATGCAATCTATAAGTATAGTCTTCTTACAATGCTACATAACTTGTAGAACCAACAAGTCATCATACATATCCAAACCTATTACTAACAACCATATCATCATTCATGACCAATCTAAAATATAAGTTGAGTATACTGTTGGTGTTTGAAAATGTTACCTATTTCCAATTACCCTGATGAGAACAAGATGCATCTAGGGGCAGCTAACTCCCATTATCAACACATCCATTCAGACACCAGGCCAACTATAAGGCTATACTCCTTCTGCACTTCAGGCTCTACAAAACCTAGGTGGGTGGACCTATAGATTCTTTATATGGTACCAGTTGTCAAAGCATACACTGAATCTAATATGAAGCAGATAAAAACCCCTAAATCTTCTATACTCAACCAGGAATCATAAGCATGAAAAAGCTAAGAACATAACTCATGAAACTGGCAAGCTAAGTGCGGGTTAACATTGAATAGCTTTCAACATAAAAGAGAAAATTGATTTAATATGTTGATAACAGCAAGACCCAAGTATGAACAACAGAACTTAATGATCCTATCTCTGACCAGTGCCTTATTTATTGGGCAATTAAATGAATCATAACCATACATCTCCTGGAAACCTCAGATGTATCTCTACATCAAGATCCTTGATCTATCTTTCACCTTGTGAATAGACATCTGCTATAGAATGAATCTCATACTCAGAACATCCTATCATGAAATCTGCAAACCCTGTGACAAATATCAAGCAATTACATGGTTCTTTGTTCCATAAGCAAGACATTTTAACCCCATACATTTCAAAACGAAATGCAACCTAATTCATGCTCTTTGATCACAAATTAGAAGAATTAACAAAGCCATAATCAGGAGACAAGATTCAGACTAAACTTCAAACCTTTGCTGCTCTTTATTTGCTTTCCTTGAAACCAAATACATGAAATGTACAGGAAACAACTCATAAATCACCTAACAGACCAGAACTATCTGCATAAAACATGAATGTTGCTCAATACAAAAGAGAAATGCTGGGTGTGTGGCTTTCACAGCCTGAGCAGAGCTCCAAGAACTGGAAATAGAAAACCAACCAACCACCTTTTTTCAGGGAAGAAGACAGAATATGTATGGAGAAGGCAATTCCCGGATTTGATTTGCAATTGACACTTGTCTATCTGAAAAACCTTCTTAACAGGTTAAAACAACTCTTTAATCTTTCCCCTCAACTGGTGAATCAAATCTTTTCATTTTACCTCTCAAGAGCCTCAAATATCTCAGCAACCTAATGATGAAATAATGTAACTGATTTTGATAAAAAAAAAGAACTCAATGTAAAAAGTGAAAATCAATTCACAGTGACCTCCAAAATGCAAGAAAATTGCTGAGAGTTGATTTTTCTCCATATTCAGATCCCGACAAGCTTTTAAAATTGCCCTCTAACCAATTTTGATGCTCTAGAATCAAGTTTGCTCATTCTGTCGCTAATGGCCCAAGAAACACAAATTGACCTATAACTCGAACTGGTGAGCACCTGTGCAAGAAACAACCTCAAATTCAGAAAATTTAGATCTTCCCAGTTCCGATGGTATATTGGAGTGCCCAATTTGGTTAAAAATTGCCCCAGATATTGCCTTTTGAAAATCTCAGTCTTGTTCATGACTTCCATGTAGTTTTGCAAAAATTTCAACTTTTATATAGTTTCAAACTATATGATAAGTGAAAATTTATTTAAAAAAATCTACCCCATATGATCTTTTAGAAAAAAAAATTTAAAATTTTTTTTTTTAACCTTTGAAAATTCCACCATATATTTCACTCGGGTCAAACTTGGTTTGACCATATCGCCATGTGTCACGTGCTGATTCGCTGATTTGACTCTTGCCAGATTCTTGAGTTTTCCGGCAACCTCGCTATATCGCTAGCCGGATTTTTGAGATTTTTCGGCAAGCGACATAGCGACCTGCCGGATTTTTGACTTTTCCGGTCGGATTTGCTGACGTCATCCTTTTGTCTGCACGTTTTTCTTCAAAATTTTACTTGTCTCCAACCAACCACAGACCCACCTGCACTAGCTTTGGCTTTACAAAAGCCTTTGTCTTGCTGACACTAAGCATTGGACTGCAAATGTATTTAAACATTATTTTAACTCCCCACAGCTCCAATGTGGGACAAATGAAACTTAATGAATATTAGATCAACACACCTGTAGATGCTCTTCTTGTGCTATGGCTTTGCATATCTTCTATGTAGAGCATTTCATTGCCCATTGTGAATGTTTATTTCAAAACTTGGGTGTTAACTTGCTGTCCCATATGAAGTTCTTCACCTGCAAAACGTGGATCTCCCTTCTTTGGTCATTTTTGCCATGAATCTGCAGACTCCCCATAGTGCTGGTCGTTTTTAAGCTCATGGGCATTTATAATGGAGTTTCCCCCTTCTAAAAATGTGAGACTCTTGCTGGGAGAAACCGTGAGCTTTAAAAACATGGATTAATGCTTCCCTTTATGTATGGATCATCCTCTTTTCATTGCCTGTTGCAAAAACGTGAATCATTCACCCTTAATGATGCAACCATTTTAGAAAGTGGGCAGCCGCTTCTTTCTTTTGGCTCGTGGGTGTTCAGCTGATGAATGTTGCCCATAAAAAACACACATCCATAAATCTCCCACATTGTATTATTATTTTTTATTTGAACACCAATGTCATCCTTTTATTACCACATATTTCTTAAAACATTCCAATCATCCAGTATCTCAAATTTTTTTTTTTTTAAAACACACTCTTGATCAAGACAAACAATCCTTTGCACATAGTCGACTCCACTATGAAATCTCTATTGGGAGGCCCGCCAGGTGGCCGTAAAAACTGATCCAATCAAGTAATCGGGCTATGAAAATTGGCATGAGTGTTCAAACCTAAACACTCTACCATACTGTAAATTTTCAGCCAATAACAAATTCCCAGTCAAGAGATTTTAATTGCCGAACATTGATACTTCAATTACCCTGCAGGCAAATAGTGTTAAAAAAATGTAAACTCGGCTCGAGTTTGGCGTTATAAAACTGGGCTATTGATCGCTTGGGCTTCTGAAAACCTGGATATAGGTTCTTTGCCATGAGGAGAATATAATTCTATGGTTTAGGCTCATGATGAATCACAGGGCACGTTTGGCGAATTTCCGAAAATAGGCACTTGGAAATTTTATCTGGAAAATGTGTCAAAAAGGAATTTTTGGCAAATGTACGGACATAAGAAAGTATGCAAATGGATTTGTCATGACTTGGGAACTGGCATACTTCAAGGATTTTTAGGAGACAACACAATGATATAATCCATTTAGGCTCACCAATCACAGGATCAAAGTTATAACGTGCCGAACAGGGCTACGGATCAATCTGGATACCTTAGCCGTAACAAAACAATGCAAACTGGGTTTTTGATCATGTTAGCAAACTGATCAAATGGATTCGACATGATCTAAAAATTGGAACATATGAAGTGTCTTACCCCTAGAACACAATGCAAAAATAATTTTTTCATTTGGGTCAACTGGGTCAAAGATATGATTGGTCGAACAGGGCTTCCTAGAATTGTGATCAACTAGTTAAATGCACAAAACAGTAAATGACCAACTTTGCGGGGTGCAAAACCTAGTCAAATGGATTCGAAAAGACTTGAAAATTGAAACATAGGTTCTTTGTTATACGCACTAAACATCCCCAAAGTGACTAGTCATGACACAGTCCTGGGTAAAAGATATTCAGATACAAACTGGGCCTCTGATCGCTATTTGACACTTGGTAGAATTGCAAATTTTGACACTAGCTCAAAATGGGACTTCACAGAATGATTCGGGATGGCAAAATAACATTGTGGATCATATGAATATGTCAAATGAAAGGTGTTAAGCCACTCAAACACCATCTAGGCCTCAAGCTACCAACTGACCACATGCATAAAAGGCACTTTAGGACATGATTTTCCAAAATTTTCAAAATGTGACTAAAAATGAAGCATGCAATTTTCAGTCCCAACATATACAATGGCATCAACTATCAAATCTTCAAACATACAATGTAATAAACTCACAATGTTACCATAGTCAATATATATCATAAACTATTGAGATTGATATATCACCAAATAAACCATGTCAAACATGCACTAAATCTAAACCAATACATAGAGCTCTTCAATATATTTCTCTAGACTACTTGAAGTAAAAAATTTGGCTCTATATGACTATATGAAATCTAAATCTAATATCTTGAGTTAAAGTTATGGCCTTCTTACTAAGATAGTCTTTTTACCATTTTCACTGTGATTTTTTATTATGATAAAAATTCTAATGGGATAAAATTTGATGGTTGTCATGGGCTGAAACTAAAAACCTTTGGCATTTTCTATTATTGTGTCCAAACTAGAACATATTATATATCAAAAATTTATGAAAAAACCAACACAAATCCAATGGCAAGGCCTGTTTTTACCCAAGAAATCATTTCTACAAGCTCCCCTCTAAAACCCTCATTTAAACGAAACATCTAAATAAACCATTTGACTAATAATTTCACATCTCCAAAATCTCTCAACATCTCATAATAACAACAAAGTCAAAACTCTGAGATCTACAATAAATAACCTACAAAACTCATATACCTAGCTCTTTCTTTTGTCCTTTCATACATTCCCATGGATTCAATCTAGGGTTGCAACAAAAAAACCATAACTCTAATGCCACTTGTAAGAAAACTTACAATAAAAAATATAACCATTTGCAGATAACCCATAATAGATCTAAAATACATTAGAAATTCAAATCCACGTCCATGAAAATAGACAACATACACACAAAAATGTGATACAAGATGTAGTGCCCAGCTATAGTTTTCTTTTCCGTTATATTTACCAAACTCTTTTATGCCTATTTCATGGATGCATTAGTTTCAAGAATATTATTTCATAACTTGGACTAGAGATATATCAACAATGATTACTTAGTTGACTATATTTCATGTGTTGTTTAATGATTATGGTTACTAGTGCATTAATGATGCTTTAATGATTCATAGTTAATAAATGTGATAACTTTCATAGCAATGTCAAATGATGCTTTAATGATGATTACTTCATATTTTTAATGATGCATTATTTTATCTGAGCATTTGATTTTTGCCTTATAATTATTATGTTACTTACCCCATACTTGCATGTGTATGGAGCATGTGTCTATTTTATCTTTCTATTTGTCATGTTTGATGTGGTTAAGGGAGGGAGTTGTAGTCTCCTGCTAGTTAGGATCTACACAATGTACCACTCCCTGCCATTTCTTATTTAGTTTAGATATATTTATATATGTGTACATACTCCCAGAATGTAGGTATTGGGCATCAACTTCCATAAATTGCCAAGATGAGCGTGCCTTATTATAACAACTCAATGGTAAGAATGGGAAGGTAATGTTCAGTTCCATCCCAAACATAGCATAAATACTTTTCTTGCAAGGATGACTCGCAACTAACTTTTCATCCTTTTTAAACCCATGAGTTTATCTTTTTTTGTGTTGTTTGATTTTGAATTTTGGTTTGTTTTGGTAATGTTTCTTTTATGTGGATTTCACTCTGTGATTTATTTGGTAAATGATTTAATTATAATATTTGGGTTAATCATATAATTAAATATTATTTCATTGAAAAAAATATTAAAGTATGAGAGTATTTAATTAATTTAAAAACTAATTAAATATGTGCTTTAATTTAAAAGTCTTAATTTAGATGTCTAAATTTAGAAAAGTGGTTAAAGAGAAATTAGAAAATGATGATATTTAATTAATTATAAATTAATTAAATATGTGCTTCAGTTTTTAAAAAATAATTTAAGAAGTTGGACAAAAAGAGAATTAAACTATTAAAATAGTAAAAATTTAATATTATTTTATTATAATTATTTATGTAATAATAATTAAATTAGAGTTGCATTTAAAAAATGATCTTTCATTATTATTATAAATTTAAATAAAAAATGTGCTTTTATTAGTGCTTGCACTAATTAATAAACTTGAGAAAAATAAAATATAAAAGAATGAAATTTATAGATAAAGTTATAGTTCTAATTGTGGCGTAGTTATATTTATTTAATTTAATGATAATTATTTAAGACTTTTATTTTAAGAATAAAATATAAAGAATGTTATTAATTAAATTAATAAATATATTATTAAAAATGCTTTGAAAATTAATTAAAGAGAGAAAGCTAATTAGTTAAATTAAGATATTTTGTAATTAAATATCTAAAAGAGTTGTGCATAAAAATGTAAAAAAAGTTAATAAAGTAATAAACAATAATTGATTAGTGAGTTCCCTCTTGCGATTGTACAATCAGAGCCCCAATTTAGCAGAGAACTCTTTATCAGAAATCTAGAGCTCATTTTGCAATTACATAGGTTTTAGGGAGCAAAATTTGGAATTGGATCAAAAGAATTGTTGAAATTTTCAAGGGGTCAAGATTTATATACATTCATAGATTGTGTTAGATTTTAGCTATGGTTTTGAGGTAGGGTTTGAAAATCTATTGTAGAATTTTATTGAAAAACCTATCTACTCTGTGTCTTCTTGGGTGTTTGCATATTGCTTATTAATTTACAGTATTGATTTTTGAATAAGGAATTATGTTGTAGATTTTAAAAATGAAAAATTATTAATCAAGAAAACTTGACTATCAAAAATTATGGAAAAACTATAGGAAATTGTTATGATTGTATTCTTTTAAAACCCTTTTGATAATATAGGGAATATTTGATTATGGAAATTTGGAAGAAAATAATAAATTGAATAGTTAGGATTTCAAATTTAAATTTTTCATTAGAACCATGAGATTATCATGATTTTTTTAAATATAGATAAATATTATTCTTATAGCTAAAATAATTTAATGACAAAATTAATTGAAAAAATAAAAAGATTAACTGAGAGGAAAACATGTTTCAACTGAACTTATGCATGCATGTGAAAAAAATTGTGCTAAAAATAGAAGCTAAGTATATTATGGTTACATGCATGTGAAAACAATTATGCTAAAAATAGAAAGCTATGTATAGTAGGGTTACATGCACATGAAAACAAATATGCTAAAAATAAAAAACTAAGTATAGTGTGCTTGCATGATTTGAGAGATGAAAGACATACGAAATTACTAATTGCATATGTATTTTTATTTTATATAGTTTAATTTATAGATTTATTTATTTAAATAATAATAATAATAATTTATTAATTTCTAAAATGAAATAAATATTATCCATTTAGTTATAAAGTAAACATTAGTATTAGTGATTATTCAAGTTTAATTAAACTCTTAATTGCATATAAATGATTTTATAATTATTAATGCAAGAGGGCAGTTAATTAATAACTATTTATAATTTTATTATATTTTAAGAGAAATTGTGGAAAAGTAGCCTAACGAAACTCCCTAGAATGTAGCCTAAGTCTCCATCATAATTTTTTGTGTATTTGCCTCTAGTGGTGTTGTTGCTGGTGGTGTACTTGTTGTTGGATGTATTTAATGTGGTTATTTACTTACATTGATGGTGATTGGTGATTTATGGTTGATGTACTTTTGGTATGTGGCTTTTATCTTAAGGTAGATATCTTTTGTTGACTTTATCTTATGATTTTGGTGATTTGATCTATTCTTGGTATATGTATGTTGTTGGTATTGGATTGAGTGTTCTTCCTTTTGGAGTATCTTATCTTCTTTATTAGTAAGTGTTACCTTTGAGGCAGTTTTCACTCCTAGGATTCCTTGCCTAGGATTATTTTATGATTTGATTATCTATGTGTAGATCATACATTATCTCTCCTACACAGTGGGATTGGGAGCTTGATTAGGTGACCACATGGTTAGGAGGTAGTGTATTCTTACCATTTGGGTCTCCCTAATATTGATAGATGTTGGATGGTCCTTGATATAGTGGTACCATTATCATTCTTCCTCTTATCTTGAAGACTTCTATTCATTTATTGTATCTATGTATCATGTGTTTTAAGATCCTATGGGATATTGTATTGTATATTGATGTACTTGTATCTATTTCCACATATATTGTGACATGTGCAGTGGATGTTATTGATTAGATGTGCTTTCATATTATTAGTTGTACTTATATATTGTCTTATATGACTATGCATGTTCTTATTCATTTAATGATTATGGACAATGTAATTGAGACTTAAACTTATTAATAAAACCTTCTTAAATGCGACTCAACATGTAGAAACCCTTGAAGAATTGAAACTCTATTTCTAATTGATTACATGTTCTTAATGTGTATGTATATATTTCTTCTACATTATTACTACTTTGATGTTATTTAAACTTTAAAAAATAAAAATAGTTTAATAAACTTTATAATATATTAGGTTTATTTTTTTTGGGTTCCTAAGTAGGTGTTACACAAGATATACCTTGGAAACCCATCACTGAGGGAAATAAATTAGCCTCCAAAAGAATCCATCACCACATATTATTGAAAAAAATACCATTGTAATACAACCAAGGAGGCCTTAAAATCTATTTCCACAACTAGAATCATGAATCCATGCATTCCATGCCACACTTTCAACTTTCACAAATGCTCCATTGAATAACCCATCAAGCCTTTTCTTGCTCATCTTTATTTTTTCTCCCTTTTCTCTTTGTGTTGTCTCTACAACTACCATTGTGGATGTTTATACAGTACCAAGCCCAACAAGAACACCAAGTGGTATTAGATAAACCATATTCTATCTAACCCATTAATTCCATATTTAATATTGGACATTTAATTATTTTTCCCAATACAAATATTTTTGTTATAATAGAACTCATCAAGTATATCCCACGGGAGTCTTTACATGTTGCACATCCATTTAGGTACTCCTAGGTGCAATACTACCTAATAAAATAAAATACTAAAATATAACAATATTATGCATTGTGTGCAACACCAATTATCTAAATAATCATTTTACTATGCTTCCTCACCTCCTCATAGATGTTGTTTAAATGTTGAACAAAATCCCCTCCTTCAACACTACTTATCTTTCCTTTATCAAACTACCTCAATTTGGAATCATTTCTAAGACTAATCCCATACACAATCTCAAAAGGTGATTTACCAATTCTCCTATAGATACAATTATTGTATGAAAATTATACCCACAATTAGATCAGATCCTAGGGTTTTAGCTTATCCCCAACCAATCATCTCAACAAATTCCCCAAACTCTAGTTTACAACTTTTATTTTTCTATAAGTCTATGGATGATGTTATGAATTGAACAATAAACATTTCTTCAACTTCTTCCAAAATGAATGCCATCAATACCCTATGAATTTGGTATCTTCATCAAAATATACACTCTTTAGAAGCCCATGCAATCTCACTGCTTCTCTAGAAAGCAACTTTGACACATTAACAATATCAATAATCTTCTTGTATGGAATGAAATGTGCCATCTTTGAAAAATATATCAACCTCCAAAAATATTTAGTCATACTCTTAAAATCCTTGGTAATAAAGAACAAAATACATGATGACATCATCACATGGATTTTCAAGTATAGGTAATAGTTGATATAACCTCATATATTACTTCACTCCTTTTTTCACCTAACATACTCTAAAACTTTGTACTAACTTCTTCACATCATACTAGAACTATATCCAATAATAATTCTCAGCAACCAAGGAAATGGTTTCATTTCTACCAAAGTGTTGGTCCAACCCTCCACTATACTTCTCCTTATATATTGTAGAACATATGGGAATGCACAATTTACTTCCCATCAATAGAATAGAATATTGTATTACTATCAAGTGTAACTTTTGGAATTCTTTAGAATAATGGAGAGGGGGTGGAATCAGTTATCCAGGGTCTAGATGGACAAATAAAAAAATTCACAACTTAGTAAACCCATATGCATAGAACATTTTCATCATGCATGCATTCATTACATCACACAATCACTTAAACTTTTAGGTTACTATCAAGTCAACTTTGTGAAAATGTAAACATGAAACATAACATATTCAATAACACATTTGTCATGATAATTTAACATGGAAACCCAGTTTGGGAAAAACCACCAGTAACATGCTACTCATTCTCACTCTTTTGAAGTGATGCCCTATTAAAGGCCAGCCCTAATAAAGATTACAGTACAGACTATTAAATGTGACCTAGTTAAAGGACTTCAATCACACTGTTAGGAGTGAGCCTTGTTAGAAGACTTTAGATTATTGACTTGGAATATCACCTAGTTAAAATATTTACAAATTACTATTAGGTCAACCTTAATACAAAAGATTTACCCTAGACTGGTACAATGGTTAGAAAGTAATAGTAAGGCTTGATCTAATAATAACTTACAACACACTTGCATATTAAAAATCCATATTTCAGTCCTCCATTATGCTTGGCTTTAACACACTTCAGCTCTGATAGCTTGATCATCCTTTAAGCATCCATATCCTTAAGCCTTCTTGCTTAGCTTGCCAATGCAATCTCTTCTCTTAGGTCACTAAATGAAGCAATTCCCTATAATCCTTGTCTACCTTATGTTCTTGAACATGAAAACCTTTGATTCTGACCATCCATGTTTGTAAATAGAAAATTAAGAACTTTTTTCGTTCAAACACCATCATCCATATTAGGGTTAGGTTGATTAGCTAGGATTCAATGAATCTACCCATCATTTCATGTTATTCCCTTCTATAAACATCTCCTTCAAACCTTTTTGAATTTTCCTCAGAATGGTTCATTTTAAATTTTGTGCAACCACCTCAACAAGCTTATCTTCCAAATGATTCACACAATCCACAAAATCAAACTTGTCAGCTTAGATATATCAAATTCATGATCTTTGTCATAATTTTGACACTTGACATTAACTTGCTTCTGATGCTTGACACAAATTATGTTTCTCAACATCCATTATTAAAACACTTGGCATGAACTAAAGTTTATGGGTGTTTGGCATCAACTAAAATTTAATTGACTTACACTAAAATTGACTTTTTTTGGCTCCAACTAATTTTCTACTTGGATTACACTAACTTTTCATAGCACCTACTATGTAGACTGTTAAGCTTGCTAAACACAATTCATTTAACTTGTCCTTCTAAACTTAATTAGTGTATCCATCCTTTACAACCTTAAGTAGATTATCAATGCACCATAATATCATTGTGTTAACTAATCCTTGTAATAATTTTCATATCATAACTCAACCTATCCTCTAGGTGTTATTGTTGTCTCATTTGATCAAATCCTCTTCATCAATCAAACAAATGATAGCACTAAAATTATCCAAGGAATTGTCTTACCAACAAGTAGCAGGTTTCACATCAGTGACAAAATAATGATTGAAACACATTATCATACTTGTATGATTTTTTTTCAATAGTAACAAGATCTATACAAGCTTCCCAAGCCTCACCAAAATTAGGATCCTCTATCTATATAAATTCTTTACTTTTATAACCCTACCACCTGAATTTGCATTTCTTTCAACAAAATTTTTCTTCTATAAAGAGTATTTGTAACTTTATTAGACTTCCTACTATTTTATTTCAAAATAAATATATAACTCTACAAAATCTCAATTGACTTCAAATGACAATTATTCAATTTTCTTTAACTATTAAAATATTAAAAAGGTTGATGATCATTATGTAGAAAAACCCCTTAGGAAGAAGATAGTATATCCACTCTTTCAGTGCCTGAACTATAGTATAAAATTCCTAATCTTAAACAAAATTATTCCTTTTGGAGTAATTCAATTTCTCACAAAAAAAAGAAACAAGTTTACCTTCTTTACTAAAAAAATCCTATTACAGTACCACTAGCATCATAGTCTACTTGAAGCACCTTATGAAAATATGGAAGTTCAAAAGCACACTACTGTGTAACTTTCTATTTAAATAGATTAAAACTATTATCTTCTCCTATAGTTCACTTAAGTTATTTTCCATCACCCCTAGTTGTTTCAGTCAAGGGTCCACAAATACTACTAAAACCATTGATAATATTTCTATTAAAAATAGTCATTCCATGAAAACATGTTACCTACATCATAATCCTTGAAGTAGGTCATTCCAATATAGCCTTCACTTTCTTAGGGTCCATTTTTAAACCTTATAGTGATATTTCAAATCTCAAGTACACAAACTCCTCCTTCACAAAGCTAAATGTCTTCAAATTTATTAGCAACTTCTTCTCCCTCAAGTTATAAAATTCCTTAAGGATGTGCATCAAATTCTTCTCCAATGTCTTACTTAATATCAAAATACCATCTAGGTAAACAATGACAAACTTACCTAGAAACTCCTTCAGTACACCATTCATGATCGTCATAAAAGTGCTAAGTGCATTGGTTAACCCAAATATCATGACTAACTAGTCATACAATCCTTCCCTTGTCATGAAGGAAGTCTTTCATGCATCTCCTTCTTTGATGTGAATATAATGGTACCTACTCTTTAGATCTATCTTCGTGAAAACCACAGTTCCACTCAAACTGTCCATAATATCATCCATCTGTGACATTGGAAATCTATACTCAATTGTGATCATTTTGATAGGTTGATAATCTATACACATTCTCCATTATAAATTTTTCTTACATGCTAATACTATTGGTGTAGTATATGGACTCATACTCTCTCAAATCAAACCATTCCGTAAAAACTCATGAAATTATCTAATCAAGCCTTCACTTTCTACTTGAGTAATTTTATGTGTTGCCTTGTCTAGAAAACTAGCTCCTTGGATCAAGTCCATCTTTTCACTAATCTTCCCCATTGAGGTTTTTGCATCTAGTACATTATCTAACACAATATGTGCAAACTCTTCCAATAAACAATAATGCATAATATACAATAAGATATAAGATATAATATAAGATATAATATAAGATCTTAATTGTACAATAAGATCTTATATTATATCTTATATTATATCTTCTTCTATACAATATACATCTTCTCCCCCTTTTTTGACATTAATGCAAAATATATATGCTATATACTATAGAGTAATACCAAAATACGACAAGAAATTTGAATGTACCTTTAGAATCAATGTCATTGTCTTGTCCTAATTTTCTTGCAACACCTTGCATGTGTGCAATGCAACTTGAAATTCTACTAAAAGTAATATCATGTGGTCTAGAATTGAGAAGTTGTTATCATGGATGAGAGTTTTAGAATGTGTAATATGTTTTTATAATGCATCCATGTTTGGAAGAATCATGCTCTATATATCTACTGTTTGTACATGTCAATTATGGTTCTCTAATTCTCACACACAGGTCAACATAGTCTTTACCTAAGAGTTCATCCTAGAATGAACATTGAATTGTTCATCTGAGTAATCTAATCAATGTGACATGTTGCCTTCTAACTAGAAGGATTTTTCCTTTTCTATCAGACTGAGAAGCAGGCAACCAAACCTTTCAACATTATATTAATCTATATGTATGCATTATATTAAGCTAAATGATATTTAAAATGCTAGAAAGAAAGAGAGCTATGAAAATATTAATTAAAAGAGTATGCAATTCGACAGTAATTTGGTGTCATTCAAATTCCAACCTCTATAATGATGAATTAGAAGCCTCTTGAATAGGATTCCTAAAATCAATCAACGGTTGATATAAACTCATATCAATGGTTAGGATTGAAGCTTAGATCTAGTCAAGATGGAAGATTCTCAGTGTAGGTGAGGTTAACTAACTTAGATCCTGAGTACAATTAAAAGTTAAGTAAAGTTCACCTAAGTGTAAGAATAAGTGGATTAAGTCAATTCCAGTTTGAGAGATAGATCACTTGGAAATCCCATTCCTAAACTAAAGAGAAGGATTTAGAAGGCTATTTAATTTAATAAAATGAGATATGACCTCATAAAAACATATTTCAATTAATTTAACAATTACATTCAATAATTAAAATGAAAGCATTATTAAGTTAAATACATTTAATTCCATAGTACATTAGCTTTAGGAGATAACTTAATTTAATTAAAGCATAAACACTTTAAATTAAATTAAATCTAATCAATGGGTTTAATATAGCTAATTCAAGTTGATACCTTAGGAATCAATAAATAGTGTGATTAATGCAAATTAGGGTTTTTTGCATCTGACAATTAAGTCAAGTAGTGAGAATCATAATGAGAATTGCCTAGTGAAATAGGACTTTAGGGTCGATCAAAATAGACTAGGATTGGTTGTCATGGGAATGAGCCAATTTTTGGGTATTACATTTGCCCCTCTTTGAATTAATGTGCAAGCAACACATTTGATTCAAATAAAATCAAAAAGTATAATGCAAAGATCAAGACATGAGATTGGTTCTACAATTGATGACATAGAGACCAATTGATAAGCTTTTAATGGTTATCTCTAGAATAGAGCTTAACCTTAGGGAATCTAGATAGAACACCTAGATGCCTAGATTGATAAGCTTTTAAAGATTATCTCTTGAATGGAGCTTAACTTTTAAGGGATCTAGATACAACACCTAGATACCTAAACTGATAAGCTTGTAAAGATTGTCTCAAGAATGAAGCTTAACCTTAAGGGATTCAAATAGAAAACCAAGATACCTAGATTGATAAGCTTTTAAAGATTATCTCTAGAATGAAGCTTAATCTTAAGAGATCTAGATAGAACACCTAGAAACCTAGATTGATAAGCTTTTAAACATTATCTCAAGAATAGAGCTTAACCTTAAGGGATTCAGATAGAACACCTAGATACCTAGATTGATAAAAGAGATAACAAGATTCAACCATGAGTCATAGAATCATCCCCAGAATGAGGGTTGATCCTTAGGAGTCAAGGTTTAGACTATCCTAATACCTATCCATCAAACTCTGATAAGAATTGCTATAAGATTGATCAGATGATAGAAAGATAAGATAGATAATAGATGGATGCTAGATAGAGGGGAACAAAATGACCCAAGTGATGAGATGCCTCGAGTGATGAGGACATAAGATTTAGATTTAATTGAAATTCAGATTCAATGATGTAATCATCCTACCCCACTGGGAGTGAAATTAAAAAATGACACACTAGAAATATGATATAGAGTGATATATTGAGAGATACAAGAGAAATGTGATATTCAAAAGAATATAGAAGAGATTAGAATGATCATAAGAAATTTTGGAGACAATTCAGACTGATTTCAATCTCCTAAAGACCAAGTTTGACCAATGGTTGACTAGAGTTGACCAAAGTTGACTATAGTTGACTATAGTTGACTTTTTCTAGAATTTTTAGAAAATTTGAAGAAATTGTGATTTGAAAATATTCCAAGATACACAAAGTATTAGAAAAATTGGACTACACAAGCATTCAATCGAGTTAGTCACAAAATTTTAAAATTCATTTTGAGCTATTTAAGTGTGTCAAATTTCAAATTTGATCCCGGAAGTGGATTCAAAATGGTCAAATTATCTAAGGGGATGATTTTCACACCAATCAGAGCACTTTGAAAAATTAGGTCAAAACCTACATAAGGGCCCACAAGGTCATTTTCAAATCATTTGCACTTTTTTCATTAGTGAAGAAGAGAGCTTTGAGGTGAAGATGGTGATTTCATTGTCTACACATTGACTCAAGTGTTCCCAATGATAGAACCGGTCAGCAGACTATGGGCATCCAATGAGTGGTTGATAACCTTGCCTTGCATTAAGTTTTTCATGCTTTATGAGGCATTTTAGCACATTTTTAGGAGTTTTTAAATTTTTTCTTTTTTATATTTTGTGTGAGGATATCTTTCCTCATGCGAGACCAATCACATTCCATGTGAAGAAGTACCAATCCAGTACTTCATCACACGGGTCAGTGGGTTTCATCGCTTGATAGATACCCATATTTCACATGAAAACCCTAGGTTTGTCATTTTTTATAGGTAGTTTAGTCATTTTTCATGTGAAGAGTCAAGTTCTCATGGAAAGACATGCAATCTCATGTGAGAACTTGAAATTTTATTTGAAAACTTGGTGTTATTTGCAAGTTTTAAAGTTGTAATTTTGATTTTTTGTTGCAATTTTTATGCTTATTTTCATCATTTTTGTATCGAGCAGAGACTGATTGTTTGCATGTTGTATTTGTTCATGTGTACAGGTTACCTTTGAGGATATCAGAATTTAATTCCATTACCCACCATATGGAGCTTTTTTGTGGTAGCTCGATGACATGGATATGGTGCATATAGATAGATTGGGTTTGTCATCTTTTTGTTGAATTCCACCAATGTTGGTGAGTCACAACTTGCTTACTACATTGGTGGAGTATTTCCATTTAGAGCAAACACCTTTCATTTGCCACAAGGGGAGATGACTCTCACACTAGAGGACATCTATTAGATACTAAGGATCCCTTTCCATGGGCTGAGAGTGGTCTATGAAATAGTTCTATGAGTAGGTACAAAGGCACTATAGGCCATCTTTTAGAAGAATTTGATTATGGGAAGAACAATCACATAGGATGAGCTTATGCATACTTATGTTCCCACTCACCAGTTGGCATTAGTTTTTGGGATTTTCATTAGTTGTTTCTTGATGCCTAATAGAGGCCAACATGGATTAGAGTGTAGATGGGGAAAAATGCTCCAAATGATGTTAGAGACTCCAAAGAGATATGGGTGGGGATAGTGTATGCTCACGCATATGTATCATGAGATGCATGCGATAGTGTATCATGAGAGGAAGAGCATTGTTGATAGGGTCTATGTTCTCTAGATCTAGGCATGGGAGGACATACTAGTCATGAGGCCCATTTTTAAGGTTGAGATACAGCCTATGGAGCCTAATATTTGTAGATACATAGGTTAGTTGACCCAGATAGCTCTAGGGAAGATCAAGTAGTGGAGGGACCATCTCGATGGTAGTAGGTAGACATAGTTAGAACAACTAGTGACTATTGCAAAAGAGATTCCTATGACACTATAGGGTGTTTCCCTTGAGTTATGACATGATTCAATCCATGGATACATGAACAAGAGCAAAAAACTAAAGTAGGAAATCAACTGTACATGAAGCTAGAAGGTTGCGCTACAAGATATAACATTTCAAACAAGAGGCACCTGTTTCCCAAGTTTTCACGTTATTGGTAGAGATTCTTTTCTTTGCTACCATGATGCCTAATTGCTAGGTTTTCATCAATGCCACTTTTCTATTTTTCATTTTTTGTTTTGTATTTTTTCCTTTTTTGAATATTTTGTAATTTTATTTTTCCCATTTTTTTTGTATTACCAAGGTGCCTATTGCTAGGTTTTCACTAGAGTAATGAAATTTTTAGGACATTTTGAGTATATACAGAGAGCTTTTGAAATTAGATCAGCTATTGAATTGCTTCAGGTGGAGGGTGTTGATGGGCTCCTTGAGCACCTCTCTGTCAACTATTGAAAGTTGGTAAGCACCAAATCCAAACATTGCAATGACTATGTAGGGACCAAGCTAGTTAGGTTCAAACTTCTATTTTTGTACCTTTTGTTACTAATTCATAGGGTTTTCTATCAGAACAAGATCATTGAGTTGGAAGTCACATGACTTATCTTTCTTATTGTAATTTCTAGACATACATTATTGATAAGCTCAAAAATGATCACACACCACTTGCTGACATTCATCTAACAATACTTGCTCTTGAAGTCGAGATATTTTATAGTCATAGTCCATAATGATGCCCTTCATAGAGATTCTTAAAGTAGGAATCTCAGCCTCAATTGGAAGCACAACATCTACTCCATAGACCAAAGAAAAGGGCATTGTACCCACTAGAGTTCTAATACTTGTTCTATATGCCCATAAAGCTAGATTAATCTAAAGGTGTGAGTGCCTTCTTATGCTAACTGTATGATGCAAGATTTTAAGGATCACCTTCTTGGATGCCTTTTCTTGTCCATTAGCTTGGGGGTAATTGATATAAGACCAATGTTGTGTGATTTTGAACCTTTTGCATATCTCCTTAAGATCCTTATTTTTAAACTATCTCCCATTGTCAGTAATAATAGAGGAAGGTGCACCATACCTATATATGATGTAATTCATAATGGAAAATGCTATACTTTTTCCATTTTCTAATGAGAGAGAGACTGCCTCTACCCAATTAGTGAAGTAGTCTATAGCTATAATGATAAAATTATGTCTTTTTGAAGAGGATAGGTGAATCTAACCCATAGGATCAAAGGCCCATTGTTGGGAAGGCCACAATGTGATACATGGAATTAGCTCCCTAGCTGAAGTGTGAATCAAATTCCCATGAAGCTAGAATTGTTTTAAGACTTGGCATATTTGATTTCCTCTTGCTCCATATTTGGCCAATAGTAACAAACAGTCGCTTGATCAAAAAGCCTATGTCATGAGGAAAAATGGTACTACCTCATGAAAACATAATCCTAGTGCTCCAACCTAACCTTGGTTTTCAAGATGACCAAGAGGATATAATTTCATCCCTTAACACATTTGTTTGGAGGCATAGAAGGAACACTGAACATTATTAGAATGCTAGCCAGGTATTAGAAGAAGAAGAAAGTAGAGCTGAAGCCTTTGAAAGAGTTGTTCAAAGGAGAGATATGTAGAGAGCAAGAAGACAATTAAGATAGTACACTTAGAATTAAACTAGACCTAGCATCTTGGATTAGTTTAGGTTCCTCAAAAGTACCACAGAATAGGGTGGGAAAGATTTCACCTTTGATAAACTAGCAGAGCTCAATTTTCCTTTTTTAGACATTCCAAAGTGAAAAGGTGAAGGTAAAAGTCAGAGTAGGCCCCCGTCCCTATTAGAAATTAGGATGCTAGTACTTTGCATTCCAATTGTCAAGTCTTAGAACTTCACAAAGTTACTACCCCTCTAGTTGTTAATTTTCTGCCATATACTACTAGAACGATCATGGCTACTCCATGGGCTACAGCAACAGGGCCATTAGCACTAAATGCTTATCATCCACTCCTAACTGGTTCAAGGAAGAATTTCCATAAATTCACAGATGATGGGAAAGTCACTACAAATGAACACATTAAAGCCTTCTTTGCGGCTACCCATATATTAGGGGTGGGACATGAACATGTTGTTGTAAGGTTGTTCGTAGAGACCCTTATAGATAGTGTAGTAGATTGGTTTTATCATCTACCGAACAGCTCAATAACTGATTGGGACATGATGAGAACTAAATTTGAGGCCAGATTCAAAACTGTAGAAGATGAAAACACCTTGCTAACATAGTTGACTTTAATTAAGAAGAAACCAACTATGAGCATGAAGGATTTTGTTGCCAATTTCAATAAGATTAATAGAAAAAATCCTACTGTTGATAGAGCCACACGTAGCAATCTAAAAACTTTCTTTATTAGTTCTATGCCTCTAGATATTAATTATGATATGAGAAGAGCATGCCCCACTAATCTGGCTAATGCATAGAAGAAAGCTATTGAATGTGAGGATGATTTAATTTCTACAAGAAAATGGAAATGAGAACTTCAAACTAAGGGGAGTTCTAGTAATACCACATCATCAGAAGAGATGGTTCAGAACTTGTCCAATGAACTAGTAGCAATGAAAAAGAAATTACTCGGATTCAATAGCTCTTATCAACAGAATTACCAAAACTCACCAGGAAGAAGCAATGAAAGTAGATTCACACAACTTATAGGTTCACAACCTAGGTTGCAAATTGAAGTAGCACCAAAAAAAGGAAATATGTGCATCTTTCATTTGACCATAGATCATGACAGTGAGAATTGTTTGGAGATTGTTCATATGATGTAGTTGTTATCTACTAATGAATTAAATATTGCAGCTCCATGTTGAGAACTTAATTCGTGTTCAAATGGTGGCTCTGGAAATTTATTTTTGGAATATGAATTGGATTCTGAATCAAAAGGAAAGTGTTACAAAAGCATTGATGGAACTTCATACATAGTACTTACCCATGGACAAAGGATGAAGAATCAAGCCTCTAGTCATACTCACAGAGATGACTCCAATCCTTCTATGAGTAAAGTGCATATTGATCAAGAAACATCCACTTCACAAATGGGTAAAGACAAAACATCTTTTGATTTCAGTCAATTTTGTGAAGAGTCAATAAGAATTAAGAGATTAGTGGATAGATGTAAAGGGGGTATCTCAAACTTGAATCATAATGTGACTATTGAAATTGAAGATGAAACCTTAACATCTAGCTTTTTTAATCAAGAAGATTGTACTATTTTAGCAACCTTCCCTAGAAAAAAGCTTGAACCTTTTTGTATTTCATTGTACATCAATGGATGTAAACTTAGTAATTGCATAATAGATTCAAGTTCATCAGATAATGTTATGCCATATTCTATAGCTAAAGCTTTGGGACTAAATCTTACTAAAGTTCATGGGAGATGTTAGTCTATGGATGCCAAACAAGTCCCTTTACTTGGATAGATCAAAGATGCTCAAGTAGCCTTAGCTTCGCATCCAAAAAAGAAACTCCTATCGACTATCCTAGTAGCTGATATTCTAGCAAGCTATGGACTTCTATTAAGTAGAATTTTTTGGTGAGACATGGGAGGAGAAATAAAACTAGATTGGTCTCAAGTAGTGATACCTATTGGGAATAAGAAAGTCAAATTAGAACCTGAAGAAAAAGAAAAGTTTATAGTTTTGAAATTAGATGATCCTAAAGCTCAAATTCTATATCAAGAACTAGAATTCAGCAACTATATGTTGTTTACTGAAGAAGGTATGAATGAACAAATAGATGAAAATCTACGTGATAATATTTCCAATGAAAACAAAGATGTACCAAGCATCTGGACACTTGAATTTGATAGAAGTTGTTCCTCTTAAGAATTTGGAGCAGGTTTAGTATTGATATCCCTAGAAGGAGAACCTAAACCTATGGCTTTCAAATTGGAATTTGGGAATACAAATAATACTGTAGAATATGAGGCTTTATTACTGGGATTAATGTCAACAAAGGAAAGAGGGATAAATATTTTAAAAGCTCAAGGTGATGCCGAGCTTATTGTAAAGCAAGTAAAAGGGCAATATTCTTTTAAAAACCATAAGCTTAAAAATTATAGGAATAGAGTCTGGGATGAGATTGAAGGTTTAGATTCTTTTTCTATTGAAGCAGTTCCAAGGGAGATGAATACCAAAGTTGACTCCTTACTAGTTTCTACCTCTTTATTGCTCCCTCATCCAAATTTCAAAGACAAGAAGTACCAAATTGAAATTGTATATTGATTTGTCATCCCAAATAACACAGAATCTTGGCAGGTCTTCAGTGTTGATGAGAGTTTGCAGATGTCTTTAGAGAATGACAAGTCTAGTTTTGAACATGAGTCCAGTGAAGGTGATCATGAAAGCTCTGATGTAATTGAGAAATGGGGTCAAAATGGAGAAGTTCCACTAAAAGGTAATACCATTCCTCCATATTTAGTGGATTTAGAAAAAAAAATTAATAGGCATGATGCTTACATAAAGAAAAAGAGAGTGGAAAGGGGACCTACCATAGGCGAATATGAAGGAGTTAACATTGGAGACATTCATAATCCCAAACTAATTAACATTGGGAAGTGTTGTTCACCTGAAGAAAAAGAGGCCGCAAAGAATCTATTTATGGAGTATAGAGACCTTTTTTCTTGGAGTTATGAAGATTTGAAAAGCTATAGAGATGGGAAAGTAAAACATCAAATTTTGCTTAACCTTGATGCAATCCCTTTTCGGAAAAAAATAGAGGAATTATAATCCTAAGGTTGCAAATGCAATTTTTTGGGAGGTAAATAAGATGTTGAAGGTGAGGATAATTTACCCCATTCACCACTCCACCTGGGTAGCCAATATAGTACCTATCAGAAAGAAGAATGGAGAGATAAGGTTCTATGTTGATTTCTGCAATTTGAAGTAGGCATCTCTAAAAGATAACTTCACTTTCCCCAATATGGATTACTTACTGAAAATTGTAGTGGGATCTGAAATGATGTCTATGCTAGATGGATTCTTTGGTTACAATCAATTTGAAGTAGATGAGAAAGATCAATATAAGACAACATTCACTACCCCTGGGGTACATTTGCATATCATAGAATGCCTTTTGGGCTTATTAACACTGGTGCTACATTCAAAAGGTGCATTAGTAAGACATTCACTGATTTGAAAGACTAAATCATAGTCATATATCTAGATGACCTCACTATGTTCTCAAGAAAAAGAAAAGATCATATGGAAGATTTAAGGAAAGTACTATAGAGGTGTAGAGAGCATGGAATATCTCTTAACCCAAAGAAGTCAATTTTTTGTGTGATAGAAGGAAAGCTTTTGGGTCATATAGTGTCCCAAGAAGGCATTAGAATCAACCTTGAAAGAGTAGAAGCTATTTAAAGATTAAGTCTACCCTTAAGAAAAATAGGGGTTAAGTCTTTTTTTGGACAAGTAAATTTTCTCAGAAGATTTGTGCCTAATTTTGCATAAACCACTAAACATATAGTAGACATGATGAAAGTAAATTCAAATTTTAAATGGAATGAGACAAGAAAATAAGCTTTTCAAGATATAAAAACTACTATTGCTCATGCCCCAATTTTGAGTCATCCAAATTATAAACAAGATTTCTTTATTTATTGTTATGCCTCTGAGCATACTTTATCTGCAATAGTTATGCAAGATAATGATGAATGGGTACAAGCTCTGATAGTTTTTTCGAGCATACCTTTGAAAAATCATGAACTAAAATATTCACAAATTGAGAAGCATTCTTATGCAGTAGTCAGAGCACTTAAGAATTTCCAATTTTATATCTTACATTCACACTCTGTTGTCTTTGTCCCAGACATAGCAGTAAAAAGTGTACTAACACAACAAGAAGTAGGTTGCAATGTAAGAGGAGCATAAGTAGAAAAGATATAGGAATATGATATTGAGATTAAACCTACAAATTTGATAAGAGGGAATCCTTTATGTAAGGCAATTGCAGAGAAAAAAATCACTAGAGAGTCAAAAGAACTGGGTGAGAAACAATTGGTTCTAGTTGTAAGTCTCCACTATCCATGGTTTGAACACATCATTTACTTTTTAACATATGGTGAATGTCTAGAGGGTGTAAATGTAAAGAAAATAAGAGACCTTAAATAGAAAGCAACTAAATATGTGATATGTGATGGTAAGCTTTTCAAAAGAGCTATTGATGGTACTTTCCTTAGGTGTGTAGATAAGAAGCAACAAGAAAAGTTGTTGAAGACATTTCATGATGAAGCTTTTCGTGGACATTTCTCTTCTTCAGTCACAACATTTAAAATACTAAGGTAGTGTTATTACTAGCCTAGGATGTTTAAAGATGCATATGCTTGGGTAGAAAAGTGTGAAAAGTGCAAAATGTTCTCTGGATGTCCCCAACTAGTTGCCCTACCATTGAGACGTGTTATCACAGAAGGGCCTTTTCAACAATGGGGCCTTGATTTTATTGGTCCTATTAATCCAACATCTAGTGTTGGTCATCAATATATAATAATAGCAACCGACTACTTCACTAAGTGGGTAGAAGCTCAAGCTACAAAGAAGACTACTTTCAAGGTAGTGTGTGGATTCATAAAAGAGAACATTTTAGTCAAGTTTGGTGTTCCTATCAAACTAGTGATGGATAACGCATCTTATTTTTCTTCAATTGAAATTATTGATTTTTGTTTTGAGTATGGGATCACCATTGGTCATTCATCTTATTATTTCCCTCAAGGGAATGCCCAAGTAGAATCTAGTAATAAGAACTTAATTAATATTGTGAAGAAACTAGTTTTAGATAATTAGACGACCTAGCACAAGAAACTTCATGAGGCACTCTGGGCAGACAGAGTGACACCCAAAAGGGCAATCGGTATTTCCCCTTTTGAACTGGTTTAAGGAACTAAAGCCAATTTGCCTCTACCTCTGGAGTTAATGATGACCAAGCTTAGAATAGTAATTAATGATGATGTCTATAAAAATGGTTTGGAGAAAAGGATCCTATATCTAAGAAAACTTCAAGAAGAAAGGAGAGAAATTGTGGACCATATTACACATCATTAGATGCGAATGAAAGAACTATTTGATAAGAGAACAAGGCCATGAAAACTCATGGTGGGAGATAGTGTGCTACTTTGGGATAAAATAAAGGCTCCGAAAGGAATGAATAAGAAGTTTGATAATCTATGGAAAGGTCCATTTAGAATTCACCAAACATTTGAGAATAACTCTTTCAAATCAGCTTATGAGGATGGTGAAGTACTCCCCCTAACTTACAATGGTTAGGATTTGAAGCTCTATCAAGTTTCAAATTGAAAATAGGTAACCCCTATAGTGTACTATAGTTAAACTTAGTGTCCTATGAGTGCCTTAGTTAGCCTTTTCCTTTCTGTTCTCTTTTCCTTGTGTTTTTTTTTTTGGGTTTTGTTTTAGTTTTTGTTGTGTTTCCACCTTTTATATTCTTTTGTAAAACCAGAGATTTTGAGTTCCTCGCTTGGGAATACTCTACCCAAGTTCCCAGTCAACGCCAGTTGTTGCTCCACTTTTTACTATAGTCCAATTTTGCAAAGTGGAGGATTTAACTCATAATTTGTTTAGGCCAATCGAGTCAGTTGGTCCTTCCTTCCTCAAGTGTTAAGTTTCTCCATCAGGTTTCCATCTTTTCCATTTTCCCACATTATGTAGCAAGGTGGGTATTCCTTATTGTAATGAGTCATGTGAGTAGTCTAGATCCTTACTTGATGGAGATTCTTGAATAATGCTACCTTAGATGAATTTACTTGCAGCTCATTTGATCCTAGTATAAAGAAAGTTGAACTGGTAATAAATCAAGTTTCTTCTTCTCCTTAGAAAATTTTTGCACCCCAAAGGTGAAACTCTATAGAGATCTATAAATGGTATTTGCAGGTTGAAACAAGGAAAGGTGAGTCATAATATGGATGGATCATTTAAGTATTATAATTTTTTCATAGTGGGAATCACTCGGAACTCACTAGGATGATTAGAATAAGCATTGATAGAAAACTAAAAAATTGCTTCTCCTTTGCCGGGTTTCGAACCAAGAAGTAAGTCTTTCGAAAAGGCCTAAATAGAAGGGTAAAGTTGTTAGTGGGCCCCATTTTTCACTTGCAAATCCTTTTTTATTTTTTATAAAGGCTTATAGTAAACTGCTTAAGGAAAAAAAGGTAAAACAAAAGCGTAAGTGAAAAAATGGGAATTGCCTTCTCCATTGTGAGTTTTCTACCTTCGAGAGAAATTTTCCACATCTAATGAAAAATAGCTACTGCAAGCATGGTAAGTGTTTGAATTGATGACCAGATATGTTTGGGATAGAAATGGAAGCAAATTAGTTAAATTTGTAAGGATATTTTGAGCGAAATCTAGTCAAGTGGATTTTTCCCCAAGTAGTACTCCATTCTTATTTTTTCAAGACTATGTGAAAATGGAAAGGTAAGTTAGTAATAAAGGAGAGTTACCATTGGGCCAATCGAAATAGTGAAATGACAAAGAGAAATCTGTTAGAACCCTTATATTTACTAATCCAACAAATTTATCCTTAAATTCATTCGTGTGGCATAGATTGTTGAATTTAACGAGAAAATTAAGGGTTCTTATATAAAGAAGAACCTAACAGAATTTCAAATCATTGCCTTACTGTTATACTATTATATTGAATAGTGCTTTGGAAAAAATTCAAAGTTTAGGGTTCATTTCATTACATTATCACAATTGTTGAATTTCTATCATTCTATATCAGGCAAGATGGCATCAAGATTCTCTAGTTTTGATGAGCTAGGTGGAATCAAGTCAACATGGAAGAGTATCTCTAATGCTTTGTTACATTTATTTGATATGAAATATTTTTAGAGAAGGCTAAGAATTGAGCTAATTCATCCTATAATGGAGAAACTTCAAGGAAGTGGACTAGTGGAGGCAGGGGAGTTTCCTATCACAATACAAGCTCTTAAGCTAATTGTGGAATGTATCAATCATTAAAACCCAGAAACCAAGCAGATCTTATTGCCTAATCAAATGGTATTGATTTCAATTGATAGGCAAATGGTGATGAATTGTCTAGAGATTCTAAAATGAGAGGAGTTCTCTGAGCTAACAATCAGAGGAGCCATGTTTGAATTCTCCCTAAGGAAGATGGTGTGACCAAAGGAAATCATGAACTCCTAGTTCCAAAAGCCCAAGGGAGCAAAAAGTAAGGTCCCTAAAACCTTGTTTGGCATGGATCTTAAGCCCAAAATTGTGGATATTTTGGTCCTCTTGCATCGACTAAAAGGTGAGGTAGAAGCACTCAATTTTATAGAACAATACTTCTTTATGGTGCAAATTATCTGCTCAAACACACAATATGTTGACTGGGCATTTGAATTTAGTGAACATATTTCTAGGGCTCTTAGTGTAGCCAAGTTTTATAATTCATTTTATATGTCATCTTTCTTGATATATATGTTGGCTTCCCTACAATTATGGCCGAGACTCTCCAGAATAGAGAATTTTCGCAAAAATGTAAAAAGCTATGAGTTTTATCCATGCTTGCAGTTACAAAATAGCTATGTGTAGTATATCTAGATTAATGATGCATTCACTATGAGAATCTATAGGGAACTCCAAGGGTGTCCAAAGTGGACGTTTAGCCTAGAAGCAATGGCAGTCATCAGCCAGTTCGATTGTTATTTTATTCAATTCACGTCTTTCTCTTATTTGCATCTTGCAACATTTGATAGATTTCCCCTGAAGCTACCTAGATATTCAGATGATATGATTGTGCTCATTGAGATCATTAGGAAGGTAATCCAAGTAATGTGCTGAGCACCAGGTTGAGAAAGAAGGGGTATGAATTTGCCATAAAAGTTAGAGTTTATAGTTGCGAATCAAGATCTGATGGAAAGAACATACTCGAAGCATTCAAGAACAAATACAGACTGGAGGAGTATGAAATGATAAGGCCCATGTTTCATCCAAATGGGTATGCTAGAGATGTGCTTCAAATTGGAAGTGTCATCAAACATGTAACTACTATAGAAGATTACTAAGTTGATTACAAAGATGAGCTAGAGAGATGAGACCATGTATTTTCTAGACTCACAGTAGATCAAATAAAGACCTATGGCATTGATTTGGATGTGGAAGGGCTAGAAGATGATGGGTAAAATATGTATAGTAATACATATTTGACCAAATTGAGAAACATCCCAATCAGCTCCAAGTCGTGTGTAAATATAGAAGAAAATATTGATGTTATGATGGCCCAAATCATCAAGAGAATCAAGAAATGGGTTGAGTACATAGGAAAAAAAAGTTGGAGTAGGAGCAAGACTACTCAAGCTTCTCTAGCTGCTACTACTCCCACTTCCTATCAAAGCGCTACACCGAGTATTACAACTTTGACTACTCAAGGATCGACTCAATCTGTAGGAGGAGGTGATCAACCCCTAGAGAAGAATATTTCAATAGCTCCAACTTGCCAAGGAGGTTCTCTACTAGTGATTGGAGCTCAGGCCAGTACTGAAGAAAAAGGTACAAAAGCCCCGAAGGATGGAACCACCATTCCAACCTCACCTCCTCACACCACTCCAACTCCATCTCCACATGCTACTCCAATTTTATCTCTCTGTGTTACCCTAGTTTCATCTCCTCATCATAGCCCTACACTATCTACAGGTGCTTCTCTTTTGAAGCCAAGTAGTTCTCCCATCTAGATAGTAGAGATTGGAGATGATAAGAGTAGCAACAACAAGTCCACTAAATCTAATGAAGCTGCAAAGAGAACTCAAGAAGAAGAGAGTGTCTCAGGTTCATCTTGGCTCCTCTCTCAAGATCTAAAGAACCCCTTTTCTACAACAATAGTAGTAATGACTCTAGTAAAGAAGAAAATGTTCAACATAGAGTCACTTGGAATGGCTTCTAAGGTGATTGGTACAAAGTCTTGGTTTGAAGACACCTTAGAAAGAAAAAGAAAAAGGAAAGATGAAAGTGTTCCTACAAAGGATGTTGTGTCTCAAGTGGTATGCTCTTGGTCAGCCATAGTAAAAGCTAAGAAGTTGAAAACTTTGTCCATACTTGGGTAGGATCTAGAGACTGGACATTTGACTATAAAGATTGCAAAACCAAATAAGGCAGGGTGGATTGAGGTTATGATTCTTGAAGACTTAATTCTACATTCAATTGATCTTGGAGAGGCCGAGCATGATACAAAAGTTGTCTTATGGAGATCAGGCAATGAGATAATAGAAGGCTAGTTAGAAAACCTCAAATTATCAAAGATTAAGATGAAAGTTGAGATAGAAGAACTCAAAAGATTCATCAGGTAGCTAGTTGTTGCATTGACAACCATTACTGGTGTGCCTGCTACTAAAATTCCTATAGCAAAAGAAGTGCAAGCTTTCATCTCACAGCTCTAGAAAGATAGACATTTTGGTCAGATTGGGAAAGAGTGGATTGATAAACTCAATGTAGATGGAGTTTCTCTGATTGGTCAAACTGGGAATGTTATCCTTTGATTGGAGACTGAGAAAGATAATATCTTGTCTAATCAACACACTCAGACCATGGAGAAAGAAAGATGTGATGAGTGTATTTCTCTCCTAAAAATGATTATTCAGATGAAGGAAAAGGAGGTGATTGAAGTAAAAATTTTGAAGAAAGGAACTGAACCCCTCTTTGAATGGCTCTAGGGTATGCAATTCAAGCTAGAGATGATTCAAGAAGCTAAAAAAGAACTCAAGGAAATAGAAGATAAAGTGAAGAGAACTTAAGATAGGGCATTTGAATTGATGAAAGGATTACACACTGACCCACAAACTAGTGGTCAAGGGAGAGCCCTTATTAGAGTAGAGATAATGAAGAACAACTTCTCCATGTATTTAAGTAACCTGTCAGGAATGGTTTCAAGCATCTAAAATAGAGTGACAAAGCTACAGACACTAGGTGGATGCATACACATAGCTACTAAAGAATTGATAGCACATCTAAATTTTGTGATAGAGTTGGCTCGAGAAAATTCAAAATGGCTCTTAAGATTCACTAATGAAAATATGCCTAGTCATGAGGAATTAGTTCCCATTATCGTTGTTGCTAAGGCATATAGGGTGAAAGTTGAAAAGGGGAAGAAGTCTAAATGATTTGATGATGCCTCCTTTTCACTTTCTTTTGTAGCTTCAACTAATTTTGTAAAATTTTTAATATGACAAACTGACATCTTGCCATTTGTCTCCTTAGAAGATGAATTGATTAAAATTCCTATTGTAATAGTCATCTCTCAAAATCTATATGTATGAAGTTGAATGATTAATGAAGGGTCAGAAAAATTTTTTGTGTGAAGTACTATTTGTTGTAGAGACAATTGAATGGTATTTTATTTCAAATCATTTTCCATTCTAGTACATATTGTGATTAGTTAGTATTTCATTTCTATATTGCAAAGAATTAAAGAAGAATAGAGTTTCATTTCCCTTGTTTTCCAGAATACAAATGAATGTAATAAGTATTGTTATAATTCATTTAGAGAAAGGATTCTGTTAGTTTTTCCCAATTCATCAATTGTAATTTAGATTTGAGTTTGGCTTAGTTTAGCATCAGTTGATTATGCGAATGGATTTATGAATTCATAAGATGTATGGGTACACAAATCTGTTTTAGTATTGAGAAGTTATTATCTACATGAGTTGGATTTAATTTAGGTCTAACTTGGTTCTTCCTCTATTTTTCTCGAGTTAAGAACATACCAAAAAGAAGTTTAGGAAGAAAATAAATTTCATTGCAAATTTTTTTTAGGGAGTTATACCTATCAATTTAGAGGAAAGCTTAATTATTCACAAGAGGCTTTCCAATTGTTTGTAATTAGATATTGTTCTTAATTGGGTAATAAAGAGTAATAATATAAAAGAACAATGTGTTTACCAACAATTTTTCATGCTTGGAGACTAGAATGATGTTTGATATCCATTTAGCGTAACCAATACTGCAAATGAAATGAGCTTTCAGAAGCTTGTTTAGTTCATCTTTGACAAGCAATGCAACATGAGGATACATTTTCATAATTTCTATTTGACTTGTTTAAATCCTAGTGCAATAGAAAGTGATGCATAATGAGATTAGGATCTAATCCTAGCATGTCTGTGTATGTCCATGCAAAGTTTATCTTTTTCTATTTGAAGAACGTAATGAATTCCTCTTTCTCTTCTACAGATAGTGACTATGCAATATATATCATGTGAGGTTGTTCCTTTATTTCCAAGTTGATCAACATTGATGATCTTTCCTAAAAATGACTAGGAAGTGCATCAAATATCTCATTTGTAGGTGCCTCAGAGATGTTTTCACCCTTGGATACATCTTTTATTTTTACCTTTTTAGGTTTTGACACTAGTACAATGTGGTTTTCATCATCAAACCTTTCATTTCTTTTCTTTTTAATTATATGACTTAGATATTTGATATCAGAATTAGTCATGTTGATGCTTTGTTTTCTGGTGGAAGACATTACTAGTTCGATAATGTTTAAGTAATAGGAAAGAGCATAGGCATTCTATAATGTGAGGACTTTACTAGATGCATTATAATTCTAGTCTATAAGCTCAATATGGGTGAGTGAAAGAGATGTGGTGGCTTGGACAATCAATTTGAGACCTAGAGTGGCTTCATCCACAAGTGTTTTTGAATGCCTTTGAGCACTAACATCATCAATTGAAGAATCAAGGAAACTAGTTTGATAGGAATCATCCAACCTAATCCTAGATGATTCACCTACTTTGAGGAGGTTTTCATAGACATGAACTTGATCTATGTCTTTATCTATAGTTATTTTAGAGACATTTGAATTCATACTCTAAAGAATCTTTACTGCATAGACATAGACTATAGAACTCCCCAATAGCGATGGGAACAAACTCACCTTCATCATCTAGATTTTTACAAAGGTACTCAATGTGTAAAGCATGACTAGACTATCCTTGTTTGGGTTGAGTATGATGTGAATTAGTAGTATCATTAGAGGGATCACTATCACCATCCATGGTGCTGACACATGGTACAAAGTCATCTGGTTCTACAAAGAATTTAGCTAGATCATCAAGAATTGGATAAGGATAAGGGTCCTCATCATCATCATTATCTTCATGGTCATCAAACTTAGCTTATGATTCATGTTCAAGTGGACTCCCAGGTTCTAGTATGAATTTGTTAATCCTTATATAGAAAGGAATCTTCTTGAAGCCAAGGCCAGATGTGTCTCAATTTCTTCTACCTGTTGCTTTGAAAGGATTAATTAGACCATTATTGTTGCATCTAATAGGACCATTTACCTTATAGAAAAATCATTGCATGATTCTTAGACCAAGACCATAATTAGGATTAATCTCTCGAGCCTATTTTGTGAGGTCAACTGGAGCTTCCTCTTTGTAGAGCCATGCAAAAATGGCTCTATTTTCACTTTCATCCTATAGAGGGACTATAGCTTTGAAAAAAGTACCATTATACTCAGTTTGAGGTGTCAAGAGAAATGGTCTCTTCACTTCACATGGTCTCCCATAATGATGGGGAGAATCGAGAAAAAATGTCAAAGACATGATTGGTTCTATGTGATATTCACCTATCCTAGTTTCTTTTAGTTGGAGTGACTATTCAATTTTCTTTAGCTTGTTATCATGATAATCTATAGATTCCCTAACAGTAGGTACAAATTTTTTAGCATCTTTCAACATATTATAGGTATAGCTAGTGCTTGTAGGTATGGTGACTTCAGAGCCATGAAATAGAAATTTTACACATTGATGACAAGTGGATGGCACAACATGCATCTCTTGTATCCATGGTCTTCTTAGTAGTATATTGTAAGCCAAGGGAATTTCAAGGACCTAACAAGTGACATCCCTTTCTACAGGACCAACACGGAGAGGCAACACCACAAAATTTAAAGATTTTCTCTCAACTTCATCATATGCTTTGATATCAATCTTGCGACGAGGATCAATGTCCTTCTACAGAATCATCCAATTGTATGAGAAAAGTATAAGAGACAATTTTTAAACCAACTCCATTATCAATGAGCACATGATGGACACATTTCTAATGTATCATGACCTCAACGTGTAGAGGTTGATTATGTAGGTGAATCATTAAATTGTCATGATTCTTAGAAAAAAACATATAGTAAGGTGAGGTTAGATGACCTATCATAGATTGGAACCACTCAAGATCAAGATCTTTAGGGATGTTTACCCCAATGAGGACTTCATCAAGAATCTTCCTATGAGTAGGCAAGATTTGAGCAACTCAAAGATTGTGATTTGAGCATTAGTTTGTTGTAACTTATCAAGGATGCTATAGCCAGTAGCCACAAAAGTTGTTGCAAGTTTTGCACCTTTTCCAAATGGGCCAGCAAGGGGTTTGTCTTTGTTTTGTTCTAACCTAGAAGTAGAAGGCCTAGGGCCTTTAAGAAACAACTTAGCACAAGAACATGTAACATCATTAGAATAGGATTGCAATGATCCATTGTCAAATTTGTTGGAAGTAGGGCCCCTTAAGAAAAATGATATCTTAGGTTTATTGTTATCTTGCTTGTCCTTGATGGTAATAACGTCATAGTACTCAAACTCCGTAGGTTCAACCATGTTGATCACATTTTCATCATTAGAGTACATATAGTTGACCTTGTTGTTAGGTTTTTGGTTTTGAGCTCTCTCCTTTTTCATAAGGCTATAATAGCTCCTTGAAATCCTTGTGATCTAAGTTCTTGTTATGTCCATCCACAACAATGTCACCATCATCAATTAAGTCTTGGACTTTGTGATGTAGGTTAATAAAGTTGCTAGTTTTGTGACCTTTTTTTGGTATTTTCAAAATGTAGTTTCCTTCCACCATGGTGGTCAAGGTTGTGGATCATAGGGACAAGAGTTATCTAATGGAGAGATGAGTTTTTTTTGCAGCAAGGTCTTGTAGACCACATCAAAAGGTTCACCAAGAGATGTGTATTCTCATTTTGGACATGACACCAAAGATGGGCTCTTAAGTTTCTTTCCAAACATCTTATTGTAAGGAGGAGATTTATCAACATTCTTGGATGCTTTGAGATTGTCTATAAGGTTAAAGGCCACCTTAGTAGGTTTAGGAGTGATATTTTCAACAACCCCATCATGTACAACCTCTTGGTTTTTGTTCACATACTTGGATTTTTCCTTGTTAGAGGTGGATCCTCATTTATTATCCTTTTGAAGGGTTATTTGACACTTTTTTACCATGAATTCCTCTATGTAGATAGCCTATGTGACCATATTTTTGATGGTGCATGGACCTTGAAGTTGAACTCTATACCCAAAATTAGATAGGAGATAATAGTGAAGATGTCAAGCTTTTTTGTTTCTTGAATTTTTCATGAATATTTGGTGTAAAGTTGTCTCCATCTCTGAAAGAATGTGAGGAAATGTTCCCCAACTCTCTATTGAAGATTACACAAGTCTCAGATGTTAACCAAGTGTTCTATGTTGTGAGAGTACTATTGGACAAACAGGTTAGCAATCTCATCAAATATTTTGATACCCATAGGCAAGTGTACAAGCCACTCCATAGCTTGAACACCTAGACTTCTTGGGAATAAATGCATGAGATATGTCCCATTATGCATAAATTCCATAGACAAGTCCCTAAATTCTTGCAAATGATCTTGGGGATTAGTAGTTCCAAAGTATTTATCTTATTTAGGTAACTCAACTTCTCTTAAAAATGAAGGAATTCCTATACTCTTGTCAAATGGGAATGGACAAAGAGAATCTAAGGTGTATGTTTTCATAGATCTATCTTTATCACACATCATTTAAGCTAGTTGGTCTTGCAAGATTTTTAGTTGTTTTTGCAGTTTGGAAGTATTAGTTTCCTCTTTAGGTGTAATGATAGTTTCAACGTTGAAGTGATGAGGTAGCTTCACTTCCTCTTCGAAAAGTTTGAGAAAGTATTTCTCTTTCTCTTTGTTAAGCAAGATTCCCATGACCTTCTAGAAGTTTTTGTATTTATGACATTGTTTAATGTGTTCAGGAAGTATTTCTACCTCCTCCTCAGTCTCATAAGTGTAGGGATCTTTTTGTTTCTCATTCATAGGTTGTTCTTGGTCTCTACTATGTTCACCACATTCAAGTTCATGATTAGCCATTGTAGGAATGTGAACAGTTTTAGTATGTTTTGATTGGAATGTGACCTTTCCTAGTTTTGGGATCCTCTTGATACAAGGGGTTGTTGGTTTGTTGTAAGTTGATAGAGAACATTCTTTGAACATGAGGTGATCTAATAGGTGAAGGAGATCATGAAGACTCCTCACTAGATGAATCAAACATAGATCGTGTATGAACTCAAAAGTGACCTTTTCCATGATTATGACCCCTAGCTTTACCTCATCTAAGTCTAAGGGTATAAAACATGTTTCCATTTCTTGTTTCCATAGTCATAGGCAAGGGAAAAAAGAAAAAACCTAGACAAGGACCACACTAGAACATAGTCTCAAAAAAGTAAGATAAGAATGATGTATACAAAGGTATGAGTAGTCTAAGTAATGTCTAGAATGATCAAAAATTATGAATATCATGACATAAAGTATAACAAGCACCAAAGGACAAGAACAAGATAACTAAGAGATGAGACTAGTTTAAGTATAGCTCACAAGTCATTAGCTATGCAGGATAGTGCTATTTCAGACTGTTAGTAGATAGAACAGAGGTAAACTATTGCAGGTAACAAACCAAAGTTAGAGTGTAGATAGCTCTAATAGAGGATATAAATAGTTTTAGGATATGACTCTATGTGAAGATTCTTAGGGAACTACACAACAAAGTGCAATAAAGAAGGCAAAGACATAGAAAAATAAATTTTGACCAAGATTCTCATGCAAGGACTTGTACAAAGCCATGTGAGGATGTGCTAAACTAATAATAAGATAGGATTGTAACAAAAGGACAAGTTTTCAAGATCTTGTGTAGAGATTTTCATAGGTCCATGTGAAGACCTAGATAGGGCTACATGAAGAAATGCCAATTCAAAAAGGAACTAGCATCAAATCTTGTGAAACTCAACCCAAAAATAGGGAACAAACTAACAAGTGAGACTAAATTTTGAAGAGACCTTTAAGGTTTCAGACTATTATGGACAAATTGTTGGTTATCTTGATAGATTTTAGATAAATAACAAGGTTGGTTTTCAAGTTGTTCAAAAACATTTGGTTTTGAACAAGAAAAGTTTGCTTTCAAAAAGACACAGGAATCAAGGAGTAGTCTAATACGATCCAACCACGGATAAAGCAATGCAGAAGGACTAGGGAGTCTTGACCTTTAGTTTGTTTAGATAGGTTTGGAAAAGTTTAAGACTTGATAAAAAAAATGCTTTATCCCTATAACCAAAAATAGTAGAGGAAGCAAAACCTTTCTCCTACAACTTATGTGCATGCATTCACCTCACATAGTCATGTCACCCCACTACCACTAGAGGGTGCATTTCCTTTTTGTGTATTCCAAGGGCTCAATAACATAGATTTCAAATAAAAACCTCTATGGTAGGGGTCAAGCATGCATACCACCTTCTAAAACCTAGGTACATGCCTATGGAAAGTTCTATAGGAGAGATTCTTCCCCCTCCTTGCACAAAGATTACCCCCCCTTTCAGAGGTGAACTAGGTAGCAACTAACTAAAAAGTTTTTACTTGGCTTGAATTCATATTAATTCTCACTGGCTCCACAAGAGGAGTTGTGACTAATAGCCCACACCAGCATCTGAAAGTGCACACACTTGACTAGCAAGATTGGGGTTGGCACTGATAGTGCAACAGATAGAACCTCCTCTTGATATGAGATATCAAGAATCAAGAGGAAGAAACTAATATGGTTGTGGAGTCTTTCACTCTACAAATATTCTTTATTATAGTGAGTTGGAATCTTTGGCAAAAGGAGTGTGCTCACTTGGGTTGTTCTTGGAAGTTGGATTGGTTTAATAGGCTATCCAAGGGTTGACTCAAACTAGTGGTTTGGATCTAAGGGTCTGAGTTTCTAATTTCCATCAAGGGGAAAGAGCATACTCCTCTACCTGATCACCTTACCCAAACACACAAGACATGTTAATCATCAAGTTAGCTCAATCAATTCAAACTTGTCCTTTGTCAAGATTTTGATTCCCTAAAAGCAAATCATCATCCCTTCATTGAAGAGGACTCATACTAGAGAACCACTAACTTTATTTACTCCTTCGGATGCCATGTTTCAAAGGCTTCTAGGTTTTTGATTTACTCTTGGTCATGACTTCCAAGTGATAAAGAGCACACTCCCCTATTCCGTTGTCTTGCACCCTACAAAGTTTACAAGCCCTAGTTATACTATGAGTGGAAAGAGGAAAAAGACATGACATTTGAAGTAGGTTTGAGATTGACATTTGACATGCATTTCTTTGGCAATCGTCCTACAATCACATAGTCAGTACATGTTTGATGTGTTTATATAAAGGTGTCTTCATCAAAATGTCCTACAAACCATTGTTATGCTGCAGAAAACCATAAATCATAAAGAAAATGCTTTAGAGAAAATATGTTAGTCGAACAAAATGATAAACTAAATTTTGGAAAAACTACATTTTTGCATTATAGTTGCAAAATTTTGCATGAAATCATACACAAACCCACATGAGAAAATGATGTGCACTGCATGAGAAACCATGCAATTATGTACTTTTTCACATGAGGAAGTGCAAAGAAAGAGGTGAAATCTTAAAATCTTTGCACGAAAATGAGATTTCTCATTCCAAAATTTGGAAATCTATATAGACGAATGTGAAAAAATTATTAAAATAATAGAAAATAAAGCATACAAGGCTAGAAAAATTTGATTTTCCTAGCAGCACAGTCGGTGCTAGAAATGTTCATGTGAATTGTCAGCCTTTAATTCTCACACACACTTCAACATAGTCTTAACCTGAGAGATCATCATAGAATGAAAATTGAATTTTTTATCCAAGTAATCTAATCAGTGTGACCTGTTGCCTTCTAACTAGAAGGATTTTGCCTTTGCTCCTAGATGAAGAAGTCGAAAACTAGACCTTTTAGCACAAATGATTTATGTAGCTAAATGAAAGTGTAATTAATCTAGATGAGAGATGCAATTTAATCTAGGAATGAAAAAATACATTTAAACTATATGTATGCATTATATTAAGGTAAATGATATTTAAAATGCTAGAAAGTAAGAGAATGATGAAAATATTAAGCAAATAAGTATGTAATTTAATTATAATTCAATGCAATTGAAATTCTAACCTTTTTAATGAGGAATCATAAGCCTCTTAAATATAATTCCTAAAATCAATCAATGGTTGAGATATACTCAAATCTATGGTCAAGAATGAAGCGAAGATCTAGTTAGGATGGAAGATTCCCATTGTAGGTGAGGTTAACCAACTTAGATCCTGAGTGTAATGAAACGTTAACTGGAGTTCACCTAAGTGTGAGAATAAGTGGATTAAGTCAATTCCAATTCAAGAGATAGGTCACTTGGAATTCCCATTCCTAAACTAAAGAGAAGGATTTAAAAGGTTATTTAATTTAATAAAATGAGATATGACCTCATAAATGCATATTTTAATTAATTGAATAATTGCATTCAATAATTAAAATGAGCATTATTAAATTTTTACATTTAATTCCATAGTACATTAGCTTTAGGAGATAATTTAATTTAATTAAAGCATAACCACTTTAAATTAAATTTTATCTAATCAATAGGTTCAATGTAGCTAATTTGAGTTGATACTTTAGGAATTAAATAAATAGTGTGACTAACATTTGTAGATTAGGGTTTTTTGCATCTTATAATTAAGTCAAGTAGCAATAATCAAAATGGGATTTTCCTAGTGAAATAGGACTTTAGGGTTGATCAAAATAGACTAGAATTGGTTGTCATGGAAATGAGCCAATTTTTTGGTATTACACTAGTGTAGCTCTTATTTTGGCTTCTTCTCTTAGCAATTCTTCCTACATATCAGTTAAGAATATGATCTTTGTGTAGTAGTCAGAGTTGTAACTCAGGTCAAGTTGCAATTGTTGTGTACTTGCGTTCAGATCTTCATCAATTTTAGAAAGTTTTTCTTTAATTTCTTTGGTGAAAATTGAAGTATTATAGAGTTTACCAAATAATGAAGTCACATTGTTGCAAGAGTCTCAAATGAGCCTAGAATAGTAGATAGATCTACTTGATGAATTGCAATCTTTAGAGCAATAAGCTCCAAAACCTTATTCTCAAATTTCTTCTTTTCTCTTTGCAGCAATTTCTCCTATCCATTCAAATCTTGATCAAATTTCTAGACTACCTCTACTAATTAAGCCAAAATTGATTAAGTGTCAACCTCTATGTTGAGTGCCTCTACTAGAATGTTCATTGCATCTTCAAGCACTTGAAATTCCTTATTTCTTTCATCTCTAAGCCTCTACTACATAGGTTTCTTCTAAAGAAGTTCTCCAAATATATGCATCTGATCAAGATAAATATTGGAGATATCCCAATTCAAAATAACAATCTCCTCATCAAGATCAATTTATTCTTCCTTCTCTTTTCCTTTACTCAAAAATTTTGTACTCAGTTCAGGCTTGGTATCAACTATCCTTGCACTTATTAATTGCATGTTAGGAATGGAAATAATAGTAGAAATAGTAGGACTAGAAGAAAAAGTAGATATTAAACTTATTGAAGAAATACCTTGTGTAACCAGAATTGATGGAGGAGGAATTGTTGATATCTTAGTAGATCAAGTACTTATCACTTCTATCAATGAAACACAAAGCTAAGTAGGCACAAAAATTGATTGAGTGCTTGTATTGGCAATGTTTGACATAATCAATTTTGTATTAGCTTTCTTTGAACTTGATGTTTTCAATGTTTTTTTCAAAGAATGATGAGGTGAGGCTATGACCATTGCTACAATCTTCTCTCAGTCAGTATCCAAGTTAATGTTCTAAACTTAAAGTAGATCTTCCATTGTAGCTTCCTATTCATGTCCCTATTCCTCATCATCTATATTTTCATAATGTGTTACCTTCTCATCATTAGTTTCCTCTTCCTTGTCATGTTCATCAACATCTTCACCCTTGACACTAACATGAACCACAAAATCACTCTATTTGTGAATATTAACAATGTTCTTTGATGTATTGGTGGCATTCCTTACCACATGTTCAATGCCATTCATCAATATAAGACAAGTGTTGAATCTCAAGATAAGATTTTCTTCATTCTTCTTGATGGATTCTTTGACCTCTTTTTCATTCAAGCTTAGCATTAGTTTCTTTAGGGTCTACTAATAAATATTTTTAGCAATTTCCATAGCATTCTTCCATCTTGGCTTGATTTTCTCCATTAATTCACTTGGAATATTGTAAGCATGTTGGTCTAGAGATTAGTTCCATTTACCCATATTTGACATTATCATGTCTTCTACTTGCTTCTACTCCTCTACAATTCTTATTTCCTAAAAGGTGGGTGGAGGCCATTTAAAGATCACATATCCTCCTTCTTTATCAAGTTTCTTCCTTAATGAACTCCTTGTGAATGTTGTAGTAGAGAGTTTTACAGGTTTGTATATAATAACCTTACCTTTATTCTTTACTAGATCTTCTTCCTCTGACTCCTCTTCATTTTTAATGTCTTTCCTGGAGATCCTTGGAACAAGGATGGATAAAAGCCAAACAACTTTTTTTTTTACAAGTATGAAAGTGCAAGACAACCAACATATGAAAATCACAAAGATTGTGACAAAAGATTGACAATCATCCAAACTCCAATGGATCTCCAAATGCCACTACTAACCAAAACAAGAAAATGAAAGAGATCACCCAAGTTGAAAGACAAAAATTGACTCTTAAAAATTGGATAAGTTTGAAATCTTGAAGCCTTGAAATTTCCTAGAATCTTTATCTGAGCTCATAGAGGTTTGGAACCTATCTTAACTGACTTGTTGCATATATTAAAATATATCTCAAGTTTAAGGAATTAAATATACTTCAACTTATACTTAAAAAATATATTTTAAACCCAATAGGAAATTTTTTTTGAACTAGGTATGTTTGAAACCTAAAAGGGTGCTCAAAATCAACTTCCAAACTTTTCTCTAACAAGCCTAGATAGCACTTTTTTTTTGCATGAGGCCTACAGAGTGCTAGATTCTTGCACAAAGATGTACTATACACCCTATGAAAATCTACTATCCACACAAAAAAGTGTACCAAATGGAGCAAGAAAGTACCAAGCCAACAACACAAACTTGTGTTGGGTTTTGTGTGAGGAAGTGCAAAGCTGCATGAAGAAACTCAACACACCACACGAGATCATGCATCCTCATGCAAGGATTCACAATTTCACATGGAATCCCAATCAGCATGCCCAAATTATAAAGGGTAAAATTATAAGGGATGAATTTTCTCCACACCAGGGAATACTAGATATGTATTTCGAGATGTAAACACTTGGACACACTACTGAAAGATATAAACAACATCTAACCATCTAACAAGTAAAAAGGGAAAGTATAGAAGGTAAAATCATAGTATACTAAAGCAACAACATAATAAAAGAAATAACATCACAATGAACAGTACAACCAAACTAAGTATGCAATTCCTCCTAACCATAATAGCATCATAAGGCCATCATGGACCCTAGCCATCCCCTGCACATAACATCCCAAGCTATCGATTGGGTCATTAGTACTATCATAAAGGGACATCACTCCTAAAATAGGCTACAACATAACCATAAGGAAATCTAACATGCTACAAGAAAAGCATAAGATAATCCTATAAAACCAGATAACATCATCTATTATATGTTACTCATCATAATAAGAAAATGTGTCGATAACTAATATCATTTAAACATGATATACAATCTTTCCAATAAAAGCATAAATCACAAGAAAGTATAATTCAAAGTTTGAAGCACCAAGTGAAAATATCTAGCAACGGTTGCACTAGGAAAAAGGACCATCTATGTACATCAATCCCAAGAAATGGTATAGGTAGCTATGCCTCCCAACCACATGGCACCAATAGGTGCATACTCATGGAGATAATGATCCAACCACAAATAAACACAAAGCATACATCAATGGCTAACACACATGTCAGATAGTATGATGACTAAAACCTTGAGACAAAGATAATGCATACTACAAGTCCTAGTTAGACACTCAATGGACTGCTAAGTAGGAGTTAACATCATGGAGAGTCACTTGGCATCCAAAAGCCCAAGCTCAAACTGTGTAGATTCAACTACTTGATGCAAGGCTTTAGCAAACCAAATCTTTTAATTATCTTAACGTTTATTACCACCTAGTGTTTTATTTAATTATCACTTAGTTAAAACTTCCTTTGCCAACCCTCTGGGGACAATAATCACTAGCCTACAAGATAGAAGCCCCCTCCATATGCTACTCTACCCTACCCATGCTTATCCAATGATGAGTTCCTGTAGGCATGCAAATTCCCAACCCAAACCTAATGGTCACAACTTCCAAAAATACCACAGAAGATCAGGCCCCATAAGTCACTCAACAAATGTATGTGTACATAGTCGTGTGTGGCACACCACCATCATGAAGATCATAACACAAGGACTAGATGAGAACACAAGAAGAAACTTACTCAACCAAAAAAAAAACTTAGGAGGATAGACACAACATGCATCCCAATGCATCATAAAAGTACAATAAAGGTTTGACCAACATCTAAATAGATAATCTAGGTTCACAACCCAACTCATTCCAAGAAAACTTGAGAAAATAGGGCAACACACAAAATGATGTAAAAACCCCAAAAGTAGAAAAATTCAAATTTAAAAACCATTTTACCTTTGGGTTAAAAACCCCCAAAAATCTAATAATAAATGAGTTCAGACACCGTATGCAAAAATGGCTAGCATAATGGTTCAAAACTCCAAAACCCCATCCCAAAAATAGGGAAACATTTGTACTTGACCAACCGGGTAGAACTAGAAAATAGAAATAGAGGGGAATAATAGTTCTCAACCTCCTAACATATTGCTATATGAAACAAAAGTTGAAATGGAGAAAAAACAACAAAATAGGAAGGCCCTACCTGACAGAAAAAGGGGCAAAAATTGAAACTTGTAGAGTAAAATAAATATCCCACTAAAACTACTAAAAGTGATGGCAAAGTAAGAACTCATCAATCTGGATCCAAAGAGTCTGATCCCATGAAAAACCCATGCTCATAGCTCCTAGAATGAGTAAAAATTGAATCTTTCAAAAGAGGATTCTCTAAAGAGCTCTCAAATTTCTATTTTGGAAAAGTGAGAATTGAATAATAAAAGCTCTTTTTCAATACTTATTCACTTTTTGAGTGAATAGTCAATTATGACACATAGCTAGTTAGACTAGCTAGACTCTGAATCAACCCAAATTTAAATAGATTATTCTCCATAGTGGGAATTCATCTATGGCCAAGCTACCAAAAATGAAATCTAAAAAGATTTAAAGCTCAAAACCCAAAATCATAGAAAATCACTAAATAACTTTCACGACAATGTGAAACTCTATATGCATAAACACCCTTACTAGTCTAATCACATAATGTAGAAGTGTTTAGATTTAATAATCACCAAAAGGTTTTAATTTAAACAATTTAAAATAAGGATATGTCAACCATATAGGGACAAAATTGGTAAAAATGAAAAGTTTAATCACTAACTCCATGTTGCACTACCAAGGATATCAATCCTACACATTAAAACACATGATCAAGTGAAATTGCATAATAATATCATAGCTGAAGCAAAATCCATTAAATACCTAATTAATACATTTATGTCACTCACATTCACATAAAGAAAAAAGATACAAGAATAAAGTAAATAACCATAGCATAGAATCCATCTCATAACAATAATAAAAAAATATGTCCCAATAAACTAGATAATCAAATATCAACATAGAACTACTATCATCTCAAAATGGCATCCACATGAAAATTTGATAAACTAAATGACATAGCAATATATCATCTATGATACTAAATCAAAGTATAACATCTGATCCTCAAGTCATCTCAAAATATAAATAACAATAAGAGTATCAAGTATCTCTCAAATCAAAATAGACAAGGTACCAACTATAAACATGAGAGGCACTACATTATCTTCTACTTCATCATCTTCAATGTTATCACCTTTACCTTTAGTCAATAGAAGAGTGGAGCTAGTTTTTAATTTTGCTATCCTCTTCTTCCTTTTGTTGACCAGCTGAAGGAGTTTTATTTGAAGTTCTATTCTTGCTTTTGCTTCATCATAGGTGCCAAAGTATCTAACTTTTGGGTCAATAGGGTCATTAATCAATGCTTCAATAATTTCCTTGGTTTCATCTATGTTAACCTAATAACCTAGATGCTTGACCCATAAAATCCTCAGTCTCATTGCTTATACATATACTTTATCACTATCAACCATGAAACAAATATCATCTTTCTAATCATCAATGGGTTTCTTGGGTATCTTAAATCTATTATTCATCTTGTCCTTAAATGCATCAAAGTAGTTATCCATACTACTCTCATAGTTTTCTCCCATTTCAACTATATATTCATTGATTTGATAAAGAATAGGTGCATCCTTCCTCCATACGACTATACCTTTAGATGGGAAAAAATTTTGCACATAGAAAAATAGACAATTTAAGAGTGAACTGAACTTACAAGGATTGATATTTGAAGTTCTTATACTCTCCATATTTTTATGAATAGATTCGGCATCAACTTGGCAAGGTCAAGTGACATATCATTCTTGACCACATTGTGTGTGAGATCCATTGCATCGCATGATACACTATTAAGTTTGCTTGAGCTATATATTTTGTTTTGATGACATGTATCCTGAACTTCAATTTCATATCCATGACACAATTGATCTTCATTCCCCTTTCATCCCACTCAGTAAGGGTTTTCTTTTCTAGTTTAACCTGACTTAGGGTTTTAGTCATTTTTTCTTTTATCAACATAAGAAAACCAATGATCCTATGGATCATCTTCTTTGTTATCACAATGGGTTGTTCCAACCATAGCTGATTATTATGTACATGGCTAAGGATAAATTTTATCCATTTCATTTGAAAGCTTTGTGGCATGTGCAAAATGTGAGTCAAACCCTTCACTTCAAGGTGTTAATGTTCTAGTTTTAACACACGATTCACACACAATTCTATCAATGACTCATCCATTTCCAGTGTTCCAATATCTTGAATAGCACAAAAAAATGCAAAAAAAATCATTAATCAACATTACCTTTAATGAAATTTGAGATTAATCTCCGCTTAGATCTAGGGTTTCTGTGACATCTAGACTCAACTTGAAGTCTGGTGCCTTCCATTCCATGCCTTGAACCAACATATCAGATGCTTTCTTTGATTTACTACTAGTGGATGCCATTTTCTTAGTAAGTTTTTCAAAGACACAAAAATATTAAATAGTAATTCACTTAGATCACTTGAATTCTCAGAAATTCCTTTGCACAAATAGCTCTAAAAAATTTGCTGTAATAAATGACTTTGATTTTTTCCTTTTATCAAAATTTTCCTTCTAATCACCATAAATGCCTGGTACAATTGTTCACTCAAATGACAGACTATTTTCCACTTTACTTGCATTAAGTCCTCGGTAGAGTCATCCATGACTCAATGTCCATGTAACAATTTTAGTAGCTTCTAACCTTGCTTGATAGGGTCTTACAACCCGACCTTACTTGGTAATGACTAGCATCTTCCTAAATGCTTGATGATCCATTTGCATCTTGAATTTTGATATGGATCTTTCATTTTATTAACTAGAATTGATGTGAGATGTCTTCTTTAGAATCCTAGTTTGATTCCTCCTTGTGAGAGATCAAGTGGAAATTCTTGAGTCATCCAATTCTTGAGTGACATGTTCATCATTGCTCAGACCACTAGTACAAAACCAACAATGTATGATTAAATAAACAACCAAAAATTGTAGATATATGACCAATTTTGATCATGTGACCATTGGTAGTTTATTTTTGGTCATTAATCCATAGCCAAATTTATGACTAAACTATTGTAATCATTAATTTGGTCATTGATTTGGTTCTTTATTATTGTTATGTGGTCGTTTATCTAGTAGTTTAATTAGTAACTTATTTGGTAGTTTATTTGGAAGTATATTTAGTAATATATTTAGTAGTGTAGTTCATAGTTTATTTAATAATTGATTTGGTAACTTATTTAATCATTACTATAATCAATATTAGGGCATGATGGAATTGAACCGCCATCCTCCTACTTGTAAAGCATGTGCTCTTCCATTGAGTTCATACCCTTTAAAGAATAGTGATGTTATTAAATGGATAATATAAATATAAAGAAAATGTTTTCATTGTTAGATTCATTAAATGTGAGTTGTTGTCTGTATTATAATAAAGTTGTGGAACAAAAAAAGAAAAAAATATTTGTGCAATCAAGGGAAAAAAACTAATTCAAAAATTTTTGGTTGACTATTTACTGTTGTTCCAAGTTCTTAAATATTTTTTTATGAGATGAATTGATTTATATGTAATTTTATCTAATATATAACATTAATGTACTTACCTCTAAGAGAGAAACAAATATATATGACTATATAACAATAATTACCTTAAACAACTTAAATGCAGTGTTTTGAATTAAACTCCTATAAGCATTTCATCATTATTTTCCACTATAGACTTTATAATTGATTAAAAGTTACTAAAAATCAATCAAAAAGTTTCTTGAATGGTTTAGTAAATTGATTGAATCATTTTGTAGCCTAAAGATCAATCGTAGTAATAGAAGTAGATTTTTCTTAGTAGCTTCAACCCAAAAATTTGGTCCATACACTTGTTTCTTGATAAAGCCTCAATGCACCATCATTTCTTCTTTAAGGTGCTCATTGTAAATGAATAACTAAATAACTTTAAATTAAGGAAACAATGTCGTAGTGTAGTTAAAAGTATCAAGTGTTATTATGAGATATTATAGGTTGCAATCTATTATCTATATTCACTATGAAATTATGAAGGGAAATACTTGTAAGGAATTAAATGATATATCACAAAATAATCCAAATCATATTCATTATTCAACAATTTTAGATACAAAACGATATCAATCACAAATACTACAAAAATGGAAAAATATTTTTTATGGGAATTTCCACATTTATCAATAAGTACCTCCACCTATCTTAGACAGTTGCAATTAAAGACTATGTACTCTTGGCTGTAATGGAAAACATATTTTATCATCTTTAGATATTTCCATACATTCACTAACCCATGTCAGAATATTACAAAATCCATTATTACATAGTGCTCCAAACCATATCTATAAAGATGTCTTCAATCTTTTTTTAGGACTATAGATGTAGCGAAATGTAACCTTGACCCCAATAAAATCTAATCATGGGTCAATATAACTTGATCTAGCTTATCGTTACCAACTGACTCATGCACAAAATATTCAATTTTGCATGCTAAGATGGTGTAAAGTTTTCCCTTCCAACTAATTTCCATGGCAGCCACACAATTATGAGGATCTTATACAACAACTAAGATGCCAAATCTAAAATTTACATTTAAATTTTACATCAAGTGATGTTATCATTTGTGGAAAAAAAAAGTAGGAACTAATCAAACTCATGATTTTTAGGCAAAATCAAGAAAATGCTAGGCTAAATTATTTCTCTTAGATACCACATTCACAATCAATCAAGTTTTGAAACATGATATCAAACTCAAAAATATGCATTCAAGCCTTACTATCTATAGAATAGCTCTTGTTTGTGTTCTTAGAAATTAGCTGAATAGCTCCCATTTATGTTCTTAGAAACTTCTCTGAACAGAACATAGGCTTCGAGAAGCAAAACTCTAGAAAATAACATAATTTGCATCTAGTAGTTAGCCAAGTGACATTATTTCTATCACACCCACATGAATCAAATGCTTCTCCTCTCCCATATTTATCTTTTGTTGTCTCAAGATTTTAAGATTTTCTGGATACTACAGGTTGCCTTTCTAGGATTTCAAAGGAGGCTTTTGTATTAAAAAAATTCCAACTTTCAAGTACTGCCCTTGTATCCAATGCCATCCCAACAATAAAAATGACCATCCACTACAATCTATTCTAAATGATAGTAATATCTGCTCCTCCATGCATTTTTGTACTATTGAATGACCTTTGATAAAATGAGGGGAGAATGGGACCAAAAGCTAGCCTAAAAAAAATGTAATGTAACAAAAAAATGCAGTCTATAAATTCTTGCTGAAATAGTAACACAATTCTATTCAGATTCAAACAAGGCAAAAACTTAGCAAGCTATGTCTGAGTTAGACTTGGTAAAAGAATGTGGCCAAGACTCTAATAAAGCTTAGAAATTTAGTGTAGGAGCACATTGATCTCCCTACATTTTGATGTATTGGTCAAATTTTTTACCAAATTCAATTTAAACCATAATCTCAAAAACTATGAATGGTTGTAAAATTTGTTAAATGAAAAAGAAATAGCACAATATTGCAAAATTAGGATCTTGCATTATTGCACCACAAACATTAAAGGATTATGAAGAATCCAATAGCCAAGTAACAAAAAATTTGTAATTTCTCATCAAATTATTATAAAGGGCTATTTTTCCTTTGGCTATTGTTAGCCAACACCATTTGTTATGTACAAATAGTTTCCAATGAAGGAATAATAAATGAATTTTAGTTTATTTTATTTACATCTTGATTGATTGTTTCAATTGATATCACAAGTTGAGTTATAATCAGTTCAAAAATTTTAATCGGTTCATGATTTGGGGCCAATGGTTTATGGATCTCAATTTCTTTTTAATGTTATTGGTTTGGGTTAATCTAATTGTTGAGTGAAAAAACATGAATCAAGTTTCTTATTTACTATTTAATTCTAGTTCATTGGTTATTTAAATTCATGTGGTTGGGTATATGACAGTAGTTTTAAATTGACTTGTTTTAAAAGATCCTGATAAGGAAATAATTGAATAAGATATTGGGCATAGTATAAAGAATCAATTATTAATTACAATTCACAGTTCAAGGCATTGGTCAACATGACATTCTTCACTAATTCAAGTATCTATTAATAAACCAACATTATTTTTTGAAGGCCATGTAATTTATATTTAAATTATTGAATCTTTAACCAGTTCATAACAATGGTCAAGATTACTATGCAATTTAGTTTTCCTTGTATCACATTTGGAGGGGATTTGGAGTGGATGGATTACTTTAAGGAAATGATGTTTTCTTGATTTGGAGTGGTAGAAAATATGTCTTAGTGTCAAGACTGAAATTTTTTTTTTAACAATTGGATTGTGTTTTATTTTGGATATGCTTTTTCAAATCTAATTTTTCAATGACTAACCAGAGTGATTCTCAATATCACTTTGCTTTGTAAGTTATAGATTCCTAAGTTAAGGTTTGTAAAGTTGTCAATAACAATCATACAGTTGTTTATGGTAAAAGAATTTTGATAAAGCATTTCATAATTTTGTATTGTAGAGTAACTTGGATGGTTATGTAAATCATATTTAAAGGAGGAGAGAATGGATTAATATTACTGAGATTTTTGTTATTCTTTGATGGTTTCTAGAAGTTGAGCAATGCTTGTTTTGCCTCTATTATATCATTTTTGTGACAGGAAAAGTTGCTTGGAAGGATTAAAGGAAGATGCTCTGGATCAAAATTGTATGAAAAAAATAATATAGAAAAAATATTTCATGATATTCTTTTAGGTTTTTATTTGTACTTTTATTCTTCTAAGCATTCCTAGTCAATTCTGATAGTTAGGACTTGCAAGTCTACTCAACTTGTAAGTGTGAACAAACTCAAAAATTGTGATTGTAAGTCCTAGCCAAGTTTGTAATTAATGGAAGAAAGCTATATAGATTCACTAAATCTCGACACAACATTCCAGACATCTTAGAAAGGAATAGGAAATTGGCCAATCAATCAATTATGTGCTAAATAGATTAAATCTAACATTAAACTTGCTTCTAAAATAATTCACCAACTAGCTATGTGCTTAAGATAATCAAGCTAGAGAGGATTCGCACCATTGTCAAAGATGAATTTTAAAAAATAATTCTATATAACCACTATATAGTTTACTAAGGCTTAGACCTTAACCAATAACCATACAAGGCTACAAAAAACAAAGGGCAAAAAAAGGTGAAAAATATTTATGTAATGTAGGAGATTTCTTTTTATGTAACTTGTGATGAAGACATAATAAAAAGAATGGTATATGGAAGTTTGAAGCAAATTTGGAAGAGGCATGTCATTGTATAAATGTGTACCAAAACAACAATTGACCTTGCTAATCAAGGAAAAAAATAGGATATTTTGAGAGTTGTCATGAAAAAATGGCATTTCAATCTTGTTTTTTAGCTATTTTTCCCACTTTATATTACTACCACTAACTCACAATTCCTATTTTAATGAATTTATCAATGCAACTCTATTTTTTATTTCAAAATATTAATGACTTTATTAGAGATCCATAATAGTATTGATTTGCATGCTAAGAACATTAAAAACACAAATTCTTTTTGGGGCTTTTATTAGTACAAATATTTTATCTCTATTTGTCATGCTTTCAGGTAGATGTTCTTTAGTAAACTTTTAAGATGAATTTTATATGAGATCATTTCATATCCATGTTATGGATTGAGAATGAGGTTCTAATTGCATGCCATGGAAATTGTAGTGTCACAATTACATAGGCTCCCCAAGCTTCACAACAAGGTATATTGCATTCTTCATACCTGGGGTCATGCCCATCATCATGGAGTTGCTTGTGTTCATTTTTGGACAAGATATTCTAGATGGTAAATATGTATCTCTTCATAAATGAGGTGACAAGGAGAAAGACAAATTCTAAAAGGTTTTTTGGCATGTAATAAATATTATAGAGCTTGGATCTTAACTTTGGACTATAGATACTCTTTTGGAGTGGAGCTTACTGTAGACAATGTCATTCTAGAGTATTTTTTTGATACATTTATCTTAAATCTTCACACTACAAGTATAATGGCATCCAAATTTGGGCTAAGCCAACATAGTGCGTGGATTTGGGCAGATATTGTTCAATAGTGTTGTGCATAGATATGGCATAAAAGTGAGAATAAGGACTCATTGGATTATTTAGATTGTAGAGACAATTCTCTTTGTTTGGGTAGGAAAGGAGGAATTCCTGTTGTATTATTTAAGCTTCTTGTTCTCTTGTGAATTCTCTTTTATATTTTTCTTTCACTATCATCTATAGTCAAACTCTTATTTTGAATGCATTTTTTTAGGATGGTCCAAGAGCATGTTTTGAAATAAAATTAATGACTTCAAAACTAGAAGACAATATTGATAGACCCACTGAAATATTGTCTACTTGATCAAAATTTCCAGATACCTTCAAATATAGATTAATAGAAAAATTATAAATCTAATTATAAAAATAACTTTCTTTCCTTGCCTATATTTCCATCCATGAGGATAATGGAATATAGTCCTTGCAACATGTGTAATGAAAATATTTCCTACGACACACAAGGCATCATCACAACATGTGTCATTCTGCCTATATTAGAGTCACCCCAAGAAGCAACTAAAGAAAAATAACAGAAAAAATCCTTGATCCATAGATTAAAAAAGAAATATATTGAATTCATAAAAGCTGCTAGCATTTAAGAATAAACATGTAGAGGTAAGCTTATTGTGTTGGAAATGATTCAAAAGATCATGAGGAAAATTGTTGGAATGGTCATATGGAACTAGTAAAGAATGTTCTCAATCATTGTTTTGTCATTGATGTCAAACTTGCTACTTGTAGGAATGAAAATTGCTTTAGTGATCCAAATACTATTAAGTGGTTGATTGACAAGGAGGAGGCAATCAGTAAGGTGTAACTAGAACACCTAGAGAAAGGTTGAAGTTATGATTTTGTAATGAAGTACAAAGATCAGCTAGGTCATTGATGAAATAGTGTATTGATGACATAGAGGATGGGCACACTGAAACATATCAAAGATGTAAGGTTTTAGCTAAGACATCTATAAATCCTAACTAAAGTTCATTCAAGAGAGGGATCCGAGCAAGCTGGTAGGTACTAAATAGATTCCTAGTTAAAGCCAAGCGAGTTAACTTTAGATGTCGAGTAAACTTTAGATGCCGAATGAACTTCAGATGCCAAGTGAACTTTAGATGCCAAGTAAACTTTAGATGCCAAGTGAACTTCAGATGTCAAGTGAACTTCAGATGCCGAGTGAACTTTAGGTGTTGAGTAAAATCAAGTCCTGAGTAGAAATAGATGCCGAGCATCAGAAAACTAATAGTGTCAAGTAAGACAGAGATGTCAAGCATCAGTAAATCAATAATGTTGAGTTGCTGCATTATTTTGAAAATTGAAGATTCACCAGATCGAAGCTGACAAGGTTGTTATCTAGAAATTTGTGAATTAAATAGAAGATAAGAATGATGAGATGGTGGCATAGAACACCATGTAGAACATTTTTGGAGATTACAACTAGAGTCTAGACAAATTTTCTAGATAAGAGCAAGATATAGGGTAGATACATTGTATCCTACCTAATCCATTTGAAACCCTAAAGTTGGAAAGGGAGAATCGAGTGACAAAGGCAAACCAGATTTCTATTTAAGAAGTCATAAGGTCATGAAGCAAAAAATGGAGAAGTTGGTCGAGCATAAAAGCATAAAGTGTTGAAGGAGGTGCTAAGGAGAAAGAAAGCACAGTTACTCTATTTTGATAAGAAGACCCCAGATATGATTGCATTGGCATGATGAGTAAGAAAACTCAAGGAGACGAAGCTTGAGAGGAAGACAAGCTGTTAGAGCTGAAGTGATTAAAGCCAAGAAAAAGATAGAACTGAAGAGTGATATGAAATCTGCAAAGTATGTTGTAAGTTGTATTAGATCAATATTCCATTATTGTTACTCTCTAGCAACTATAACAATTAGTTTAAATCCTATGGACTTAGGTTGGTTTAATAGCCATTAGATAAATCCTTTAACAGGGTGACATTCCAAGTGAATGTTCTAAAGTCCTTTGATCAGGCCCATTCCTAATAGTTTGGTGAAATCCTCTAACAAGGTCACATTTAATAGTGTATTGTAAGCCTTTAATAGGGCAGGCTTTTAACAAGGAATCACTTTAGAAGAGTGAGAATCAAGTAGCATGTTACTGGTGGTTTTTCCCAAATTGGGTTTCCATGTAAATCATTGTGTCATGTGTTAATCTTGCATGTTTTATTGCTACATGTTGATTTACTGTAACTTGCTAATATGGTTGATCTAAGTTTGGATGGATGAAAAGTGTATGAATTCATTAAAAGTAGAGAAAAAGTATTATTATGACATTTCAACCTTAGATAACTAATTCACACCCCCCCCCCCCTCTCAGTTATTCTAAAGAATTCTAACAATTGGTATCAGAGCCAAACTGTTGTTTCAGTTTAAAGGGACTATAAGTAGGAAAGATCAAAATCTCTAAGAGAGAAGTCCCCAAGCTCAACAAAGATAACTTTGTTGCATGGCAAACTTTGATGAAGCTACATCTTGGATCCATAGGAGATTATGCCCAAAATTCAATTATTACTGAACATCTGATCCAACTAGTACTCTTACTGCATAAGATATGAAAAACAAATAGGAACACAATCAGACAATGCTGGAGATTGCCTCTACACTCAACTATGCTAAATTTGACGATATCAAAGGATGTGACACTGCATTCAAAATGTGGAAAGCCCTATCAGACATTTCTGGAGGATATTAGAATATCCAAAGTGCAAAAAGAGAAAACCTCAGAGGAAAGTTTGATGATATGAAAATGGAGGAAAATGAGAATGCTTCTTAGTATGGGGAAAGAATAAAGGAAGTGGTAAGTGCAATAAGATGTTTGAATGGTCAATTGGATGAAGATATTGTTAATAGTAAGTTCTTAAGAACTTTGCTCCCTATCTATGCTATTAGAGTATCTACAATACAAGAATTAAGATGTGTACCAAGAAAAAATCTAAGTTTTGAAGGTATAGTGGGTAGACTCACTGCATTTGAGTTATCTAATTTTGACAACTACAAACCTAAGAATTTTGAATCTTCTTTCAAGGGAAAGCTATCACTGAAAGATGCTGAACAGGTAAAATCAAAAAAGGGAAGAAAGATGAAATATGTATCCAATGACAGTAGCTCTGATGAGGAAGATGTGGAACAATTGGAAGCACTACTTGCTAGAAGATTTCACAGAGCTAAAGGAAAATTCAAAGGTAAGATGCCTATCATTTGTTTTAATTGCAATGAAGTAGGTCATATTGCTGCCAGATGTACATAGAAAAAGGATTACACGGAAGGCAACAAATAGAAATATGAAAGAGAAGATAATAAGAGAGATTATAAAGACAAAGGCAAGAAGTGTTATATTGTTGAAGAAAATTCTGATGATAATGATGATGAAGTTGTTTATGTAGCCATGAAGGACCAATCTGATGAAGAAGAGCCTACAACACTGGTAACATGTATGAACAAGAATGATAGATGAATCATAGATACTAGATGCACACATCACATGACACAAGAGAAAAGTAAGTTCGTTAACTTTACTCAGTATGATGGAAATAGTGTTAGATTTGGTAATGATGCTCCATGTCAAATAAAAGGAAAAGGTTCCAGTAAGCTTACAGAACAAATTTCATGTGATAATGCATACTATGTTGAAGGATTAAACTACAATTTGCTGAGTGTCTCACAGTTAGGCAATATAAGATGCAAAGTAGAGTTTGGAAACAAAACAACAAAAATCTATGATACTAATGGTAAACAGATAGGAAAATGAGATCAAACAAGGAGTAATCTATTTTACCTTGATATGGATGATGTATCTTGTTTTGTTGCAAAGTTTGATGATGAATGGTTATGGCACAAATGGGTATGTCATGTCAACTTTGACAATCTGGTCAATATTAGTAAAATGAAGAAAGTCATAGGTTTACCAAAATTGAAGAAGCCTGATAATACGATGTGCAAACAATGTCAGCTAGGAAAGATGAGAAAGTCAAGTTTCGAAAGCAAAAACTATACATCTAAAGAAGTACTTTAGTTAGTTCATACTAACTTATGTAGTCCAATGGAAGTACAAAGCTATAGAGGAGATAACTACATAATGTTGTTTGTTGATGACTATTCCAGAATGATGACTATTATGTTCTTAAGACAAAAATCTAATGCCTTTCAAATGTTTAAGTGGTATGTGACTAGAGTTGAAAAGGAAATAGGAAAGAGCTTGAAATGCCTAAGATCAGACAGAGGTGGTGAATTCACATCAAAAGAATCCGAGATATTTTGTAATGATAAAGGAATCAAAAGACAAACCTCAGCTCCCAGAACTCCCCATAGAATGGAATTTTTGAAAGAAGAAATAGATTTGTGATTGACTGTGCTAGAACATTAATGATGAAAAAGACTGTTGCTCTAAATTACTAGAGAGAAGCTGTAAGTGTAGCTGTTCATACACTAAATGGAGTACAAGACAAGAAAGGTACAAATATGACACCTTTTGAATTATGGTATGGTCATTCACCCAATGTAAAACATTTCAAAGTGTTTGGTTACAAGTGCTTTATCCTTAAAGATGCTAGAAATGGAAAATTTGATGCAAAAAGTGATGAAGGCATATTTCTTGGTTACTCCGCTAGAAGAAAGACATACAAGTGTTTGAATACTAACACTAACAAAATTGTGGAAAGTACAAATTTAAACTTTGATGAGCATATAGAAGTCCAAGCTGAAGAACCAAAGAGAATGAATGAATACAGAACCTTTGTGTATTCTTATGAAGGAATTCCTATTGATGAGGATGTTGTTAATCAAACTAAAACTCAACAAAAAATTTCAGTTTCAGCTGAGTCACAAACAATAAATGCCGAGTTGCATTCAGAAGCCGAGTTGCAGAATGAAGGGAATGCACAATCTAATTTTGAAGTTAGTACACATGAAATAGATAAAGAACAACCTTACAACTCAGTACATAGTGACCCTAAATTAGAAAGATCAAACATGGAAAGAAGGACAGAACCATGATTATCCAAATATGTAAAAAGACATCACCCTGCTGAATAGATAATTGGTGACAAAGATGCAAGACCAATGACAAGGAACAAACTAAGACATGAATCATGTTTGAATAGAAAAATTGAACCTAAAATAGTATATGGTGTATTACAAGATGATGACTGGTATAAAGCTATGGAAGAAGAGATTGATCAAATAAAGAAGAACAAAACCTGGAGTTTAGTTCCCAGACTAGTTGAAAAAAATGTGATTGGCACTAAGTGGGTATTCAAGAACAAGCTAGATGATAATGGTGAGATTACTAGAAACAAAGCTAGACTAGTATGCAAGGGTTATGCTTAAGAAGAAGGACTAGACTATGGGGAAACATTTGCCTCCATTTCTAGAATGGAAGGAGTAAGAACTTTACTTGCATATGTTGCATATAAAGATTTCAAAGTTTATCAGATGGATGTAAAGTCTGCTTTTCTAAATGGTATATTAGAAGAAGAAGTCTACATTAAACAATCAGAAGGATTTGTTGATGAGAACAACAAGGATATGGTTTTTAAATTACATAAAGCACTCTATGGTTTGAAACAAGAACCTAGAGCATGGTATGAGAGACTTCACAAGTATCTAGTGCAAATAGGATTTGAAAGAATAGATGATAAAAACAACATGTACATCAAAGTAGAAGAAGGTAAGGATATTATTGTATCTAAAATCTTTGTGGATGACATAGTGTTTGGAGGAAAGGAAATGCTTTGAAAAGGCTTTGCTAACAAAATGAAACATGAGTTTGAAATCTCTATGTTTGGAGAGATCAAATTTTTTGTTGGATTGCAAGTACATCAACTAAAATATGGTATATTTGTGACACAATCAAAGTATATCAAAGAAATACTCAAAATGTTTGGATTGGAGAAGTCCAAACTAGTCAGCACACCAATGGTGACAAGAAATAAGCTATCCAAAAATGATGAATCAGCTAAAGTCAATCAAATAATGTACAGATCCATGATTGGAAAATTACAATATATTGTACATAGCAAACCAGACATAGCATTAGCAGTTGGAATAGTGGCTAGATTCTCTGCTAATCCCAAAGAAAATCATCTCATATCAGTAAAAAGAATAATGAGATATCTTAAAGGAACTGATAACTTTGGTCTATAATACAAAAAGAATGGAAAGTTTGAACTCAATGCATATGCAGATGCAGATTGGGAAGGCAACATTGATGATAGAAAAAGCACAAATGGAGGTGCATTATTTTTAGGTAAAAGGCTAGTTACTTGGACTAGCAAGAAACAAACATGTACATCCCAGTCGACTGCAGAATCATAATATGTAGCAGTTGCAGTCAATTGCACAAACATTGTGTAGCTCACACATCTATTGAAAGGAATGAGAGAAGAGGTAACAAAACCTGTGATATTGTATTGTGATAATATAAGTGCTATAAACATATCCAAAAATATAGTAATGCATGAAAAAAAAAATCATATTGCAATCAATTATCATTATGTCAGAGAATTGGTAGAAGAAAAACAAGTGAAGTTGGAATACATGCACACAAAGGAACAAACTGCAGATATCTTCACTAAACCATTGCCCAAGGATACTTGTGAATATCTTAGAGACAAGTTGGGGGTAATGCCCATAACACAAGAAGTTTAAAGCAACAAGGATGCTGCTCCTGCATCAACAAGAAAAAATCATTGAAATATCAATAGAATGATGTAGAAGATGACAGCAGAAGCAGAAACTCCAAATTAGTCACAAGCATAGTGACAGAGGGAGAAAACATGAGAAACCAAAGCTTATATTTTGCATGATAAAGATGCTACATCTTTGGCATTTATGTCAAAGAGGGAGAAATATGTAGAAACTTGATCAATACAAAGCAAGAGGCAGATATATATGAAACAAGGAGATTAATGAAGAAATTGAAAGATATATATGAGATCAGTAGTAAAGATGCAACAGTCGAGAAAAGTAGCACACAATAATAGACAACGTATACAATCTTGGTGGTAACTAAGTTCATCAATTGATCAGTTTGGTTTTGCCATCAATGCCAGAGAGGGAGATTGTTGGAAATGATTGAAAAGATCATGAGGAAAATTGTTGGAATGATCATATGGAACTAGTAAAGAATGTTCTCAATCATTGTTTTGTCATTGATGTCAAACTTGTTACTTGCAGGAATGACAATTGTTTTAGTGATCCAAATACTATTAAGTGGTTGATTGACAAGGAGGAGGCAATCAATAAGCTATAACTAGAACACCTAGAGAAAGGTTGAAGTTATGATGTTGTAATGAAGTACAAGGTTCAGCTAAGTCATTGATGAAATAGTTTATTGATGACATAGAGGATGGGCACACTGAAACATATCAAAGATGTAAGGTTTTAGCTAAGACATCTGTAAAGCCTAACTAAAGTTCATTAGAGAGAGGGAGTTGAGCAAGCTAGTAGGTGTCAAATATATTCCTAGTTAAAGCTGAGTGAGTGAACTTCAAATCTCAAGTGAACTTTAGATGCCGAGTGAACTTCAGATGCTGAGTAAACTTTAGATGCCAAGTGAACTTTAGATGTTGAGTGAACTTCAGGTGCCAAGTAAAATAAAGGGTTGAGCAGAAACAGATCTCGAGCATCAAAAAACTAATAGTGTCGAGTAACACAAAGATGTTGAGCATCAGTAAATCAGTAATGCCGAGTTGGTGCATTATTTTCAAAATCAAAGATTCACCAGATCCAGGCCGATAAGGTTGTTATCTAGAAATCTGTGAATTAAATGGAAGATAAGAATGATGAGGTGGTGGCACAAAACACCATGTAGAACATTTTTGGAGATTAAAATTTGAGTCTAGATGAAGTTTCTAGATAAGAGTAAGATATAGGGTAGATACATTGTATCCTACCTAATCCATTTGAAACCCTAAAGTTGGAAAGGGAGAATCGAGTGGCAAAGGAAAACCATATTTCTATTTAAGAAGTCATCAGGTCATGAAGCAAAAGAAGGAGAAGGTGGTCGAGCATAAAAGCATGAAGTGCTGAAGGAGGTGCTAAGGAGAAAGAAAGCACAGTTACTCTGTTTCGATAAGAAGACCCCAGCTATGATTACATTGGCATGATGAGTAAGAAGACTCAAGGAGATGAAGCTTGAGAGGAAGACAAGCTGTCAGAGCTGAAGTGATTAAAGCCAAGCAAAAGGATAGAACTGAAGAGTGATATGAAATCTGCAAAGTATGTTGTAAGTTGTATCAAATCAACATTCCATTATTGTTACTCTCTAGCAATTGTAATAGTTAGTTTAAATCATATGGACTTAGGTTGGTTTAATAGCCATCAGATAAATCCTTTAACAGGGTGACATTCCAAGTGAATGTTCTAAAGTCCTTTGATAAGGCCCATTCCTAACAGTTTGGTGAAATCCTCTAATAAGGTCGCATTTAACAGTGTGATGTAAGCCTTTAACAGGACAGGCTTTTAATAGGGCATCACTTTAGAAGAGTGAGAATCAAGTAGCATGTTACTAGTGGTTTTTCCCAAATTTGGTTTTCACATAGATCATTGTGTCATGTGTTAATATTGCATGTTTTATTGCTGCATGTTGATTTACTGTAACTTGCTAATATGGTTGATCTAATTTTGGATGGATGAAAAGTGTATGAATTCGTTAAAAGTAGAGAAAAAGTATTATTAGGGCATTTAGACCTTGGATAACATATTCACCCCCTCCCGCCCCCCTCTCAATTATTCTAAAGAATTCTAATATACTGATGGTTGCTTTGTGGGTGGCTCTATTAAGGAATATCGAATTCCTCACATATGACTCCAAATCTTGCATACTAGCAAAGATCCTAATTTTTGTGCTCAAACAATCCATTTCATTGGCTCAAAAGCCATTTTTAACAAGCTAGTTTTAAAAAAGAAAAACCTGTAATTAGTCCATATTAAACAACATTTCTTTCAGGCATTTTGTCAAAAAATTTACATGTGATGTTAATGTTTGTATCAACATTCTATTAAGCAACTTTTTCACTTACCATCGACATTCTGCCACTCCATATTTTGTCAAACAAATCCCATGCCTTATGTTTGGTAGAGCTAGAAAGAAGTAGACAAAGGTCATGGATTTTCCCTTTTACCATTCATCTCAAAATTGGTTTTATTCAATAGTGTTTGGTCCATCCTTGATTTTTATAAGACCACATTCCTATGTGGCATTCAATCAAACTAAAAGAGAACTTTTTTTATTATATTCAGTTTTCATTATGATTAACAAGGAGGATTCTAGCAAAGCTCATTGAATCTAAAAATACCTCTATTGAAACCTATGCTTTTTCTATAGCTGATCTATTAAGCTATATTTTTTTGGAGTAATTGCATCACATATTTAGGCTGCATCCTTTGAGATCTAATATTTGAAAAAATTTCTCCTCTAGAAGTTGTAACATCTACCTCCCACATAAACCCTATCAAGCTCCTATATAGTTTAGTTGGATTGCCTCCCTGGTGCAATGCTGCTACCTATAGTTCTGCGTCACCTTTGGTGCCTGGTCTACCAACATGGCTAGATTTTGGAAGGCACACAATAATTAAGTTCATAGAGCCAACAAATGTTTTCAAATGGTCAGATCTAGTAACCATTGGTAAGTCTTTTATTGCCCCTCTTGGTTTTAACACTTCCATTGGTGTGGTTTACATTTTGATTAGGATAGGAAAATATTTTATCATTAAGGAATTTTATAACCCTAGGGTCCCATAGTGGGGCTTGGCCTCTATTTTTAAGGAGCTAGAGATCCAATGATAATATTTTGGGGGGCCTAAAGCTTAATTTAGAATCTTTTCCTATTAATTAGGAGCCCAACTTGGCAAGAACCTAATCTTCATTTTCCCTCCAAATTGAAATTATCCCACCAAAAATTCTAAATGCAAAAATTTATATTTAAAATATTTCCTTCAATTTAGGAGCTAATTTTTTAAAGAGATTTATATGTAATCCCCATGGGATTGCTCCCTTTTAAATGTTCCTAAAAAAGCTCAATGGTGTTGGAAAGATTTAGGATATGACATGTTACTAAGAGGGGAGGGGTGAATTAGTAACGTTAAAACTTTTTATTAATTTACCACACATCCATCTATGCTACTACATGCATTAGTTTTGAAACATAAAACAATCATTACACAAGAGAACACAATATTTTGGTGACCCAAAAACCTTCCAAATAGAAAGTAAAATTGGGGTGGGGATGATACCCACAAAACTTCAATACTATAGTATAAACTTGGCCTATTAAGGCTTACATTGACCACTTCTGGTGATCTTCCCTATTAGGAGCACAAAGGACTACTAGGTCCACCTTGTTAGAGGATTTGCAAACATACAATGAAGTATGCACTCTATTAGAAAATTTGTACATAGACTGTTAAGTCTACCTTGTTAAAGGATTTAGAAAATTGATTCACCTATTAGGATGAAGCAGTGGATCTACTTGCAACTAATTGTTGATAAGATCCTATATGCACTAATCACCTCATGTGATGGATATAACTTTTCAATCTCTAAATTGACCTTGTTGTGTTCCTTGAACTACTGCTCATAATCTTTTGCTTATACTTCACATTACTTCACTATTCCTTTTTCATTAATTTGATTATTTTTGATATCTTACAATACATCTTACATATGTACCTTTCGAATTTACAAAATCACAAGGTTGGCCAAAATAAAAGTAAACAAATACATTATAGAGTTGGCCCAATAGTAAACAACTTGGGTTCACTGAACTAACTCGGTGACCTTCTTATACACAATGTCCACTACATTACTCAACATCATCATGCACTTGGTAGAAGTGAATTCTCAGTCCATACTAATTACTCAATGTAGTTTTGAACTCGATAACTACTGGTGACTCTGTAGATGTAGTGTTACTCAATAGATACTACATACTGAGTTTACCTTGCTTCACTCGATAAACAATAAATCTTTTAATGCTTGATTTACACTGAATCTTCATGACACAAACTTACTACTTGGTAGACATTGTGAAGCATAGTAGATACTGAGAAGCTCGGTAGACACTGCTAGACTTTACATTGTTTATATTTGCTTGGTAGCCACTATCTGCTTGATGCAAACTGCTGAACTACTAAGCTTACAAGGTAACCATTGGATGCTCAGTAAGCATTTAGAATTGAGTAAGTGTTGTCACTAATAACAAAAATAATCATAATGCCAACAATATCCCCTTTGGCATTACTGACAAAAATACTTATGAACCAAAACTTATGTTAACTAACATTCTGATTTACTCTGCTATATACATATATTACATATCTCACATATGTCCCCCATACATATGGCATGCATAGCTTTTATCTGTACAATGTCTCTCTTACTCATTTTGCTTTCATACTCCCAATGCCAACAATCTTATCTTCCCCTTTTTGACAATAATGCCAAAGAATTTATAATATAAATTTAAATTGAGACACCAAAATGTGAGAGAAATTCATAATGTACCTTGAGAATAAGAGACAATGTCTTATCCCAATTATCTTGCAAAATTTTGTAGGTGGAGAGAGCCACTTGAACTTCTACAAAAAGTTCAATCATATCATCTACTATAGAAACATTTTTGTCATGAATCAATGTTTTTGAATAGGCAATATGTTTTTGCATTTGGTCCATGACTGGAAGAATCATATTTTGAATGTCAATCAACATAGACCTTATTCTGGCTTCTTCTTTAAACAATTATGCATGCATTTTTGACAAAAATTTCACCTTCATGTGATGAGATGAGCTTGAACCATGGTCAAGCTACAAATTTTGAGCGCTATCCTTCATTTCCACATCTATCTTATTTAATTTTTCTTTGACCTCTTTGGTGTACTTGGTAACATCACAAAGCTTGCCAAAAAATGATGTTACATTTGTAAATTCTTGCTTAAGGTTGCTCAAAATTGAAGATAATTCAATCTGATTTATTGCAATGTGCTGAGAAATGTGCTCAAGCACCTTATTGTCAAGTTCCTTTTCTTCCTTTTCAATGATTTTCTCTTGCCTAGAGGTGTCCTCATTGAACTTATTTATAGCCTCTTCTAATTACAACAAAATGTGTTGAGATGGATCAACATCAACACCAATAGCTTCAATAATTATGTTTTTAGCATTCTCTATTATGGTATATTCTCTGTCCCTTTCTTCTATGAGTTGCTTCTACCTTGCCTTCTGCTCTAAAAGCTTACTAACCATTCTCATTTCATTGGCTGAGGCAGTGTCTAAATCTATCTTGGGAAGAATGATTTCTTTATCCAAGTCTATAATTTCATCAATTTGCTTCCCAATAAGCAAAAGTTTTAGATGAGTCTTAGGTTTTACTTCAGTGCTTACTTCCTTGGATTTAGAAATAGAAACGATAGTTGACATAGATGGACTAGTAGAAAAAACTTGAATTGGTGCAATTGGAGGAAATCTAAGAGAAGTATCGACTATGCCCAAAATTCGTGTGCTTCCCAAAAATGATGTACACATAGGAATATTTACAATTGGAGTTCTAACAATGGTAGAAAAAATTGTAGAATGAACTATTGAACTTACACTACATGGAACAGAGGAGGTTGACACAATTGATGATGCTATGATTGATTGCTTAGGTGCTGATGAAGAAAGTTGTAGCTCGGTACATGAAGTAATTGCTACTTTCATAGAAGATGCTTGGATTTGTGGGGTAGCAAGAGTAGATTATGTTTCTGATGTCGATGTAGTCAATCCTACTGAAGTTGTCTCCAACCCTAATGATCTTTCCATCTTAGGTGGAGAGTGAGGAAGGGAGGCAATGACTTGTTCTGCAATCTTCATTGGGTCATCTTCTTCATCCTCTTCCTTATCTTCCTCTTTAGCTTCTTCCCCTTTCTCTTCATCATCAGACCTTAGTTCCTAATCATTAGTAGCACTTGGAGCACTGTCATCTTCTTCATCACTACTATCACCATCATCATCCTTGATCACAACTAGATCATTACTAGGCTTATGCAAATGATAGATGTTCTTCCACATGTTTGTTGCATCTCTTACAACATGCTCAATATCCTTAATTAGAATCAAACATGTGTGAAATTTAATCATCATTTTATCTTCATTATTATTCATGGCTACCTTTATTTCTGACTTAGTAAGATTTGATAAAAGATTCTTCAAGGACTACTCATATATGTCCTTTGCTATTTGAGTGGCTAACTCCCACCTTGGTTGTAGTCTTACCAAAAATTCTTTTGAGATCTGAGGGGCAATCTAGTTTGGGGAATACTTCCATTTTCCCATCTTGGTAAGTACCAGTTCCTCAATCTGCATCTTCTTTGCATCTGTTCTAGCTTCAAATTTTAAACCTTTGAAATTTGTGATGCCAGATCCCTCTTCCATCTATTTCAATCTTTCTTGGAAGGTATGTTGGGGCTTATTAAATATTACTTCATCTTTATTCTTACCTTTGCCTCTTCTAGTGAAAATAGTTGTGGAAGCCTTTGGGGGTTTAGTGATGATACCCTTCCTTTCTTCTTGGCTGGCTCTGCCTCCTTCTCTAATTCTTCCTCTTTATTTTCTATTTCCATGTCCTCTTCTTCATCCTCACCTTTTCCCTTGGTAATCATTACAGGCTTGGTAGCAATTTTCACTTTGGCAACCTTTCTTTTACCTTATCTGATTGCTTTGAGAAGTTTGATCTCTAATTCAATTCTAAGTTTTACCTCATCATAGGTACCAAAAATTGGTTGCTTGGGATCTACTAGCTCACTTACCAGTGCTTCAATGATATCCTTGGTGCTCATTTACCAGCTCATTTACTAGCTCATTTACCTCATAAGGTAGAGTTTTCACCCATGCAACTCAGGGCCTAACTACCTGAATGTATACTCTGTCATAGTCTACCATGAAACATACATCATCTTTGTAATACTCAACAAGTTTAGGAGGAATATTGAACCTTTTGTTCATCCTTTCCTTGAAGTCTTCAAAATAGTTATCCATAATACTATCAAAATTTACACCCATTTCTGCTATAAACTCATTAATATGATATAAGATGGGAACATCCTTTCTCTACATGATAGAACCTTTGGAGGGAAAGAATTTTTGTACATAAAAGAATAAGCATGTTAAAAAAGAACCAAATTTATAGGGATTATTCTTGGATGATCTGATGATATCCATGTTCTTGATCAATTGCCTTAGCAATAGCTTGGACAAGTCATATTCCAAGTTCTTCTTCACAACCTTAAATTCCAGGTCTATGGCCTCACATGACACACTGTTCAAAAGACTGGAACTATAAATCTTGTGAGAAATCACATGAATTCCATATCTCACCTCTACGTCAGAAATAGTGCTAACCTTTAATCCTCTGTCATCCCACGCGGCTAGGGTTTTCTTCTGTAGTTCATCCCAACCTAGGGTTTTGGTGGATTTGGCTTTGCTGAGAATGGGAAGTCCAGTAATCTTGTGAATCATCTTCTTGGTGATTAATATAGGTTGACCCAACCATAACTAATGATTGTGAACATGACTGAGAATATATCTAATGAAGCTTCTTGGCATATGAGATATGTGGGTCAACCCTTTTGTTTTCAAATGTTTATGTTTGGGTTTTAGTGAGCCATCAACACACATTTCTTCTAATGTGCTATCTATTTATAAGGTTCCTATTTCTTGAATTGAACATTTAAAATGAGTTTGGATATCATTGATTAGAAGTACCTTTGGTGGAATTTGTGACTGTGTGCCATTAGGGTCAAGTGCCTCTATTATTGTGGGAACCAACTTGAAGTTTTGTGCTTTCCATTCTACACTCTTGATCAACATTTCTAATCCAAATTTTTCCTTGTTGATGCTAGTGCTTGCAAAAGCCATTATTTCTCGGTAAGTGATGAAAATCTTCAAACAAATTCCTTAACTAGAAATTTGCTCGAAATCACTCGAAATCGCTTGAATGCACATGGAAATCTTTTTTCTCTAAGGATACGATGAAAAATGAAGTTGAATTTTTCCCATTTTGATGAAAATCTTTCCATTAATGCTAGGTACCATATTGTTGAAATGCGTGATAGATTTTCATCCACTAACCTAACTCAGCAAGTGTATCAACTTGGTAGATGAACAGAATTTTCTTTCATTCCCAACTTTTCTTAGTAAGGTCTTTAATCATTATACTCAGTAGTGTCTAATGTAGCTCGGCGAAGGCTAACTTTTCTGTGATCTTGGTGTATCTGCAATACTGATTGGATCATTTACATTCCTCACATTTCTTGGAACTACTTATGATTTCCTTGCTGAGTATAGCTCCAACACATTCTTAGGAATTTAGTTTGAGGGGATGGAGTCACCCACTTCTTGAGTAACTTCACTTCCATGATTTGAGCTTATATCTTTAGTGGATTTAGGAATCCATTGCTGCTTCATTTGTTTCCTTATGTTGTCAGCCCTAACTTTCTTTTCATCTTCAATTTTACCTATATTCATGCAGTTTTTAGCTATATGATCGAGTTCAGTGCATGTGTAGCACCTTATAGTAGTGTCCTTATTCCTTAGGTGATGCCTTTCACAATTTATACCAATGTGTCCATATTCTCCACAATAATGACATCTACACCAAGCATTGTAGTCCAATCCAAATATTGGCTTTACAATTTGTTTAGTTGGATTGAATTTTTTGGATCTGCATTGAGATGCGTTGTGACCATGCTTTTTGCATTTGTCACAATTACCTTCAAATTTTGGTTTCTCCTTGCATTCATTGGCTTTGTGATCATGCTGATTAGAGTTATAGCACCTTCCATTGAATTTTCCTTTTCCATTGCTCCAACATTTGTTTTATGTGTGACTAATTTTTTCACAATGATTACATGAGGGTTTTAGATTTCTTTTTGCACCTTGCTTGGAAGATTCACCTTGTTCTTCATTGTATCCAAGTCCTGCTTTATCTTTTTGCTTATGAAGATTTGGCTCATTTTGCTAAATCAATTGACTCATGTCTTCTTGTGACTTCATCATTCTTTCATTGATTTTTTTTTTAGTATTTAGGTCACTCTTTAATTTTTCAACAATTTTCATTTCACATCTCAGTTCTCTCAATATTCTTTCATTAATTTCTCTTTCACAATTTAGATCACTTCTTATTCTTTCATTATGTGCTTTGAGAATCTCGATTTCTTTATTTTCTCCAGAGATTTGATCAATGAGGTCTTCATCCTAATTGGATTGATTATTTCTTGCCTCCAAGTCTTCAGTTGCCTTGTTTCTTTGTTCCAAAATTTCATATAGCTACTTGATGGTAAAAGGTCATCAATATTTTCTTTAACATACCGATGGTCATCATTTGTCTTCCAAGTTCCTTCCTTCCTTTTAGGGATTGGTAAAGATGCTCCTTTTCTTCTTTGACTTGAGCCATGGCCATCTCTAGATCTAGCTTTTCATTCTCAATTTCCTTGTCAAGTCTGAATATCTCCATTTTTCTTTTAGATCTTTGCTCAAGCTACCAAAATTTTATCCTAAGAACCACAAAGCTCTAATACCAATTGTTGGAAATATTTAGGATATGATAGGTTAGTGAGAGGGGAGGGGTGAATCAGTAACCTTAAAACTTTTTATTAATTTACCACACATCCATCTATGCTACTACACGCATTAGTTCTGAAAGATAAAACAATCATTACACAAGAGAACACAATATTTTGGTGACCCAGAAACCTTCCAAATAGAAAGTAAAACTTGGGTGGGGATGATACCCACTAAACTTCAATACTGTAGTATAAAGTTGGCCTATTAAGGCTTACATTGACCACTTCTAGTGATCTTCCCTATTAGGAGCACAAAGGACTGCTAGGTCCACCTTGTTAGACGATTTGTAAACATACAATGAAGTATGCACTCTGTTAGGAGATTTGTACAAAGACTATTAAGTCTACCTTGTTAAAGGATTTAGAAAACTGATTCACCTATTAGGATGAAGTAGTGGATCTTCTTTCAACTAATTTCTGATAAGATCCTTAATATATTGATCACCTCCTGTGATGGATATAACTTTTTAGTCTTTGAATTGACCTTGTTGTGTTCCTTGAACTACTGCTAATAATCTTTCGCATATGCTTCACATTACCTCACTATTCCTTTTTCATTCATTTTGTCATGTTTAATATCTTACAATACATCATACATATATGCCTTTCAAATTTACAAAATCACAAGGTTGGCCAAAATATAAGTAAACAAATACATTACAGAGTCGGGCCAATAGTAAATAACTTAGTTTCACTAAACTGACTTGGTGACCTTCTGATACACAATGTCCACTACATTACTCGACATCATCATGCACTTAGTAGAAGTGAAGGCTTATTCCATACTAATCACTCAATGTGGTTCTAAACTTGGTAACCACTGGTGATTTGATAGATGTAGTGTCACTCGATAGATACTGCACATTGAGTTTACCTTGCTTCACTCGGTAAACACTAAATATTTCAATGCTCAATTTACATTGAATCTTCATGACAAAAAATTACTACTTGCTAGACATTATGAAGCACGATAGATACTAAGAAGCTCGGTAGACACTATTGGACTTCACATTGTCTGTATTTGCTTGGTAGCCACTATCTGCTCGATGTAAACTACTAAACTGCTAAGCTTACAAGGTAACCACAGGATGCTTAGTAAGCATTTAAAATTGAGTAAGTGCTATCACTAATGATAAAAATAATCATAATTCCAACAAGTGACACCCACTCTATTTTTAGGCAAGCAAGTGCCCATGGGACCCTAGCCTAATAGAGATTTACATTTATTTAATATGTCAATGTTGTTACTAAATTTTTTTTAGCAAAAATATAAACATATGAAGTTTATTTTAATCTTTTAAATCTATGAGTTGATTGGTCAGTTTAATTGGAAAATTGAATTAAATAAAAAATGAATGCTTTGTTCTATAGGAATTTTTAAAAAAATCAATAGACATTTCAAAAAGTAAAATAGATTTTTATAATTGTAATGATAAATAAAAATAGAAATAAATTAATATGCTTTTTATGAAATTTATAAATTAAACCAAGTAAATAAAGATTTTTTTCAGTGCTAAAAGATATAATTTTAAATAGACTTAAGGTTTCAATAATAATTTTTTGAATAATATTAAACTTTAGGAAAAAGTGAGGAATTTAAAAGATACATGTATTGTGTATGTTTGAAGAATTAAAAAGATATATCTATTGTATATGTTGGGACACCAAATATTTTAGAATTCACACTTTGAAACTTATCTTTCAAAATAAATATTTGCTCAAACCTTTTTAAAAAAATGATAGTTAATTTTTTTTTATTTGATTTAAAACTTTCAAATTTTGAGTATGTGTATTGGTGATTATTGAGCTATAATTCTTTGTTGTGAACTAAAATGGCATCTTATGTAGTAAATGGTAGTGTTAGCCATGTTTAATAAAATTATAATGTTTAATCATTTTTATTAATTTTTATTTTTATTTTGGTAGTGATATTTATATGCCTAAAATGTGGGCACACTTCTATGAGTCATTATATCTAAGATTACTAAAAAATGAGGTCTCGAATGATGACTCATAGCTCTTTATTCATGGAGTGTAAGGGTTTGTAACGGAGGCCCTCAACTTGACCTAGTTTGTGCCCATGCAAGTAAACCATGAAACAAGAGATTCAAGGATCTAAAAATATACATGCAAATGAAAATGCAAACTAATCTAAATGATAACAATGATAAACAATGCAAGAAAAGAAATCTAATAACAATAAAAATATTAATCTAAGAAAATAAATATGACACGAAGATAATAGGAAAATGCAAGGATGAAACCTTATGATAGAAGCCATGGATGCAAGAGAGAATAAGACAAGAAGATAGAAGTTCTCCACAAAAAGCTTTGATGCTCAAACTCCTTCAAAAATTGCTCCCCAAATCTGTAGCATAACAATACTGTAATTGTGGATGTATTGTGGATGAATTGTGGATATCTAAAATGAGGAGAGGGCTCTCCCTTATAAAGGAAAATATGGAGGTGAGAGGCTTCTCACAACCAATATGGGATAATAGAGTTTGATCCATGTGAGACATAATTCCAGCAATGAGAAAAGAGGAGTGTTTGAGAAGAAAGTGGAAAGCGGAAAAATAGGACTCCCACTTAGAGATATGTGCATTTAACAATAGAGAAAATTTAAAACATGATAGAATTCTTTAGAATAACTGAGAGGCAGGGGGTGAATCAATTATCCAAGGTCCAAATGCCCTAATAATACTTTTTCACTACTTTTAATGAATCCATACACTTTTCATCCATCCAAAATTAGTTCAACTATATTAGCAAGTTACAGTAAATCAACATGCAGTAACAAAACATGCAAGATTAACACATGACACAATGATTTACATGGAAACCCAATTTGGGAAAAACCACTAGTAACATTCTACTTGATTCTCACTCTTCTAAAGTGATGCCCTATTAAAAGCCTACCCTGTTAAAGGCTTTCAACACACTATTAAATCTGACCTTGTTAGAGGATTTTATCAAACTGGTAGTAATGGGCCTGATCAAAGGATTTACCTCATGGCTATTAAACCAACCTAAGTCCATAGGATTTAAACTAACTATTACAATTGCTAGAGAGTAACAATAATGGAATGTTGATCTTATACAACTTACAACATACTTTGCAAATTTTAGATCACTCTTCAGTTCTATCCTTTTGCTTGGCTTTAATCACTTCAGCTCTGACAGCTTGTCTTCCTCTCAAGCTTCATCTCCTTAAGTCTTCTTACTCATCATGCCAATGCAATCATATCTAGGGTCTTCTTATCAAAATAGAGTAACTATGTTCTCTTTCTCCTTAGCACCTCCTTTAGTACTTCATGCTTTTATGCTCAACCACCTTCTCCTCTATTTGCTTCATGACCTTATGACTTTTTAAATAGAAATCTGGTTTGCCTTTGCCACTCGATTCTCCCTTTCCAACTTTAGGGATTCAAATGGATTAGGTAGGATACAATGTATCTACCCTATATCTTATTCTTATCTAAAAACTTTGTCTAGACTCTAGTTCTAGTCTCCAAAAATTTTCTACATGGTGTTTTGTGCCACCAGCTCATCATTCTTATCCTCCATTTAATTCATAGATTTTTAGATAACAACCTTGTCAGCTTGGATCTGGTGAATCTTTGATTTTGAAAATAATGCAGCAACTCACCATTATTGATTTACTAATGCTCGACATCTCTATGTTACTCGGCACTATTGGTTTTCTGATGCTTGGCATCTGTTTCTGCTCGACACTTGTATCTGCTCGGCACTTGATTTTACTCGACACTTGAAGTTCACTCGACATCTGAAGTTCACTCGGCATCAAAAGTTTACTCGACACTTGAAGTTCACTCGGCATCTAAAGTTCACTCGACATCTAAAGTTCACTCGACATCTAAAGTTCAGTCGCTCGGCTTTAACTAGGAATTTTTTCAGCACCTACTAACTTGCTCGGCTCCCTCTCTCTAATGAACTTTAGTTAGGCTTTTCAGATGTCTTAGCTAAAAACTTACATCTTTGATATGTTTCAATGTGTCTATTCTCCGTGTCTGTCATCAACACAATTTTTCATCAATGGCTTAGCTGATCCTTCTACTTATTTCAAAACATCATAACTTCAACCTTTCTCTAGGTGTTCTAGTTACAGCTTATTGATTGCCTCCTCCTTGTCAATCAACCACTTGATAGTATTTGGATCACTAGAGCAATTGTCATTCCTACAAGTAGCAAGTTTGACATCAATGACAAAACAATGATTGAGAACATTCTTTACTAGTTCTATATGATTATTTTAACAATTTCCTCATGACCTTTTCAATTAGTTCCAACAATCTCCCTCTTTGGCATTGATGGCAAAACTAAACTGATCAATTGATCAACTTAGTTACCACCAAGATTGTATGTACTTTGTCTGCTATTGTGTGCTACTTTTCCTAGCTACTGCATCTTTACTACTGATTTTATATATATCTTTCAGTTTCTTCATTAATCTCCCTCTTTCATATATATCTCCCTCTTGCTTTGTATTGATCAGGTTTTTGCATATTTCTCCCTCTTTGACATAAATGCCAAAGATGTAGCATCTTTATTATGCAAAATACAAGCTTTGGCTTCTTGATGTCTTCTCCCTCTATCACCATGCTTGTGACTGATTTGGAGTTTACACTCCTCCTATCATCCTTTGCATCATTCTGTTGATATTTCAATGATTTGTTCCTGTTGATGCAGGGCAACATCCTTGTTAATTTAAACTGCTTGAGTTAGGGGTATTACCCCCAACTTGCCTCTGAGATATTCATAAGTATCCTTGGGCAATGGTTTAGTGAAGATATCTGCAATTTGTTCCTTTGTGTGGATGTATTCCAACTTCACTTGTTTGTCTTCTACCAATTCTCTAACATAATGATACTTGATTGCAATATGCTTGGTTTTTGCATGCATTACTAGATTTTTGGATATGTTTATAGAACTTGTATTATCACAATACGATATCATAGGTTTTGTTACCTCTTCTTTTGTTCCTCTGAATAGATGTGTGAGCCACACAATGTTTGTGCAATTGACTACAGTTGCTACATATTCTGACTCTGCAGTGGATTGGGATGTGCATGTTTCTTTCTTGCTAGTCCATGTAACTAGCCTTTTACCTAAAAATAATGCACCTACACTTGTGCTTTTTCTGTCATTAATGTTGCCTCCCTAATCTGCATCTGTATATGCATTGAGTTCAAACTTTCCATTCTTTTTGTAGTATAGACCAAAGTTATCAGTTCCTTTAAGATATCTCATTATTCTTTTTACTGCTATGAGATGATTTTCTTTGGGATTAGCATAGAATCTAGCCACTATTCCAACTACTAATGGTATGTCTAGTTTTCTATGTACAACATATTGTAGGTTTCCAATCATGGATCTATACATTGTTTAATTGACTTCAGCTGATTCATCATTTTTGGATAGCTTATTTCCTGTCGCCATTGGTGTGCTGACTAGTTTGGACTCCTCCAATCTAAACATTTTGAGTATTTCTTTGATATACTTTGATTGTGTCACAAATATACCATGTTTTAGTTGATGTACTTGCAATCCAACAAAGAATTTGATCTCTCCAAACATAGACATTTCAAACTCATGTTTCATTTTTTTAGCAAAGCCTTTGAAAAGCACTTCCTTTCCTCCAAACACTATGTCATCAACAAAGATTTCAGATACAATAATATCCTTACCTTCTTCTACTTTGATGTACATATTGCTATTATCATTTGTTCTTTCAAATCTTATTTGCACTAGATACTTGTGAAGTCTTTCATACCATGCTCTAGGTGCTTGTTTTAGACCATAGAGTGCTTTATGTAATTTACAAACCATATTGCTATTGTTCTCATCAACAAATCCTTCTGGTTGTTCAATGTAGACTTCTTCTTCTAGTATACCATTTAGAAAAGTTAACTTTACATCCATCTGATAAACTTTGAAATCTTTATATGCAGCATATGCAAGTAAAGTTCTTACTCCTTCCATTCTAGCGACAAGGGCAAATGTTTCCCCATAGTCTAGTCATTCTTCTTGAGCATAACCCTTGCATACTAATCTAGCTTTGTTTTTAGTAATCTCACCATTCTCATCTAGCTTGTTCCTGAATACCCACTTGGTGCCAATCACATTTTTGTCAACTGGTTTGGGAACTAAACTCTAGGTTTTGTTCTTCTTTATTTGATCAATCTCTTTTTCCATAGCTTTATACTAGTCATCATCTTGTAATGCACCATATACTATTTTAGGTTCAGATTTTCTAATCAGACATGATTCATGTCTTAGTTTTTTCCTTGTCATTGGTCTTGCATCTTTGTCACCAATTATTTGTTTAGCAGGGTGATATCTTTTTACATATTTGGATAATCTTGGTTCTGTCCTTCTTTCCATGTTTGATCTTTCTGATTTAGGGTCATTATGTACTGAGTTGTCAGGTTGTTCTTCATCTATTTCATGTGTACTGACTTTTGAATCAGATTGTGCATTTCTTTCATTTTGCAACTCGGCTTCTGAATGCAACTCAGTATTCACTGGTTATGACTTGGCTAAAACTGAAATTTTTTGTTGAGTTTCAATTTCATTGAAAGCATCCTCATAAATAGGCATTCCTTCATAAGAATACACAAAATTTCTATATTCATTCATTCTCTTTGGTTCTTCAGCTTGGACTTCTGTATGTTCATCAAAGTTTACATTTGCACTTTCCACAATTTTGTTAGTGTTAGTATTCAAACACTTGTATGCCTTACTTCTAGTGGAGTAACCAAGAAATATGCCTTCATCACTTTTTGCATCAAAATTTCCATTTCTAGCATCTTTAAGGATAAAGAACTTGCAACCAAACACTTTGAAATGTTTTATATTGGGTTAGTGACCATACCATAATTCAAAAGGTGTTGTATTTTTACCTTTCTTGATGTGTACTCGATTCAGTGTATGAATAGCTACACTTACAGCTTCTCTCCAGTATTTTAGAGCAACAGTCTTTTCCATCATTAATGGTCTAGCCCAGTCAATCACAGATCTATTTCTTCTTTTAGCAATTCAATTCTATGGGGGAGTTCTAGGAGCTGACATTTGTCTTTTGATTCCTTTATCATTACAAAATATCTCAAATTCTTTTGATGTGAATTCACCACCTCTATCTGATCTTAGGCATTTCAAGCTCTTTCCTATTTCCTTTTCAACTCTAGCCACATACCACTTAAAAATTTGAAAGGCATCAGATTTTTGTCTTAAGAACATAACAGTCATCATTTGGAATAGTCATCAACAAACAACATTGTGTATTTATCTCCTCTATAGCTTTGTACTTCCATTGGACCACATAAGTTAGTATGAACTAACTCAAGTACTTCTTTAGATTTATAGTTTTTGCTTTTGAAACTTGAATTTCTCATCTTTCCTAGCTGCCATTGTTTTCACATGGTATTATTAGGCTTCTTCAATTTTGGTAAACCTCTGACTTTCTTCATTTTACTAATATTGACCAGATTGTCAAAGTTGACATGACATAGCCTTCTATGCCATAACCATTCATCGTCAAATTTTGCAACAAAAAAAGAGACATCATCCATATCAAGGTAAAATAGATTACTTCTTGTTTGATCTCCTTTTCCTATCAGTTTACCATCAGTATCATAGATTTTTGCAATTTTTTTTCCAAACTCTACTTTGCATCCTATATTTCCTAATTGTGAGACACTTAGCAATTTGTAGTTTAATCCTTCAACATAGTATGCATTATCACATGAAATTTGTTCTATAAGCTTAATGGAACCTTTTCCTTTTATTTGACATGGAGCATCATTACCAAATCTAACACTATTTCCATCATACTGAGTAAAGTTAATAAACTTACTTTTGTCTCCTGTCATGTGATGTGAGCATCCATTGTCTATGATCCATCTGTCATTCTTGTTCATACATGTTACTAGTGTTGTAGGCTATTCTTCATTAGATTGGTCCTTCATGGCTACATAAACAACTTCATCATCATTATCATCAAAATTTTCTTCAACACTATAAAACTTCTTGCCTTTGTCTTTGTAATCCCTCTTATTGTCTTCTCTTCCATATTTGTATTTGTTGCCTTCCTTGTAATCCTTTTTCTGTGTACATCTGGTAGCAATATGACCTACTTCATTGCAATTAAAACAAATGATAGGCATCTTGCCTTTGAATTTTTCTTTAGCTCTATGAAATTTTCTAGCAAGTAGTGCTTCCAATTGTTCCACATCTTCGTCATCAGTGCTACTGTCACTGGATACATATTTCATCTTTCTTCCCTTTTTTGATTTTACCTATTCAACATCTTTCAATGATAGCTTTTCTTTGAAAGTAGATTCAACATTCTTAGGTTTGTAGTTGTCAAAGTTAGACAACTCAAATGCAGTGAGTCTACCCACTATACCTTCAAAACATAGATTTTTTCCTGGTACACATCTTAGTTCTTGTATTGCAGATACTCTAATAGCATATATAGGGAGCAAGGTTCTTAAGAACTTACTATTAATAGTATCTTCATCCAATTGACCATTCAAACATCTTATTGCACTTACCACTTCCTTTATTATTGCCCATACTGAGTAGCATTCTCATTTTCCTCCATTTTCATATCATCAAATTTTCCTCTGAGGCTTTCTCTTTTTTCTCTTTGGAGATTTTGATCTCCTCCATAGATGTCTGATAGGGCTTTCCACATTTTTAATGTAGTGTCACATCCTTTGATATCATCAAATTTAGCATAATTGAGTGCAGAGACAATTTCTAGCATTGTCTGATTGTGTTCTTGTTTGTTTTTCATATCTTATGCAATAAGAGTACCAGTTGGATCAACATGTTCAATAATAATTGAATTTTGGGCATAATCTCCTATGGATCCAAGATGTAGCTTCATCAAACTTTTCCATGCAACAAATTTGTCTTTGTTGAGCTTGGGGACTTCTCTCTTAGACATTTTGATCTTTCCTGCTTATAGTCACTTTAAACTGAAACATTAGTTTGGCTCGGATACCAATTGTTAGAATTCTTTAGAATAACTAAGAGGGGGGAGGGCTGAATCAGTTATCCAAGGTCCAAACGCCCTAATAATACTTTTTCACTACTTTTAATGAATCTATACACTTTTCATCCATCCAAACTTAGTTCAACTATATTTGCAAGTTACAGTAAATCAACATGCAGTAATAAAACATGCAAGATTAACACATGACACAATGGTTTACGTAGAAACCCAATTTGGGAAAAACCACCAGTAACATGCTACTTGATTCTCACTCTTCTAAAGTGATGCCCTATTAAAAGCCTACCCTATTAAAGGCTTACAACACACTATTAAATGTGACCTTGTTAGAGGATTTTACCAAACTGTTAGGAATGGGCCTGATCAAAGGACTTTAGAACATTCACTTGGAATGTCACCCTGTTAAAGGATTTACTTTAGGGCTATTAAACCATTCTAAGTCCATAGGATTTAAACTAATTGTTACAATTGCTAGAGAGTAACAATAATGGAATGTTGATCTAATAAAACTTACAACATACTTTGCAGATTTCATATCACTCTTCAGTTCTATCCTTTTGCTTGGCTTTAATCACTTCAGCTCTAATAGCTTGTCTTCCTCTCAAGCTTCATCTGCTTGAGTCTTCTTAGTCATTATGCGAATGCAATCATATATGGGGTCTTCTTATCAAAAAAGAGTAACTATGCTCTCTTTCTCCTTAGCACCTCCTTCAACACTTCATGCTTTTATGCTCGACCACCTTCTCCTCTATTTGCTTCATGACATTATGACTTTTTAAATAGAAATCTGGTTTGCCTTTGCCGCTCAATTCTCCATCTCCAACTTTAGGGATTAAAATGAATAAGGTAGGATACAATGTATCTACCCTATATCCTTCTCTAATCTACAAACTTCATTTAGACTCCAGTTGTAATCTCCAAAAATGTTCTACATGGTGTTCTGCGCCACCAGCTCATCATTCTTATCCTCCATTTAGTTCACAAATTTCTAGATAACAACCTTGTCAGCTTGGATCTGGTGAATCTTTGATTTTCAAAATAATGCAGCAACTCAACATTATTGATTTATTGATGCTCAACATCTCTGTGTTACTCGACACTATTGGGTTTCTGATGCTCGGTATCTATTTCTGCTCAGCACTTGTATCTACTTGGCACTTGATTTTACTCGACACCAGAAGTTCACTCAGGATTTGAAGTTCACTCAGCATCTGAAGTTTACTTGGCACTTGAATTTCACTCGGCATCTGAAGTTCACTCGACATTTTAAGTTCACTCAGCATCTAAAGTTCACTCACTCGGCTTTTACTAAGAATCTGTTTAGTACCTACTAGCTTGCTCGGCTCCCACTCTCTAATGAAATTTAGTTAGGCTTTACAGATGTCTTAGCTAAAACTTTACATATTTGATATGTTTCAATGTGCCTATTCTCTGTGTCTGTCATCAATACACTTTTTCATCAATGGCTTAGCTGATTCTTCTACTTCATTTCAACATCATAACTTCAACCTTTCTCTAGGTGTTCTAGTTACAGCTTATTGATTGCCTCTTCCTTGTCAATCAACCACTTGATAGTATTTGGATCACTAGAGCAATTGTCATTCCTACAAGTAGCAAGTTTGACATCAATAACAAAACAATGATTGAGAACATTCTTTACCAGTTCCATATGATTAATTCAACAATTTCATCATGACCTTTTCAATCATTTCCAACAAAAATGGTTTATTTAACTTTTATTTTTATTTTCTTTTTCTTTTTGTAGTGAGTTTTTTTTTTAAATTTACTTAATTTCAATCTTCATCAAAAATAAATATTTAAGTGAGAATTTTATTTAATTAAAAGGGAGAAAATTCTTTTAATTAAATAGGAAATATTTAATTAAATTAAAAGAGGGGTTTTTCTCTTAATTAATTAAATGTGGATGAATTTAATTAAAATAGAGGTTTTCTTTTAATTAAATGGGGACTTAATTAAAAGGGGGATTTTCTTTTAATTAAATAAAACTTAGGATAAAATGATCAACCTTAGAAAAATACATAATTGAATTTGATCAAAGAATTTGATTTGAATTGATTTAATAAAATATTGCAAACCATTGATTCAAGAAATTTGATAAATTGATAAATTGAATAATGGGGGCCCATAGTTTAGGCAACCATTTTAGGGTGCATACAATATTCCTTTCATGATTTAATTGTATAGTTTTTTATTAGTTAAGCACACTTAAGTCAGAGTAGTACTTGGATGGGTGAATTCCCCTCAAGTCTTAGTGCTTCACCTATGTGAGCATCACCTACATCTAATGAGTGCTAAGTGTTTTATTAATTCTCACAAGAGATGTATTTGTGTGAATCATTAGTCATGAAACATGGGTCAATGAGTTTGACGAAAAAAGCTACCATTTAAATTGTGATAACAATATCACAGTTTAACTTGTGGAAAATATCTCATGTTTATATTATTTTATTTCTTATTGATTCTTCTTATATCTATTGAATACATTTTTTATTAATAATATTTAAAGGTGTGATCTTATTTGTCAATTAATTGATGATAATACTTAAAACATCTTTTACATCAAAATAAATTTTTTGATAGGTTTTGTCTCAAAATAATGTAATGAATATTGATTAAGGAATTTAAAAATTTGGCAAACTTTCAATCATTCCTTTTTTCTTAGTTTCTAAATCAAAACAATTAATTAATATTAATATGTAATTTAAATAATTAAAATAATAACTTCAACTTTTAGAATAGAAGATTAAATTTTCCTTTAAAATGTATTAATGTGTTATTATATGTAGTTGTGAAATTATATTTTCAAAGGCATGAAAAAATAATATTTATTTTTAAGAAGAAAAATGAATTTATTTATATTGTCACTTTAATTTAGGTTATAAAAATTAAGCGTGATGTGCTCCTAAATTTACTAGAGCTCTAACTTGTATAAAAATAACATTTATAAAAATCATTGGAAGAGAAAATAATAGAGTAATAGTCATTTTCATTTGCTTGATCAACTATTTAGTGGCAATTTTATGATATGAACAAATTACTCATTATTTCGTCACTTATATTTGTGAATTGTAAAAAAATAATAGAATTCATTCATTTTTAGTCACGTGGTAATGAAAAGTCTTAGTCATGTAGTTATTTATTTTCCAATTTCTATGAGGGAGGGTAGATTCAAGTTAATTTGATGTTAACTGATAATAATGTATTGATAGGACAAAAGCTCCCTCTATGAGTAATAAAAGTTATTAAAAGAAGTTAAGAAATGTATTAAAATTATAAGAGAAATCATTGATTATTCATTTAATCATTTGTTTGGGTGACTAATTATTAGTGACCAATTATTTATTCATTTATTTAGTCACTTATCTTTGTCCATCCTTGTGATTTTATATGATGACTAAATTAGTCATTTATTTTGTCAATTATATTTGTAAGTTGTAAGATATTACTAAAATTTGATCACTTTTAGTCAAATGACTAAATTTTTTAGTATTGTGATTAAAATGTTTAGTCACGTAGTCATTTATTTACCAAAATTCTACTAGTGGACTTGCATTCTTAGAAGATTTTCGAATCCATTGTTGTCTCATATTCTTTTTGATGTTATTAGCCTTGGCTTTCTTTTCATCTTCAATTCTTTTGGTATTCATATAGTTCTTGGCAAGATCACCAAGTTTTATACAAATGAAACATCTTTTGGTAGTGTCTCTTTTCATCATGTGATGTTTTACACAATTCATTCTAACGTGTCCAAATTCTCTATAGTAATGACATTTGCATCAAGTTTTACAGTCCCAACCAAATATAGATTTTACACGTCTTTCTGCTTGGTTAAATATCTTAGTTTTGCATTCTGAGGGTTTGGGCCCATGCTTCTTACATTTGTGACATTTTCCTTCAAACATAGGTTTTCTTGGCATTCATTAGCTCTATGACAATGCTGATTGCAATTGTAGCATTTTCCATTAAATTTAGTTTTCCCATTGCTCCAACATTTGTTTGATGTATGACCTATCTTACGATAATGACTACAAGTAGGTCTTTGATTCTTTTGAGCTCTTTACTTGGATGATTCACCTTCTTCTTTATTTCTAATTCTTGCTTTTCCTTTTTGTCTGTACTAGATTTGCTCAATTTTTTGATCCATGTCTGCTTGAGATTTTATCATCTTGTCATTGATTTTCCTTTTAGTGTTTAGATCATTCCACAATCTTTCATTTTATGATCTTAGATTCATGATTTCTTCATTTGCATTAGTGAGATGATCAATGAAGTCTTTCTGATGAAGGGATAAGTGCTAAACTTCATTATTCTTTCCTTCTATCTCTTCTCTTATCTTGTTTTTCTCTTCCATGACTTGACACAATCTTACTAACTGAATTCCTTGTTCTCTTTTTAGCTTTCTTACTTCTTCTTGAAGTGTACCATTATTTTCTAATAGTTCTTTGATTGCTTCACAAACTTCATCTAAATTACTTTTTGAATGAATGTCTTCAATTCTTTCTTCAATGTAGAGATGGTCATTCATTAGTACTACAAGATCTTTTTTTCTTTTCAAGGATTGAGAGAGTTGCTCCTTTTCTTTCTTGAGTTGTTCAATAGCCAATTCCAAATCTAGCTTTTCATTGTTAATAGCCTTTTCAAGTCTGAATGCCTCCATAGCCTCTAATCTTTTCTCAAGGTCTTAAGATTCTTTCCTAAGAACCAAATAGCTCTGATACAAATTGTTGGGAATATATATGATAGACTAAGTTACTAAAAGAGGAGGGCTATATCAGTAACTACTAAAAATTAATCCTTATTTACCAATTAATCCTTAATGTGAATTTTGATCATGCATAAGAAATTGAAAGCAATAAGACATTCATAACACTTTGACACACAATATGGCAACTCAGAAACCTTCCAAATAGAAAGTAAAATTGGGGTGGGGATGATACCCACAAGCTTTAGTACTAAATTATATAATAAATTTGAACTTTATTTGAACTATCATAAATTTAAATATATAATAAAATTGATCTATAAAGCTCACAATAGTATAAAACTAATTAATAAAACATTAAAATCGTACTAATTGAAGTATCCTAATTTCACATTTAAAAACTTTTTGAATTAAAACTAATTTAGTATTTTACTTCCAAATCACTATTTAGTATTAACATCATGACTTAACCCAAAAAATAATACATTATCTCCTAATACCATCAAAATTACTAGTCTAGTTTATAGACTAATGCCATACTTAATTTTAAAATATAAACAATCTATAACTTAACTAAACATCTTTGCTTACCTAGATTTCATACTCAGATACTACACTTATGCAACATATAATACCAAACTAAATATTCAAAAGAATTTGTTAAAATCTTCTTACAAATCTATTTACAATTTAATGCTTAAACATATAAAATGCCTAATACACTAATCATGGAATACTAGGTACTTTCTAATAAAATAAAAAAATAGTACTGATCAAATTAATAATAACGAACTAATCCTAATTTAAATTAACATACATCTAAAACTAACTAAACATAAATATTAATTAGAACGAACCTTGACTAAATTAAATACTACTAAAATAAATTAATTTAAATTAAACTGTTAAACTAACATAATTTAGTCCTAAACAAAAGATATATCAAAACTAAAAAAAATTATAATTATAATAATACTAGTCTAACTAAACTTAAATTTAAAACAAACTCGAACTAACTTAAAGATAAAAATTAACTATAACAAGACTTAACTAAATTAAATACTAATTAAAACACTAACTTCTATCATAACTAAACCCAATACTAACATTATAAATATAAAGCAACTAAACTAAACTACTACTAATTTAAATTATAACTAAATCTAAACTATCTTAACTTTAAGATTTCCATAATACTAAGCTAACTAACAATCCATACCCCATACTAAACTTGCTAACCTAAACATAATATACTATCTTTCAAACAAAAATACTCTAACATCACTACTACCCATCACATTACTCCATCCCCCCTATCCTACCCTATGCCTACCCCTACCTTATGCCTAGTGGGCCTACCCATGAACTGCCCAAGGCTTGGGCATGGCAGGTTCGTCCCCTGTCCTTGCATGGGGGATAGCTCATGCAGGACCTGCCAATGGAGAGGGGAGTTAATGATTTGCACAATGTTTGATTTGAATTTTTTTTTAAAAAAAAAACTTCATGCCCTCCTCAATACAAGTCAACACATGGGGTTGGGGAGAATAGTATAGAAAGGTATAGTTCATATTAATATTTTAATCATTTTCTTGCCCTCCTCAATACATGATTCGACCCATGTACTTGCTGGCAGGTGGTTGGGGTTTTGGATTTTTAAAAAGAAATTATAATATGATTCAACCTGTAGCTTGTCCATATCTCTAAGAAACATGGAGTTTAATGTCCAAAAGTTTTATAGTTGAGATGTGAAATTTTAAAAGCATTAACATAAATACTGATATTTTATATTCGAATTTATTTAAGTTATAATGTTGATTGAATTAGCAGTGTTTTTTTTATAATTGCAATTCAAAGAAGAATATCTCAGGGAATATTCTCTGTGACAAGGGGGAATTAAAAACTTCTCCATACATTTTCCAGAGAGGGTTGTTTCTTAGACCTAGAGATGCACTTTTTTTTTTTGAAAGCCAATTTTGACTAAGTGTTGGCATGTTTTATACTTCTTGGTTATACTAGGAATGAATACTAACCTGTTTACAACATTGATATCCAAAGAACAAGCATACTAACAAGGATGTGTAAAAGATTATATTTTCTCCCTCTCTTCTATAATTTATGTTTGATTAATCATTATACATCAAGGTGTATGCTCATTTTTCTTGAATACAATGAAATACATAATCTCTTGATCAAATTGATTTTGTTCATAATGAAATTTAACAATGAAAGTGATAACCTTGTGATCACAATGTAGGATTTGATTACATTTAATACTTAGACATCAATTTGGAAATTTCAACATACAAATTTTCCTTCCATTAACATAATTGAAAACTTGGAAAATTCATAATTCAAGACATTATCTATCATTCTATTTTCTCACATACATATGCCAAAATTTGAAATCACATGAGAGCATTGCAAGGAGACTTTCATAATCTTTTCCTTTCTCTGTTATTCCTCCTAGTTCAAGGCTCCATCAGAAAAGAACCAGTAAGAAAACTCGATGTCTTTGCCAATACTTCAAAATTCAAATACATTTTACATAACATTACAATTCAAAAGAAATCTCTTCAAAATCCTACACAAGTACTCTCTTCCAATACCTTCAAAACTTCAAGGAAACACAAGGAGAAGACAAGAACTGACCTGGATGAATCATCACAATATCAAGAACAACTCAAGCATGCACCCTAACTCGAATTACGCAATAGGTCAAAACATAGAACTTGACTAGGGGGGAGGTGAATTTTCTCAATGGGTGACGTCAATGACCATGCCATAACATAGCTCTTTTCAGCCAAAAACTTCAAGAACTTCCTTTCTTCTACAAGGCCCTTTCGAGGCTAATACCACAAGGATTTTCATTCCTTTCCATATTAAGGAATTCACAATATCGAACAAGGCATGTGATGACAAGTAGGGGCCCATACACCCTACCCTCTTTCCCTCCTCTCACCATGAGAGGAGACTCTACACCATTGAGGTCCAACTAAGGCCCTACCCCTGTACATGGGAACTTCTTCCCTATCCAAGGGTCAGTAATGCCAAAAACATCCCCATGAAATCCCCTCAAAAACAAATCATTAAGACAAGCATAAGAATACATCAAGAACAAATAAAAATCCCTCCAAATCCAACCCAACACACAACAAGCAAAAACAAGAACAACACAATACTTTGAGCAAGATTCAAGCATGAAAAAAAAAAATGAAGAACAAAACCAAAAGAGTGAAGAACTCCTACCTTTACCAAAAGAGTTATGGTAAAAATGGCAGGTTGAGAAGAGCTTTTCCCTTTCTTCCTTCAATCTTCAAACTTTCTCCAAATCTAGAGATTGGGTAACAACCCCAAAACTCCTCCAAAATCCTCTAAATATGATCCTTAACTCAACTAGACTTTTAGCAAACTCAAGATGGAGTTGGAGTCACCAACTCATGTAGATGACAATCAATTTTCGCAATCCCTCAAAAATAGGGCTTTTGAATGACCCTAAAAGTCAAACTAAGAGGCTAAGTAGGTGGAAAGTACTCCCCACCCATACCCTTACCCCTAGGGCACTTAAATTTGATGTTTTTAAGCCTTATGGACATAATAGGAACAATTAAAAGCTAGGAGAATAATAAAATCAAATAAAAACATTTTAAAGATAGACAATGCAAGGATAGCTCATTTAAACAAGGGTTTCAATTCTGTCTTTCCTTTAGGTTTCCTGGCTACATGTCCTACACACTCATTGCACACATCAGTAGGTTCAAGAAATCACATGCATTATGAAATTTATGTATCAAAAAAATCATATAAATTGAAACATCCATTTTTTTAATGATCAATTATTTATCTAATTCTACTCATATTTTCAATCATTCGAATTATATAATCAAAGTGTTAGTTTTGGATTCATTTACTTTATCATCATACATCTTTGTAAAGCATTAAATGATGAAATCAAATATCTAAAAGTAAAGCATCACACATCATAAATAACCTAATAATGTTTAGTGCATAAAATAATATTCTGACGTATCGAGTCATGAGTATCAAAATAATAATGTATCATTGATGCTAAGATGAGTCGAGGTGAGGCCTCACATCCTCCCCCACTAAGCATGAACTTCCTCCTGGAGTTCATCAAAAGATAAGGGTACTAAGATTGCATCCATGCTACATCCTCCCATGAAGTCGTGACCTCATCGTAACAATCGCACTAGACCCTAACCTAGTCTAGCTCTCGTCCTTGAAGTGTTAGGGTCTATCGAGAAATAATATGGGTAGGCTCCAGCGCTACTTGACCATCTGTCCCCACCTGTAGCATCAATAACTGTAGCCCGATGCTCAGCTTGGTGGTTATCAACTATTGCAAAAACTCTATGGGACCTACCCATATCTCCAATTGTCGGCTCTGAAAAAGCCCCTCTGACCACTGGATGACTATCCCTGAGGACACTCTCTAGCTATATGACCCATGCCACCACAAGTGTAGCATGGCCCTTGAATATAAGATCGTGCATCTTGTGATCTAGACTGCTATGGGCCTCCTGACCTACTAGACCCAATGTATCTACCCCTAGAAGACTACTGAGTCATCTCTGACTATGACTGTGGGGCATGTACTTTATGATCCTATTGTGACTGCTACTGCTCAGGCTTGGAGCCCTGATAACCTTGTGAGGGATCTTGTTGTTGCTGCTACTGAGACTATTGGCCCTTAGAGGACCCTGGTGTATAGTTCTGATTCCCTTTCTAAGGGAGTGTTTGCTAGGTAGAGTTTTAGTTTTAAGACCAATCCTGTGACTCCTGTCTACCTCGAGTATCATTTGTAACTAGTGCTATCTCCACTACCTGTCTGAAGGTGGTATGGAAGGCCATATGAACTGGACCTTGAAGTGAGAAATCTAGACCCATGATAAAGTGATGCACTCGCAATTTCTTGTCCTTCATGTACTCGACATATGGAAGGAGCTTGAGAAACTTGCTCTCATATTGAGCTACTGTAAGGCCCCTCTAATATAGAGAATGAAATTTCTCTATCTACTTCTGTCTGAAGTGCTCTGATAGATACCTTTCTCAAAACCTCTCCAAGAATGACTCCCATGTGAGGGGATCCATGCTCACTCCTCCTATAGCCTCCTCCTGATGCCACTAATTGGAGGCATCTCCCCTCAACTGATGAACTACAAGACGTGCCTTCAGATTACTCCCATACAGATGTAATTCAAAGCACTACTATAAGCTCTACAACCATGCCTCTACTACTGTCCCCTCAGTTGAACTAATAAAATGTGGTGGTCTGAGTCGGATCAAGTCTCTGATATCATCTCCTATATGCCTAGGAGGTCTGTCAAGTGGGGGTCCTCTCTGATGTATTTTCTCACCATTGTGCTCACCTTGATGCTCTAACTGCCTTAGTGGGGGACTAATAGTCCTCTCTCTACCCCTGGGCCCGCCTCCTCTGGGTCTCTCTGCTTCCACTACAAGAATCTGCTGACCTAGCTAAACTATAGGCACTACCCTCTGCTAAACTACACCGATCAAAGTCTGAAGGGCATCTATAATGTCCTAGTTTGGGTTAGGTGGTGGTGGTGGAGGTCCATCCTCCTATCCCTCTCTACCACCTCTCACCCTATGGCCTCTACCTCATTGGTTGCTTCGAGTAATAGGAGGCATCCTACACAATTTAATGTTTAGTTTTGAATTTCAAAAGCACAATGGTTAAAGGTTCCTAGTGTTGAAACACAGGCTCTGATACCAAAATGTCATGCCCAAAATATAAGGGCATAAATGCACACAATTTTTTTTTTTTAAACTATGATTCAAAAGATAATATGGTTGATAGAGATAATCACAAAGACTTAATAACTACGTCAAAATGACCTACTAACTGAAATGTCTACTATCTCTTAATTACGCAACTTGTTTAGCACCAATCTAATCATAATTAAATGTACTACAAACCTTGAAGATGATCTAATTAACTAGGCCCTTTTATTAAATTGATGACTTGAACATCAATACAATTTTAATCATTTACTCTAGGCTTAATGTCATTAATTAACTTTTTTCAAATTCATTCTAATTACGTTTTAAAATTTTAATCCAAAATCTAAAGTTAACCTTATATTTTCTCCAACATACTTATAACAATCGAATAAATTAATTTATTGTTTACCATTAAAATTGATGACAAGAATAAATTCAATAAATCTATGTTTTAATCTAGAATTTATTTAAACTATCATAAATTTAAATCCATATTAAAATTGATCTATAAAGCTCACAATAGTATAAAACTAATTAATAAAATGTTAAAATTGTTCTAATTGAAGTATCCTAATTTCACATTTAAATTTTTTTTGAATTAAAACTAATTTAATATTTTACATCCAAATAACTATTTAGTATTAACATCATCACTTAACCCAAAAAATAATACATTACCTCCTGATACCATCAAAATTAGTAATCTAGTTTATAGATTAATGCCATACTTAATTTTAAAATATAAACAATCTATAACTTAACTAAACATCTTTACTTACCTAGATTCCATACTCAGATACTACACTTATGAAACATATAATATCAAACAAAATATTAAAAAGAACTTGTTAAAATCTCCTTACAAATCTAATTACAATGTAATGCTTAAACATATAAAACACCTAATACACTAATCATGGAGTACTAGGTACTTTCTAATAAAATAAAAAAATACTACTAATCAAATGAATAATAACGAACTAATCCTAATTTAAATTAACATACATCTAAAACTAACTAAACATAAATATTAATTAGAATGAACCTTGAATAAATTAAATACTGCTAAAATAAATAAATTTAAATTAAATTTTTAAACTAACATAATTTAGTACTAAACTAAAGATATATGAAAACTAAAACAAATTATAGTTATAATAATACTAATCTAATTAACTAGGCCCTTTTATTAAATTGATGACTTGAACATCAATACAATTTTCATCATTTACTTCAAGCTTAATGTCATTAATTAACTTTTTTCAAATTCATTCTAATTATATTTTAAAACTTTAATCCAAAATCTAAGCTTAACCTTAGATTTTCTCCAACATACTTATAACAATCTACTAAATTAATTTATTGTTTACCATTAAAATTGATGACAAGAATAAATTCATAACTCTGTTTTAATCTAGACTTTATTTGAACTATCATAAATTTAAATCCATATTAAAATTGATCTATAAAGCTCACAATAGTATAAAACCAATTAATAAAATGTTAAAATTGTTCTAATTGAAGTATCCTAAGTTCACATTAAAAAACTTCTTGAAGTAAAACTAATTTAATATTTTACATCCAAATAACTATTTAGTATTAACATCATTACCTAACCCAAAAAATAATACATTACCTCCTGATACCATCGAAATTACTAATCTAGTTTATAGATTAATGCCATACTTAATTTTAAAATATAAACAATCTATCACTTAACTAAACATCTTTACTTACCTAGATTTCATACTCAGATACTACACTTATGCAACATATAATACCAAACTAAATATTAAAAAGAACTTGTTAAAATCTTCTTACAAATCTAATTACAATATAATGCTTAAACATATAAAACACCTAATAAATTAATCATGGAATACTAGGTACTTTCTAATAAAATAAAAAAATACTACTAATCAAATGAATAATAACGAACTAATCCTAATTTAAATTAACATACATCTAAAACTAACTAAACATAAATATTAATTAGAACGAACCTTGAATAAATTAAATACTACTAAAATAAATTAATTTAAATTAAATTTTTAAACTAACATAATTTAGTACTAAACTAAAGATATATCAAAACTAAAACAAATTATAATTATAATAATACTAATCTAACTAAACTTAAATTTAAAACAAACTCAAACTAACTTAAAGATGATCTAATTAACTAGGCCCTTCTATTAAATTGATGACTTGAACATCAATACAATTTTAATCATTTACTTCAAGCTTAATGTCATTAATTAACTTTTTTCAAAGTCATTCTAATTACGTTTTAAAACTTTAATCCAAAATCTAAACTTAACCTTATATTTTCTCCAACATACTTATAACAATCTAATAAATTAATTTATTGTTTACCATTAAAATCGATGACAAGAATCAATTCAATAACTCTATGTTTTAATATAGACTTTATTTGAACTATCATAAATTTAAATCCATATTTAAATTGATCTATAAAGCTCACAATAGTATAAACCTAATTAATAAAATGTTAAAATTGTTCTAATTGAAGTATCCTAATTTCACATTTAAAATTTTTTTGAATTAAGACTAATTTAATATTTTACATCTATATAACTATTTAGTATTAACATCATTACTTAACCCAAAAAATAATACATTACCTCCTGATATCATCAAAACTGCTAATCTAATTTATAGATTAATGCCATGCTTAATTTTAAAATATAAATAATCTATAACTTAACTAAACATCTTTACTTACCTAGATTTCATAATCAGATACTACACTTATGCAACATATAATACCAAACTAAATATTAAAAAGAACTTGTTAAAATCTTCTTACAAATCTAATTACAATTTAATGCTTAAACATATAAAACACCTAATACACTAATCATGAAATACTAGGTACTTTCTAATAAAATAAAAGAATACTACTAATCAAATGAATAATAATGAACTAATCCTAATTTAAATTAACATACATCTAAAACTAACTAAACATAAATATTAATTAGAACGAACCTTGAATAAATTAAATACTACTAAAATAAATTAATTTAAATTAAATTTTTAAACTAACATATTTTAGTACTAAAATAAAGATATATCAAAACTAAAACAAATAATAATTATAATAATACTAATCTAACTAAACTTAAATTTAAAACAAACTCAAACTAACTTAAAGATAAACATTAACTAAAACAAGACTTAATTAAATTAAATACTAATAACAACACTAACTTCTATCATAACTAAACCCAATACTAACATTATAAATATAAAGCAACTAAACTAAACTACTACTAATTTAAATTATAACTAAATCTAAACTATCTTAACTTTAAGATTTCCATAATACTAAGCTAATTAACAATCTATACCCGATACTAAACTTGCTAACCTAAACATAATATACTAACTTTCAAACAAAAATCCTCTAACATCATTACTACCCATCACATTACCCCATCCCCCCTATCCTACCCGATACCTACCCCTACCTTATGCCTAGTGGGCCTACCCATGCGCTGCTCAAGGCCTAGCCATGGCAGGTCTGCCCCCTGTCCTTGCATGGGGGACTACTCATGCAGGACCTCTGAATGGAGAGGGGAGTAAATGATTTGCGCAATGTTTGATTTGATTTTTTTTTTAAAACAAGCTTTATGCCCTCCTCAATACAAGTCAACGCATGGGGTTGGGGAGAATAGTATAGAAAGGTCTAATTCATATTAATATTTTAATCATTTTCTTGCCCTCCTCAATACATGATTTGACCCGTGTACTTGCTGGCAGGTGGTTGGGTATTTGGATTTATTATTATTTTTTTTTATAATATGATTGGACCTGTACCTTGTCTATATCTCTAACCAAAATGGAGTTTAATGTCCAAAAGTTTTATAGTTGAGATGTGAAATTTTAAAAGCATTAACATATATACTGATATTTTATATTCGAATTTATTTAAGTTATATTGTTGATTGAATTAGGAATGTTTTTTTTTAATTGCAATTCAAAGAAGAATATCATAGGGAATATTCTCTGTGACAAGGGGGAATTAAAAACTTCTCCATACATTTTCCAGAGAGGGTTGTTTTTTAGACCTGGAGATGCATTTTTTTTAAAAGCCAATTTTGACTAAGTGTTGGCATGTTTTATACTTCCTGGTCATACTAGGAATGGATACTAACCTATTTACAACATTGATATCCAAAGAACAAGCATACTAACAAGGATGTGTAAAAGATTATATTTTCTCCCTCTCTTCTATAATTTATGTTTTATTAATCATTATACATCAAGCTGTATGCTCCTTTTGCTTGAATACAATGAAATACATAATCTTTTGATCAAATTGATTTTGTTCATAATGAAATTTAACAATGAAAGTGATAACCTTGTGATCACAATGTAGGATTTGATTACATTTAATACTTAGACATCAATTTGGAAATTTCAACATACAAATTTTCCTTCCATTAACATAATTGAAAACTTGGAAAATTCATAATTCAAGACATTATCTATCACTCTATTTTCTCGCATACATATGCCAAAATTTGAAATCACATGAGAGCATTGCAAGGAGACTTTCATAAAATTTTCCCTTCTCTATTATTCCTCCTGGTTCAAGGCTCCATCGGGAAAGAACCAGTAAGAAACCCCAATGTCTTTGCCAATACATCAAAATTCAAATACATTTTACATAACATTACAATTCAAAAGAAATCACTTCAAAATCCTACACAAGTACTCTCTTCCATTACCTTCAAAACTTCAAGGAAACACAAGGAGAAGAAAAGAACTGACCCAAATGAATCGTCACAATATCAGAAACAACTCAAGCATGCACCCTAACCCGATTTTCACTATAGGTCGAAACATAGAACCTGACTAGGGGGGAGGTAGATTTTCTCAATGGGAGATGTCAATCACCATGCCGTAACATAGCCCTTTCGAGGCTAAAACTTCAAGAAGTTCCATTCTTCTACAAGGCCCTTTCCAGGCTAATACCACAAGGATTTTCATTCCTTTCCATATTTAGGAATTCACAATATCGAACAAAGCATGTGATGACAAGTAGAGGCCCATACACCCTACCCTCTTTCCCTCCTCTCATCATGAGAGGAGACTCTACACCATTGAGATAAAACTAAGGCCCTATTCCCGTACATGGCCACTTCTTCCTTATCCAAGGGTGAGTAATGCCAAAACAATCCCCATGAAATCCCCTCAAAAATAAATCATCAAGACAAGCATAAGAATGCATCAAGAACAAAGAAAAATCCCTCCAAATCCAACCCAACACACAAGCAAGCAAAAAAAAGAACAATACAATACTTTGAGCATGATTCAAGCATGAAAAAAAAAATCAAGAACAAAACCAAAGTAGTGAAGAACTCCTACCTTTACCAAAAGAGTTATGGCAAAAATAGTGGGTTGAGAAGAGATTTTCCCTTTCTTCCTTCAATCTTCCAACTTTCTCCAAATCTAGAGATTGGGTAACAACCCCAAAACTCCTCCAAAATCCTCTAAGTATGATCCTTAACTCAAATAGACTTTTAAAAAAACTCAAGATGTAGTTGGAGTCACAAACTCATGTAAATGACATTCAATTTTCGCAATCCCTCAAAAATAGGGCTTTTGAGTGACCCTAAAAGTCAAACTAAGAGGCTAAGGGGGTGGAAAGTACTCCCCACCCATTCTGTTACCCCTAGGGAACTTAAATTTGATGTTTTAAAGCCTTTTAGACATAATAGGAACAATTAAAAGCTAGGAGAATAATAAAATCAAATAACAACATTTTAAAGATAGACAATGCAAGGATAGCACATTTAAACAAGGGTTTCAAGTCTGTCTTTCCCTTAGGTTTCCTGGGTACATGTCGTGCACACTAATTAAACACATCAGTAGGTTCAAGAAATCACATGCATTATGAAATTTACATATCATAAAAATCATATACATTAAAACATCCATTTTTCTAATGATCAATTATTTATCTAATTCTACTCATATTTTCGATCATTCAAATTATATAATCAAAGTGTTAGTTTTGCATTCATTTACTTTGTCATCATACATGTTCGTAAAGCATTAAATGATGAAATCAAATATCTAAAAGTAAAGCATCACACATCATAAATATCCTAATAATGTTTAGTGCACCAAATAATGTTCTGACGTATCGAGTCATGAGTATCAAAATAATAATGTATCATTGATGCTAGGATGGGTCGAGGTGAGGCCTCACATAAGTAGTCTAAACTTGTTCTACACTGGTGACTTGATGAATACTATGAAACTCAACATATAAACTAAATCACTTGATTCACACTATATAGCTCGATCAATGTTATAACAATGCGCTTGGTATAAACTAAATCACTTGGTTAAAACTGAGTGGCTGAGTCAACATTGGTTTCACATCATTGTAATTGCAAACTTGGTAAGCACTACAGAACTCAATTTGCACTGAGGAACTTGGTAAAAACTAAGAGACTTGGTTTACACTGCTAATCACCATCATGGTAGAAATTTCTTAATGAAAACTAAATACTATTCCTTGAACTCGGTATCAACTGTATAGTTCGATAAAGCCTAAAATGCTTGGTTAACACTATTAATTGTACAATAAGCTCAGTATATACTATCTGTTCAAATAAGTGTGTGCCACTAATAACAAACATGATTGTAATGTCAATAGGGAATATGGCTAGATAGATGTATGAGTGTATTCATTTATGGAAACATATTTCATTATGTAATCAGAGTTAGAAAATTGTCTATGTGTTGGACAATTTCTAGCAATATAGAGACATATATGGTATGTACAGATGCTAGACTTTGAGCTAGCTCTTATATGGTTGAGGATTCATAGTTGATAGTGTCATAATGATGCATGCCAGTCTACAGGTCTGTACAGATAGTACAACATTAGTTACAAAAGAATTACCAGTATAGGTAATTACCAGAGAAGAACAAAGCATATTAGTAAATTGAATTGTATAGCTAAAGGAATTATTTTTGAAACAAAATAGTTATGTCATCATTATAAGTTGTCATCTTAAGTTATAATTAGTCAAGCTTGTTAAAAAAATTAAGGCCGAAAAAGCATAGTTTTGATAATCTACAAGGCATAAATAAAGATCATATCATGTGTAGTGAACGCGAAATATGCATGTGATGTGAATTATTGTAAATAAAGTATAAGTTATATGCAAGCCTTATGTGATATGAAATCTGATGTATGATCAAAGCATGTGGAGGATAGATCGTTGAGATAATATTGTATGTATACCTATTGTTTTGAACAAACCTATATTAATATTGCATGTAAGGGCAGCGGGCTCTTCTTGCATACATTGTATTTATTCAACCAATTGCTAATAGGGTTGAGGCTTTTAATATGTCATATTCCTCCAACAAGGACTTCAGACACTATATGTAATATATAGACTCCTAACATGGTCAATATCCTTACTAGGATTTTTTTGTTTAGTGGATCATCTTGTGGGTATCATCCCCACTGGGGTTTTCCCTTGGCTAGGATTTAACTAGTTAATAAATAATAGTGTTATGAGTTACATCTATGTATGGTTATATTTACTATTTAGTATTGTTTCTTAACTTTCATATGAAAGTTATAATTTAATTAACAATATCTAGTTGTGGGAAAAAGTTTGTAGAATATTAATTCAGCCCCTTCCCCCCTCTCACAATTATCTATTTCTAAAAATTGGGCTGAGAACTCAGTTACTCATAAAAGGGCTTAATAGCTTGAGTAAGATCCCTATGGATATGGAATAGTTGAAGAGAAATCTTGAAGAATCTCTTTAGAAAATTGATCTTCTTATAGAAGAAAGAGATAAGCTGAAAGATAGATATGGAGATGAAAATGTCTACATTGGTAAACTAAATTAAAAGATAAGATTGATGATCTAAGATCTAGAAAGGAATGGAAAGGGAAGACTAGTGTTAGACATAAGTTATGTCTCAAGAAAGAAAATGAGATTTTCAAGCATGAGTTGAAAATTGTTAAACTTAAGTTATGTCTTAAGAAAGATGATAGAAAAACTAAACTAGATCTGAAATCTGAAAATGCAAACCTTAGATCTCAATTGAGTCAAGTAGCATTTGAACTAGATTTTATTAAAATAGAACATGTAGAATTGGAATATTACAACACTATTGTGAAAGGGGAATTGACACAAGATAAAAAAATTTTATAGAAGCTTTATTTAAGTAGTGATAAAATAGATGAAGAGCTATTTTATCAAATACCTTCTTATGTTAAGACATGCCTTGGATATCTTATTGGAGCAAAATCAACCAAGAAAGTTGAAATTAGGAAAGAACCAGATCTAGTTGTTGAAAACCCTAAGCCTAAAGAAAGAGATCAAATTAATATTGAATCAAGAATTCCTATAGAAGTAACTAAAGAAGTTGAACTAGTTGATTTATTATTAAAACATGATGAACCAAAGAAAATAGAGCAAGTTGATGAACCTAAGAAAGTTGAATCATCTAAGGAAGTTAGACAAGAATTTAGAGGTAGATGTTTCATATGTAATGAAGTTGGTCATATGAAGAGAGATTGGATAGGTAAGTCTTTTAAACCTATTACTATTTTCTATTTTTATAACTATCATTGTTATGGACATAAAGTAGTAGATTTTAGGAAACCTAAGTATGAGAATAGTAATGTAAATAGCAGAATGTTTAGGAATAATAACCTTATAGGTAATGAAAGAGGAGGATCACAAAGAAGATCTAATGATGGAGAGAAATCTTATAATGAAAGTAAATAAGTTGTATGCTACAAATATAAAAACCCCTGACATATTGCAAGTAATTTTAAAGAAACTAAAAGTTAGAATGGAATGAATTAGAGAAGGAATGAACCTATATGTTAACTATGCAATAACCATGGACACATAGCAAGAGTTTTTAGAATGGATAGAAGGAAATTCAACATGAATCCTAATTACAAAAGAAAATATAACAAAAATAATATAAGAAATCATGGTGGAAGTGATAACAATTAGAAGGATGCAATTAAAGAGAAAGTTGATCAATTCAAGGAAGTATTTCTAAAATCTAGTAATCCAGAAAGTACTCATACAATTTTCAAAGAAAAGTATTTTGATGCACCTAGATTTAAATCAAAAGTTGTTTATGATCATCATATTTGAATTAAGAATTTACAGTAGAAATAGAGTGTTAGTTAATTTAAATTGATGTTAGAGAGAGGATTAGAAGTTGCACAATCAACACAAGTTAGAGGATAGAGTAAGGAAGCTATGGTCAAGTATGCAAGCATTTTTATGATCACAGTAAGTCATATGGAAGAAAAAAAGTTTACTAGTAATTAATGATGTAATTTTGAAGATAAAATAAATGTCCATTCAATTTGGACTTAAATCTAGAAAGGTTAAAGGAATGTGAGAAAGATTGTGAGTACTATTTCATCGTGCAAAGAGCCTAGAGCAATTTATGAGAAATTTTACAACAAATTGAAGTGTTGATTGAAGTGTTTGAATTTTGAAATTGTAGAAGCCCTAATACACATTATTCAAGGCATTTTTGCAAAGCTTGAATTGAAATTTATAGTATAAACAATAAACATTATGACAAGTTAGTTAGCACGTGATATTAGTGAGAAACCTAGGTACAAATTAAAGAAGCACCTATTTGTCTCTCTTATTGATAGTATGTTAGGAGAATTTTCTCAAATCCTACCAAATGTACTTCACTTAGATGACGTTAAAATTTAAATTCATTGAAAATTTGATATTATTGGTGATGAAGACATCTAAAAGGATTTAGGAGTTATGTGCAATCAAGACCTAATCCTACAAGCTGAGTACATATACCTAAATGAGTTGAACCTAATTAAGTATATGTTTTATAGAAAATTTAACATTTATCAATGGAATAGAATTATTCTAATCATAGCCCATGAAGAAATATTTTTGGTAGGTAATGTACCTATTGTAATTGAAAATGACCTACTTCATAAGATCACAGGTTTAAGCAATGAAGGTCACAATCCTCTAATTGATAGAAATGCAAGAAAGACTATTGAAATGTACATAAAAACTATTTTTGATGGTAGAAACATAAGTAGTCCTAATTCATGATATTGGAGTCAAAGTGTTGAGCAAGATTATAGGATCCAAGCTAAATTGCAACTCTATAGTAAACTCAATTCTAGCATGAGTTTTATAGGCTTCCTATGTTATCAAAGTTGATAGGAAGAAAGTAAACATGTGCGACATTATTAGAGTGAAATTGTTGGACAACATTACAAGGTTGAAGAAAAATAAGAATGTACTTTTCATATTCAAATCTCTATTGACACATTTGTTTTTCGACACAACAAAGAAATTTCCTAGGAAAAAAATCGGGACACTAAGGAATGTTCCATGAAGATGGTCACTAAGTGTTATGGGGTGAGAATTAAAGATTTCAGAGATAGAAACATTGACAAGAAGATGAAGAGCTTCTAATTAGAAATGAAGAAAAGATATAGATTGTACATCCCTGTATGGTAGAGAAGTACAAAGATAAATATGATTTATGGTAGAAACTGGCACAACCTATATGGAGGCAATCAAACCTATATTGAAATTTATTGATCCTATGGGCTATGAAAAAAAATATTTTTTAATCTTAAAGGGACATTGATTGCCCAAGATGGGGAACATATGAAAACAAGATAAGGGAAGTTCATGCTGAACTTCAAAGAAAGGAAATCCAAAGGAATGTGGAGAAAAAGATAGAATCCATTGTTAAAGAGTAAGACATGACTAGACAACAGTTCAATGAAATCAAACGAATAGCCTTGGAGATAAAGGCTAGTGGAAAATATGAAGTATTGGTAGTTGCATCTATTGCCATTGCAACACACTTTGAAGGAGTGATAGTAGCAAGATCTTCTACATAGATACCTACAACACCTTATGCAACAATTATAGTTCAACTTGTCAACGTACAACTTGGTCAGCATAAAAGGAAATTTAATGATGATGTGGTAATACTATCATCTATGTCAAGGAAATCTGAGATATGTTTGAATATTGGGCAAGAATCAATACCATAACCCAATAAAAGGGTCAAGAAAACTAGGAATGGACCTAGGAAATGAAGAAAGACATTGCAGATCAGTGAATCTAAAGAGTTTGATGAAGAGGCTATAAAAAAATTAGTGGAATGGGTAGTTGGAGAAGGAAGAACAACAACTAGTAAGAAATCCTAGAAGCCCAAGGTTGAAAATATGAATATGTAGATTATAAATGTAGTGCCTACCCTAGTTTGAATTTTGCTATTGTTGCCAAACTCCTTTAGGATAGTTTTATGTTGATGATGATTAGTGACATTATTTTGAGATTATCAGATATTGTTTTAGATTCAATCGATCATATGATGAGATTACTTGATACTCCATACTTTATGTATGTATGATGATTATTACAATGTTTACAGTTATTAATGATGATTTATTATCATATGTGTTTTCTCATGGATACTTACCCCATACTTGCATGTGTATGGTATGCGTGTTTGTTTTCTGTATGTATGGCATCTCTGATGTGGTTAAGAGAGTCGTAGTTACCTGCTAGTCGGGATCTACATGATGCACCACTTCCTACCATTACATGTTTAGCTTAATATATATATTGTGTATGTACATGTGTGAATTTTATGCGGGTTGCAGGTACCGAGTATCAACTTCCTTGAATTGCTAGGATGAGCATAACTTATCGCATTATCTCAATGGTAAGAGAGGGGAGATAAATTCTCAAGTCCAAATCCCAACCCTTTAAGCCATTTGTCCTAATTGAAAATTAGGACAAGTATCTAAGTTGAGTACCCTCTGAATGTGTCGGATGATGTAATTCATGATATTAATCCTTGGTTTGATTTTGTATGTGTTTTTCTATGATGGGTTTTCGTATTTTATTTTATGAGTCTTTGGTGTATTTTTCTATTAATTAAGTCTAATTAAAATATTTAATTAATAATTTAATTAAATGAAAATTTATATGATATTTTCATTTTCATTTTTTTAATTAATTGGTAAATTAATTAAATAAAAGAATTAATTTGGAGATAAAAGTTATAGGTTTAAATTTGGAATGTGATAATATTTATTTAATTTAATACTAATATATTTAGATTACATTTTTCAATAAATTTTAAATAATATTATTATTTAAGTTAATAAATATTTTATCAGTTTTGAAAATAAATTTAAAAAGTGGAAAAGAAATTAATTTATATTAATAATTTCATGATAAGTGCATAAGATTTAAAATTAATAAATTAATTTAAAAGGAGTAAAGTGAATATTAAATAAAAAAATTCAATTAAATAAATTAAGGAGCATTATTTTAATATTTACAGGAGTATGCGAACTCTTGTGAGTTGTCATGTTGACAACATAGGAATTTGCACTCTAATTATGCACGTGTTGTCTACACTTAGGAGTTAGCACATTATTTGAGCACATGGTGTCTACAACATTCTAGACACCTCATCATGTTTATCTTCTTATTGTGGAAGATATGTGCTTAGTTGTTATGCTTATCTCCTAGTTCTTTCTAGACACATTCTAGATGCATCTTAGAGGCCTTTATATAGAGGCTCTCCTAGTGTGTTTGGACATCCTCATATATACTTCTACAAGCTCGTATACTTTAACATGCTTATATGCTTCTGCATACTTCTATATGCTCTACATGATTATAGTCACTTGGGAATCCAGTTTTTTGGAGGAATTACAAATGTTGGAGAAGGATGGAATTTCTAGATAGGAGTAGGATCTAAGAGGAGGAGCATTCTCTATGGATTTATGAAGCATAGTGAATTAGCATCAGTGTCCAGCTAGACACTTGTGGTTCTTGCATATTCCATTTCACTCTTCTTTTCTTGTGTCTTCATCGTGTCTGTTATGTGTCTGAGTGATATTCCAAGAATGAATCTTCAATCTTGAAATTGGAATCTAGATAAGCATGTTAATTTATAATTGGTTGTGAAGAAATCAACAGGGAACTCATTTAGAAAACCCTAGTTCCATTCATGAAAGGAATTTAGATTTTGAATCGGGTTTGGGTTCAAATTAATTAGAATTGAAGATATAATTGGCCAAGGATTATAATTTTGAATGGAATGAAATAATGGTTGATTGTAATCTTCTTTTAGATCACATTACAAAAGGTTATATATATATATATATATTTGCATTTAACCTTTAATGTTGAGGGATTGTGTTATTAAATAGAATCCTATTGAAATATGTATATTCATATATATATAAATATATATAAACATGGATTTGCTATATCAAATTTGTGTTTCAAAATAAAATTCGATGGAAATATGTTTGAGCTAAAACCATACATACTTTTAGATAAATTTGATGGAAATGTTTATTATGATAACGTTTTAATTTTTTAAAAAATATACACATTACATATGTCATATGGGGTAGATTTTCCAACCGCTATCCCCACTGTCATCATACATTGGCGGCTGGATATAGTGCACAGGGTACTTGTGATAAGAACCTTTAGTATGGCTACACAACTATATTCATATGCCTGTAGCTTATATAATACTCCAGCGATGTTAATTCACTTAAGACTTTAATTGCCCCTCCTTTTTAATATATTGTAAGGTTTAATTTTTTTATAAAGTTTAATTAAACTGTCATATGGCTATATTGAGAGCTGGATGGGCATTAGTGATTTATAATTGTTTTGATTTTTTAAAAACTTCAATGTTATAAAGTTTTGTTAATAAGATCTAATTAATAATTGTTTAACAATTTTTTTTATTTGATATATTAGATATGTTATATCTAAAACAATGTAGATGTTATGATCTGCCCCAATAGATCATGAAAACGACCCCATAGTACTGAGGGTCATAGGAGATAACATCCTTTTGTCCAGAGAAAAATTTCTTCCTCATGATGAGAAACCACCATCAACGAACATATATTGATTTGTGACATTCATGATGGAATCTATGACACATAAAAGAGTTGCCCAAGCCATGAAGAAGAGCTTTTACTAGAAGAATCTCATCCTTGACACAAGTTTTTCTTGGCAAAGTAGAAAGTTCAAAAGTCACCAATATGTCTTCATCGGTTATCTACTATTTGTATAATATCATGACATATAAATTCAATAGTATAGTTGGCCATTTATCGAATAGGGATCACTTATATCGATCATCACATAGAACTGAGATATGATCTCAAATGGAAATTAATATATATGTGCATAATTAATTGTAATAACATAAACATCATCGAATAATACTAAGCAGTTAAAAATGACATAGTAGGGTAATTAAACAATGAAGTGAATTAAAAGGTGACATATATAAAAATAAGAAGAAATGTACACTAACACTACACATGTATAGTGATGGGGACACAACCCAAGAACAGAATGGACACAACAGAAAGGGAAATTGTATTAACTGAGAAAATAAACTTCAAAACATGCCCTAAGGGCTTACAATAGCATAAATTTGGAGATAATTTCTCCTTTCAGTACCTCCTCTCAAACTCCACTCCGAACTGCCTTTACAATGCCAAAAATCTCCTTAAATAGACCCCAGAGGGTTAAGGACTAGGAGTACATTCTAGAAAGTGCTAGTAGGCATCCACCAACCAAATAGAAGGTTCCAGAAGCTGCGTTAGAAGTCAGTGCAAATCTAGAAGAATCCAGAAATGGTAACCGAACTTCTGGGAGACATAACCTTTGAACCGTAGCTCCGATTGATGAACCGTTTACATTTTCGAAAAGCTCTCGAAGTGCTTTATAGCCCTATGGAACAGCTTCACTTGTCTCCCATTTTTTGGCCCTTTTTGAGGTCATTTAATGCCCCTAACCTGACTTTGAAGCATTCTTAGGAGGTCTCCAAAACTCGAAAAACTGCAATAACTTTCAAACCGTGGGGCCTTTTGACTTGATTCCTTTTCTGGAATGCTCTAAATCACAATTACATTCATCTAGCCAATTTACACCTTCTAGGTCACCAAAATGATGGCCAAATTGCATGCTCCTATTTTTTCAGAATTTTCTAGCACACTGATAGTTGAACTGTGAGAGTTGGAACCTTTATTTGACCCAAATGGGTATCCAAAAATGAAAAGACATGAAACAGAAACTAAGTCTAAGTACATTTTTTGGGTGACATGGGATTGCCCTTATACCTTTGGATGCTCCTGCATCAGACACCCAGGGTAGATTGAAAAGTGACCCTGTCACTTTATGAATGGTAGAGGAAATCCCAAATGGGAAACCTCAGCTGCTGAAATCCAAGTTGAGTCCTCGATCGGCGGTCCTTTTCATTTGACCAAATACTCTTCATACTTCCTGTTTCTGGTACTCCTACCCACATGATGATCTAGAATGTCTTCTATCTCCTCCTTCTTAGAAGTAGGAATTAGACATGGCTCTAACACCAGCTCCTCATCTGCACCATCATCATGATACTCTGTTAAATTTGCAATGTTGAAAATGGGAGAACTGTGAATACCATCTGGTAGCTCCACCTCATATGCATTTCCTGAGTCACGTTTCTTCAAAATTTTGCAAGGGCCAAATTTCTTCATTTTCAGCTTGTTGTAAGTACCAACTAGAAATATTTCTTTTCGTAAGTGCACCATAACTAAATCTCCTACTTGGAATTCCTTATGTCTTCTCCGTTCATCAGCCCTAGCTTTATACTCTTGATTCATCTTGGTAATGTGTGCTTGAACCTCCTCATGTAGAAGCTTGATATGTTTAGCAAATTTCTCAGCTTCAGCACTTGTCCTCTCCCCTTGTTCTATCTTCCTCAGCTCTGGTGCAGTCCTTGGGCTACTCCCATATACAATTTGGAATGGTGATTTTCTAGTACTCCTATTTATAGAGTTATTATAAGCAAACTCTGCCTGTGGTAGAATCAAATCCCATCCCTTGGGCTTATCCCCAACTAAACATCTCAAAAAATTGCCCAGGCTTCTATTTACCACTTCTGTTTGGCCATTAGTTTGTGGGTGATGCGTGGAACTAAATTTCAAGTCTGTTCTCAACTTTTTCCATAATGTCCTCCAGAAATACCCCACAAATTTAGTGTCTCTATTAGAAACTATACTCCTTGGAAGACCATGTAGTCTTACCACCTCTTTGAAAAACAAGTCTGCAATATGGACAACATCATGAGTTTTGTGGCATGGAATGAAATGTGCCATTTTGGAGAACCTATCAACCACCATGAATATTAATTCATTACCCCTTTGTGTCCTTGGAAATCCAAGAACAAAATCCATACTTATGTCCTCCCATGGCCTTGATGGAATAGGAAATGGCTGATATAGGCCAGTATTGTGACTAAACCCCTTGGTAACTTGACAAACCTGGCAACTCTGTACAAACTTCTTCACATCCTGTGTAATTTGAGGCCAAAAATAAAGTTCTCTAAGAATGGCAATGGTCTTATCATGACCAAAATGTCCTACCATCCCTCCATTGTGTTTATTCTTAATCAAATTTTTCGTCATGGAACTCCTTGGAATGCACAATTGACTACCTTTGAACAACATGCCATCCTAAATCAAATAGTCTAACCACTTGGTTCTATCTACAACAATAGGTTCTTTACAAGCTTTCCATGCTTTAGCAAAATTAGGATCCTCGGGGTACAAATTCTTGAGTTCATCAAACCCAACTACTTCAACCTGCATTACTGTAAGCAACAACTGTCTCCTACTTAGTGCATCTGCAACCCTATTAGATTTTCAACTTCTATGCTTCAACACAAATGTATAGCTCTGCAAGAACTCTACCCACTTCATATGCCTCTAATTTAATTTACCTTGGGTATTTAGGTACTGTAATGCCTGATGATTAGTATACAAAAAAAATTCTTTTGGCAATAAATAATGCCTCCATTTCTTTAAGGCCTGAACTATTGCATAGAACTCTTGATCATAAACAGAATACTTCTTCTTTGCATCATTCAGTTTTTCACTAAAATATGCATTAGGCTTACCTTTTTGGCTTAATACAGCCCCAATAGCACTGCCACTAGCATCACAATCCACCTAGAACACTTTTCTAAAATTTGGAAGTGCCAACATAGGCTGTTCTATCACCTTCTTCTTCAGCAATTCAAAACTTCTCGTAGTTGCTGCAGTCCATTTGAACTCTTTTCTATCCCCTCTTATTGTGTCAGTTAGGGGTGCATATATGCCACTGAAATTCTTAATAAACTTCCTGTAAAAACTAACCAGACCATGAAATGATCTTACCTCAGTAGCAGACCTTGGAGTAGGCCATTCCAACATGGCTTTTACCTTCTCCGGATCCATTTTGAGACCTTTAGGTGATATAACAAACCCCAAATAGACTAACTCCCTTTTTTCAAAGTTACACTTCTTCAAATTAATTAACAGTTTCTCTTCCCTTAGCCTTTCAAGGATACTACAAATATGCAATAAATTTTCTTCCAAAGTCTTGCTGAAAATTAGAATATCATCCTAATAGACAATAACAAATTTTCCCAAGAACTTCTTAATTACCTCATTCATGAGCTGCATGAAGGTGCTTGGGGCGTTTGTCAATCCAAAGGGCATGACTAACCACTCATAAAGACCCTCCTTGGTCTTGAAGGCTTTTTTCCACTCATCTCCTTCTCGAATCCATATCTGGTGATAACCACTCTTCAGATCTATCTTTGTGAAGTATTGAGCTCCACTCAAGAAGTCCATAATATCATCCATCCTTGGCAAAGGAAATTGGTACTTGATGGTGATCCTATTTATAGCTCGAGAATATGTACACATCCTCCACTCTCCATCCTTCTTTGCTGCGAGTACTGTAGGTACTGCACATGGACTCAGGCTCTCTCGAATCAAGCCCTTCCTCAACAACTCCTGAACCTATCTATTTAGCTCCTCTGTTTCAGTAGGAGTCATCTTGTGAGCTGGCTTGTTAGGCAAACTAGCTCCTGGAATCAGATCTATCTGATGACTGAATTCCCTTATTGGTGGCAATCCATCTGGAACATTATCAGAGATAATATCTCCAAACTCCCCTAGTAAATTTGAAACTTCAAGTGGCATTTCACTACTACCTTCTTTATCTTTCCTAGGAATCAAAGCATAGCACATATGCTGATGTTTCATGCCATCTAAAAACATCCTTTCATCAACAAGACAAATCCTAGCACCGCTACATACCTTTTCACCTTCCTTTTTCATGGGCTTCAATTTGTAGCGAACTCCATCCTTTGTCAAAGAGTATGTGTTTGCATGTACTGCATGTCTATCAAACTGCCATGGTTTACCCAACAATAGATGGCAAACATCCATCGAAATAACATCGCAGAGAACTTCATCATGGTAACTCCCAATTTTGAGTTTCACTAAACATTGTTCACTTACCAGGACCTTATGATCATCTTTTACCCAAGCAATCCAATAGGGTTGGGGATGTTTCTCCCTCTTGAGCTTTAGCTTAGAGACCATCTCTTCTGATACCAAGTTATCAGTGCTACCACCATAAATGATCATGTCACAACATTTATCCTCACACTTGCATCTGGTACAGAACAAACTCCTCCATTGTCTTGGTTCAAACTCACCACTTAGTAGGACTCTTTCATTTACCAAGGTCTCTCCTCTTTCTGTATCCTCTGTATGTGATGATTGTGCATCCTCATCCACATGAGCAACCCTAGCTTGGCCCTCAGCTCTTCTATCTATCCTTCCTTGTCATCAAGGGCATTCAAAGGCATGATGACCTTCTTCATTGCAATGGAAATAGGTACCACGGAAGCCTCCTCTTTGTTGTCCATGTCCTCTACCTCTTCCTCTCTAATTTCCAAAGTCTTGGTCATGGGAGCGGTTGAAACCTTCATTCCTCTGGTTCCTGCTAGTACCCTCATCTTCATTTTTCTTTTGGGTTTCATTGCGGCCTCCAGCTGACCTACCGCTTCCCCTTCCTCCTTGACCATTCCCTCTTTGTCTTCCTTCAAACCTTTTATTCAGCTTCTCTTCAACTCGTAGGGCAAATTGGTATGCCTCTTCAACGCTGGTCATTCTTACCAGACTTAATTCCTCCTAGATGCTAGGTCGCAATCCACTGATATAATGAGCAACCTTCTCCTTATTTGCTTCTGCATGTCCCGCTCTAATCAAGAGGCGATAAAATTCCTTTGTATATTCTTGGACTGATCTTCCTGCTTGCTTTAACCCATACATCTTCTTAAACAAATCAAGCTCATAGTCCATAGGAATGAACTGCTTCTTCAATTTGTCCACCATGCAATCCCATCTTTTGATCTTCTCCTTTCCTCTTCTATTTCTTTCTGATTGAACCTCTTGCCACTAGATTTTGGCATGGCCTTTCAGTTTGTCCTTTGCAAACTTAACCCTATCTGGGTCCCTAATATCCTCATACTCAAAGTATTCTTCCAGTTCATTGATCCAATCGATCAACTCATCTGGTTTCAGATTTCATAAAAATACACCCACTTCAATTGTAGGTCTTTTCCCAAACTTAGTAATGGCCCTAAAAAGCCTTTCCTCTGCATGATTCAAAACATCCCCATCAAATTCCTCTTCTGGTCCCATTACTTCTTCTTCATTGTCATCCTCATTATTGTCACCTATGGCAACATTTGCTCCTCTACGGAGCTCCTCTTGCAATGCCTGCACCTGCCTTTGGAGGGCTCTAACCTCCTTAGGATTAATAGCTCTGGCCCTTCCACCACGCTCTCTTCATGGAGGCATCTTCTAACTCGAACCCACAACCACACAGTCCTGGTAGAAACTGCCTCACAGTCGGCACTCTGTCTACACACTTAGGAAAACCCACTCTGATACCACTTGATGGGGACACAACCCAAGAATAGAATGGACACAATAGAAAGGGAAATTGTATTAACTGAGAAAATAAGCTAGTACAAATAGTACAGAGAAAATAAACTTCAAAACATGCCCTAAGGGCTTACAATAGCATAAATCTGGAGATAATTTCTCCTTTCAGTACCTCCTCTCAAACTTCACTCTGAACTACCTTTTACAATGCCAAAAATCTCCTTAAATAGACCCCTGAGGGTTAAGGACTAGGAGTACATTCTAGAAAGTGCTACTAGGCATCCACCGACCAAATAGAAGGTTCCAGAAGCTGCGTTAGAAGTCAGTGCAAATATAGAAGAATCTAGAAATGGTAATCGAACTTCTGGGAAGCATAACTTTTGAACCGTAGCTCCGATTGACGAACCGTTTACATTTTCAGAAATCTCTCAAAGTGCTCTATATCCCTATGGACCAGCTTTACTTGTCCCCCATTTTTTGGCCCTTTTCAAGATCATTTAATGCCCCTAACCTAACTTTGAAGCATTCTTAGGAGGTCTCCAAAACTCGAAAAACTACAATAACTTTCAAACCATGGGGCCTTTTGACCTGATTCTTTTTTTTGGAATGCTCTAAATCACAATTACATTCATCTGGAAAATTTACACCTTCTAGGTCACCAAAATTATGGCCAAATTGCATGCTCCTATTTTTTCAAGATTTTCTAGCACACTTATAGTTGAACTGTGAGAGTTGGAACCTTTATTTGACCCAAATGGGTATCCAAAAATGAAAAGACATGAAACAGAAACTAAGTCTAAGTACATTTTTTGGGTGACACAAGATTGCCCTTATACCTCTGGATGCTCCCACATCATATAGGTAAATAAGAACACAATAAAATATAGAAAGTAAAGAATACAGATAACATAGTAAAGTGAGATTGAAAATTATAATGGGTAAAGATGAATATAGGTAAGTCAAATATAAGAAAGTATATAATCATAATAAATAACAAACATAATAAGTAGTAAAATATATAGTAAAAATTTTCTTATATTTGAATTATCTTTTACCATATCATCATGTATTCAATTTATTATTCATTGACACTTGTATGAATAGCATTGGGAAGAATTTTACTTGTGGTAAGAATGAAGAGAGCTGAATTATCTTAATTTGCAGAGAGAGTCAAAATGCCCAAATGTAGTTTATCTATCGAGTTGTGCTACAAGATTTATTTTGTGTGTTTTCTCAAGATTATGTTCCCTACTTGCAATGATCCTGAACATTATAGAGAATTATAAGATGGTTGATTACAAGACATAAATAGCTAAGTAAATGCTATTTGATAAAATTTGTTAGCAAGGATATTTAGCTATGGAATAAAATTTCAATTATCTTTGTTACCTAGATCAGACAACTTAGTTGAAGCTATATACAATGACGCATGGCCTTTGTATGAGCTGGCGACTGTATTAACAGTGCCTGTAATAAACTATATCGCAGGGGGTGTTATGTTGATTTTATTAAAGTTTGATTTAATGTAACATGTTACATGATTTATGTATATAGTTGTTAATTAAAATTATATTTATTATATGATATAAAGTTTTATTGCTAATAAATAAATTAATATTATTAATATTAGTGAATTGGATTATATTTGACTTTTAACTTACAAATAATTGTTAGTTAATCAATTGACATTCATTGGGTCGTTGATATGGATATGTAACTATTAATTTAATTAATTAATTAGAGTTAATTAAATTTAATTAATTAATTAATTTATGTAATAGAGTTTTAATTGATATACTAATACTGATTCTTTTAACAAAGTTGTAAAGTATTTACATCGAAGTTGATAAGTCTTAGTCTAATAACTTGAATATTGACCTTAGATATTTTAATGGTTGTTAGTGATCATTTAATTAAGAGACTTAAATTTTAGTCATATTTAATGGAGTTTTAATTAAGTACTATTAGAATGATAAAGCGTCATGGATTGTGTACCTATGTACATTATTAATTAATTTAATTATATGATTTAATTAAGATTAATTAACAAAGCATGGCATTTAAAGTAAGTTTTAAAACTAGTTAATTTTTTTGATTTTTAATAAAGTTATAATATTCTTATTCGAAGATTGATAACTGGCTTTCTTATAATTTAAAATAATAATGATCCTTTGATTATGTTTGGAGAAGTTGAATTAATATTAAGGAAGAGTTTTTCAATTAGTAACATTGATCTTAGCAAAGTAAGGCAAATGATTTTATTAAGTGTCAATGAAAATTAGTTTAATGAATTAAATAAGTAAATAATTATCTTCTGATTATTTTAGAAATTTATTTTTAAATAATGGAGGGATAATTCTATGTTTTATTCAAAAAGATAAATGGGTTGACTTGTAGAAGAATCTTATACTCTTGAAATATACTTGAAATGAAATCTAAAACCCCATATTTGGCTTAACCATGTGATTACAAAAAACATGTGTTTCTATCTTGTTTCTCTATGCTATATGTATGTTGGGGTTTGGGTGGTCCTAGAGTGTTGACGAATTAGGACGTCTACCAGAGGCTTGGGAGTTATGCGAATGTGATAACATGTTGATGTTATTTGATCTTGATCTTTCTAAATCCAACCATGGTAATGTGATGGTATGCTCTATCAGATGTTTGTATTTATTGTTTGGAGCTAAGATTTATGTGTATCAGACACTTGACTTAACCATTTTTGAGTCACTGATCAATCATACATGGATTACTTTCTAGTCACCGTGATGGGACTAAAGTGTTGATTTATTCTTGATGTTGTCATGTTGTGACATGTTTTGACTTGACCATTTCGGAGTCTTCAATCAATATTATTTTCTTTGAGATGCCTTTTTGGTTGCTTCTTGAGAACCAATGTATATTGTGATTTATTTATAGATTCATTACAGTTGCTTGTTGAGAATCGATGGATGTTGTGATTTATCATTGATATGGATATTGAGATTTATTTTGGAATACTATATGGTTTCTCGATGAGGACCAATGAATATTGTGATTATCATTGATACCTTCAGTTGCCAATAGAGAATGGTTGTGGTCATGATTATCAATGGATGTTTTTTAGTTGCTCATGGAGATTTGATGTTTTTATTGTGGATTATCTTTTGGTATTTTTCCAATCACCTGTATAGGACTAAGGTGATTTTGTGATTTATGATTCCATGAGCCTAGGGTACATTATCTACTTGTAGTGTCAGGAAGTGGCTTGCAATGGGGGTTGAGGCCCTAAGTGGCTACCAAGGTAACTCATTTTAAGTTGTATTAATAAGTGAAAACACTTACACTAAATGGGGATTAAAATGAACCTAATAAGATAATTATATGTTCTCACCCATGCCTTGAGTGCTAGTACAGGCTAGGATGGGAGTAGAGAGATTGCTTGGTTGCAAACTTGCTTCCATAGTATGCCTCGTCAGTATGAGAGGATACTAGTGGCCGCATAGGGATCACAAGGGGGTTGGGGTCTACTAAGAGACTACCTGGGTAACTCTAGCATGATTCATGTGATGACACTTTGTTGATTACACTCTGGGAACTAGATGTTGATCTATGTGTTGGAACCTTTGAGTTAGTGTACTTCTAGGATTCCCGGACTTAGAGAGTACTTGTGTTATTTGATTTTTTATCTTGCGTTATGTGATTTGGTATCCTATTTAGGACTTGAGACTATCTTCTCAGCATGGTGGGAGTGGGCCATTTAGGTCCCACGTGGTTAGGTGGTAGTGTATTTTCACTCTTACCATTTGAGGTCAATCTGAGACACTGTGGCTAGAGCACTCTTGGTCGGTACTTATCTTCATTATGTTCTTGGATTAAGATGATGGACATGTATCCATATATTGATGATTAGCATATGATAGATGATTTTATTAACTTATCTTATGCCTTATTTTGCATGGTTAGACCTTTCTAATGTATATGATGTAGTATGTTTTAGGAGTGACATCCCTATTTACTATAATGTCAATGATCTCTTTGGTGGCTTGGGATGTTATGCACGAGGGATGGCTAGGGCCCACGATGGTCTAATGATGCTATTGATGGTTGGGAGGAAGCACACACTTATTTAGTTGTGTTTTATTATGGATGGATATCTTTTACGATGGTTGTTATATGTTTATTGATGGATGGATGTATCATGTATGTTATCAGTTTCATTTACTTTATTGTACCTTGTATCATGGACTCAATGAGGATGATGTATCTTTATTTTTACATATGTTTAATCCTTTAAGCTTTTCATACCCTATGACATGTATAGTTGATGATTGAGCATTCCGAATTGAAAGTCCAAGAGGCATTAAGAACAAATGTGTATTATGGACATTGGACTTTTAAATATTCTTTCATGTGGATGTGGTAGTTGTTAGACTTAGTATTAATTAAATTAAATGTGACTCAACGTCTTGGGATCCTTAAGGAATGTAATATGTTTGTATGCTTATAGCTGATTGTATGTTATTACTTTTGCTACTATGTTTTTGATATAAATGGCTTATTGTTCATAAAAAAAAATTTAAAAAATTGGTTGGAAAACTTAGTAAAAATTTTTTTAGGTTAATTGTTTTTGGATCCCTTGGCGGGGCGTTACAATAAACAATGATAATTTTTTTTAGTTAAACAAGTATTAAAGATTTTATAGTAGTATGGATAGAAGACAATTAGAAAATACTATAGTGCGAAATATGATCTTGAAAAATAAGAGATATGACAAAATTCCAAATAAGATTCCATAAGATTTGTATAATAGGAAAATAAATGGAAAGAGAAGAGTATTAGAAGAAGATACTTAGATCAAAGAGAATAGGATTAGGAAATTATGTGAAGTATGCACAGATAAAGATGTACAAAAGATTTTAAAAGGAATTGATCCTTTTTTGAGGAATAAAAGAAGAGCAATTCTTATTATGGGAGACAACTATGAATAGATAAAGAAGGAGACTGAACAAGTTATAGTAAAGTATATGGCCTCCATTCCAAAGACCACTAAGGAAAGTGCACAAATAGTGATGACAAGTCTTGTATATGTTAATACAAGTACTACTAGTGATGGTGAAGAAGAGGTTGAGGAAACTCAAGAAGAAAAATAACCTCCTCACATAGTTATTGTTAGTGAATCCCTACAAGTGTATAGAACTCATGTAACTATCAATACCAAAGAGAATCCTTTTGCAGGATATGGAACCAATATTGTTGCCAATATGACTGCCTACTCTAGCTCAGAAGAAGAGGTTGATAAAGAAGAGAAGATGAAATAATAATAAGAAAGAAAAGATGAGGAAAGGAGGAAAGAACATGAATTTAAGAAGATTGAAGATTAGAAGAGAAAAGAAAAAGAGAGAAGGAAATAAGAGAAAAAGAAGAAAGCAAGAATAGGAGCTAAAAGAAAGAAAGAAGAAATGAAGGAAACTTTTGAAGTATAGTAGAAATCAAAGATTGTGATGCAAGAATTTACATTCTTGCCCAATCTTGAATATGTGGATACTAAATTTTGGAAGGTAGTTTTTCAGCATCACGCTAAAATACCTTATGTTGTTCCAATAGTTATACCTATTTCAATAGTTACCCCAACAATAATAATTCAACTATTGCTAGTATTATTAGATGATGATGATGATTAGAAAGGTCTAATGAGCTCCTTAAGAAATCTACTTGAGAAGAATAAGTTTGTGAAGAATTTGGAGAGATTGTTACCAAAAGTTATAGAAAGATTACAAAGGACAGTATAGAGCACTACTACATAACAAGACTTCCAGAGAAAAGAAAAAGAAATACTAAGACCTTTTGATGCATAGTTCACCACCTTGGTTAAAATTTCTTTCAAACAAGCACAACAATGCATGTGGCATCACTATTTGACACAATATGCACTAATGTTAGTAATGATTTTCCAACTCTGAATGTTTGCATTAAAGAATTGAGGAAGAACATAGATGAAGGCAAGAAATTTTATGGAAAATGCACATTACGATACAATTACCTATCAATATTTGATAATATGGTCAAAGTTTAAATGAGTGAGCTTCAAACACTCACTTTTAGATTATAGTAACCAGAGGCAAATATTGTAGATACTAGAACAAAGATGCAGAAAATTGACAATGCTATCAAAGGAATTGATTGTGGTAAGGAAAAGGTAATTGGTAGATTCTCCATCCTTAGAGAATATTTGTCACCTAAAATTAGTATTTTGGAGAGGTAATTGGAGGATTGTCTTGCAATGAAGTTATTCTATGACAAATTTACCTATACTGACTTGAGTTTTTGAAGTAGCATGATATGCACTTTGGCTCACTAATTAGTATATCTAATACAATCAAAGAAACTTGGAAGAAGGATCTTGATAGACTACAAGTTGGTTTTGAAGATTTTATATCCAAAATGTCTAGCTGAATAGAGGAAGTCAATATAGTTTTTTTCTTACGGACTTATCACACCTTTGTCATTGATGTCAAAGGGGTTGAAGTATGGAAGGAAAATTGTATATGCAAGGGAGAAGAATGTATATGTAAGGGGGATCTTAGATATGTATTTAATATATCATTGTAAAGGAGTGATAAGGAATGTAATGGTCCACCAAGACGCAAATAAAAATTTTAAGTTTTGAAGCCAAATTTGTGTAGTTACCTTTTGTAGTTTTTTTTATATGACATTATTTTGGATCTTAGCCAATTTTCCAAAATGTTTCCATCAATGAAAAATGGGGATATTGTTAGAACTATGGCTAGATAATTGTATGAGTTTTTTCAAATTTATGGCAACATATTTCATTATGTTATCAGATTTAGGAAATTATTGAAGTATTGGACAATTTATAGTAGCATAGAGACAGATAATGTATGTACAACTGACTGAATTTGAGTTATCTCTTACATAGTTGAGGATCAATAGTTGTCATTATGATGATGACATATGTCAGTGTGTAGGTCTATATAGACATTATGACATTAGTTATAGAAGAATTACCATTACAAGTAATTACAAGAGAAGAAAAGAGAATATTGGTAAATTTAATTGTATGGCTTGAGGAATTATTTTGGTAACAAAATAATTACTTAATTATGATGAGCCAACATCATAAGTTATATTTAGTAAAACGTGTGAAAACATTAAGGCCAACTAAGCATAGTTTTGATAATCTACAAGGTATAACTAAAGATCATATCTTGCATAATGAATGTGAAGTATGCATTTGATTCAAATTATTGTGAAAGTAGTACAAGAGATATGCAAGCCTTATGTGATATAAAATCTGATTTATGATTAGAGCATGTGCAAGATACAATAGTGAGATAGTAGTTTATGTATATCTATTCTTGTAAAGAAACTTATTTGAATATTGCATGCTAGGATAGTAAGCTCTTCTTGCATATATTGTATTTATTCCACCAACTCTTAACAGGGTTGAGGCTTTTAATAGCACCTAGTCCTCTAACAAGGACTCGAGATACTATATGTATTTCATAAACTCATCACATAGTCAATATCCTTAACTAAATTCTTTTGTTTACTTGATCATCTTGTAGGTATCACCCCCATTAGGGTTTTCCCTTGGAAATGGTTTCCCTAGTTAACAAAAAATTGTGTTATGAGTTCTCTCTATGTATTTTTATATTTGTTGTTGAATATTGTTGGTTTTCTTTCATATGCAAGTTATAAAGTAATTAACAATATCTAGTTGTGGGAAAAAGTTTGTAGAATACTAATTCACCCTTCCCCCCTTAGTATTATCGATTTCTAGCACATCAAAATGCACAACTCTAGCTTGGCCTTTAGCTCTTCTATTAGTCCTTCCTTGGTGATAAGGACACTCAAATACCTTTATCCCATCTTCTCCACAATTAAACCAAGTTTGAGAAAATTCTTCTCTACCAGATTCATTCCCTTTTTCTCTTCCTCTCTAATATCCATTATTTTGATCGTAGAAATAATTATTTTCCTTCTAAATATGATTTATACTTTCATCTCATCCTTCTTCATTTTTATCATCATTTCAACCTCAATAATACTATCGACAAGATATTCTACCATGACCTCCACCACTATTTTTGTTATCAAACTTTTTATTCATTTTTTTCTCAACTCCTAGGAAAAACTAGTACACCTCCTTAATATTGGTCATTTGAATTAGAATCAACTCTTGTTGAATTATTTCACTCAACCTATTAAAACAATGTGAAACTTTCTCCTCATCAACTTTTACATTCCTAATTCTAATGAAAACATGAAAGAACTCTTTCATACACTCTTGAATAGATCCTCCCATTCACTTCAATCCCTACATTTTCTTCTATAGATCAAGAGAATAATCTACAAGAATTATTTTTCTCTTTATTTTATCTATCATGTAATCCCATCTCGTGATTTTATCTTTCACTCTCCTAATTTTCTCTAATTGAATCTATTACAACCTAATCTTTGTGTGACCCTTTAGTTTGGCCTTTAAAAATTTGATGCCATCTAAACCTTTAATATGCTCATACTAGAAGTATTCTTCAAATTCATTGGTCCAATCTATCTATCTATTCCTCCTAGTTAAGATTTTAAAAAATGTTAGAACCTCAAGTTTATGTATTCCTTTTAGCAATGAAATGACCCAAAAAAACATTTTTTTCTTCTAGATTGAAAATTTTCTTTTTCCTTGATCAATCTATCCTTCTTCTTATCTTTCAGACTAACTTTCATCTTATATGGAGAGATTCATACCTTTATACATTCATTCTTTTAATGCTTACATTTTCATGTCAAAGAATCAAACCTAAGGTGTAACATCTCTAGCACCATGTTGTCATCATGGATGTATTTTTGTACTTTTGTTGAAATCTTATTGAAAATTCCCTCAGAATTGGTGATCTAACTACATGCTTAGCCCAAACTATAGTCCTAGTGCAAACTGCCTCCCTATTGACATTTTATTTCCATACTCAAGAACTCCTTCTAAGATACCACTTGATGAAGGGTGCTCCCCCTAATACTAAAAGTGACAACCAAAATAAAGAAACAATACCAATTGAGAGAACAAAAGATGGGCTTCCTATAATCCCCACAAATATTGAATTATAGAATTATAGTATACAAACCCACACGAGAACTTTCCTTATAATGGTCTACAAGATGGATCTATGAATTTCACCCATTGCTGCCCTAGACAACCTACAAGCCCTCTTGATATTAGAATTTTTACTACCTTAGAAGGTTATATAATCTAAGTTGTAACCCTTGAGACTAATTAACCTTATATTATTTTTATTTATAGTTTACTACATAGGATTGACTGAAGATAATTTGAAAATTACATTTTCAGATGTGCGTACTTCTAGAGACCATAACTAGAAAACCATTGACCTGGTGAGCTATAATAACGCCACTTTGGAATCCTCGACTAGTGATCTATGATGGTGAATTGTGAAAATATCTATAAGTCAAGGTCCGCGTAAACTTTAGAGCCATTTAGGCCTTCATAATTAAACTTGAAGTTTGGATAGCCAAATTCATACTAAAAATCTACAATAAATACACTAATACATATAATATCAAAATGTACCTCATCTAGCAAGCTGATATGTGTAAGATAAACCTCCACATATATGACTAGAACAGATGGAAAACATAATATCATCTTACTAAAATTAGCAAGATCCCTCAAATAGAAACTCTATAGATGAATAGCCCTTATTGAAAACACAAAATTAGAAAACTAGAAATAGATTTTTTTTGGATGATGTAAGATTGCCCTTACACTCAAAATGCTACTACATTAGCCTGGGGAATGGAGTAAAAAATTAGGAAATATTTCTAAACAATTTCCACTGAGTCTACCAATTTCTTTCTCCTCTAACAATAAATTAATTTCTCTCTTTATCTTTTTCTTTCATTCTATTTAGGTATCTATAGTATAATTTTATGTTAGAGCTTAAGATTCTCTCTTCTTACAAGTAAAATTAAACTTTCCTATGCGCATTCCAATTTTTTTCTTCTATCTTTCATTTCAATTCATAGCATAATATTTTTTTATCTTAATTGGGATAATTACATACACTAAGCATGTAGATTTACATTACTTAATTAATTAGTTTAATTTTTTATACACATTATCAAACATGAACCAAAATAATAGTATTTTACCATATTGTATTCATTTTCACAATTCAAATTTAGTATTGGCATCCATCCTCTTTTGGCATTGCTAATCTAATTTGGATTTAAAAGGGAATTATCTTTATAGATAGTTTGTTTTCTTACTTATATATTTTGTATGCTCTATTGGTATAAATTGGAGGCCTAGATCATATTAGAGTATCTCCATTTCATTCAAAAAAAACTCTATTGGAGGCTTCAAAAGTTCACTACCTCAAATACTTTTGAATAATGCTAGGCTACAAACTCTTGGAAGTATGTTTGTTAGAGACTTTTGAAAGTAACTCTATTGGAGACTTTTGAAAGTAGGGAGATAAAATTTGAAAATTCTCTAACTAAAAAATATGGCTAATAGATGCTTTGAATGAGGATAAAGGGTAGGGGGATGAAGATAATGTTGATAAGAGAATTTTTTTAAGTGAAGAATCTCTAATGGAAAAACCATTATTTTTTCACTGATGTCCAACTTGCTACTTGTTTGTAAGACAATTGCTTAGTTGATTTTAGTACAATCATTTGTTTGATTGATGAAGAGGATTTGATCAAATGAGATAACAAGAGCACCTAGAGGAAAAGTTGAGTTATGTTATGAAAAATGAGTACACAAACTAGTTAAAAGAGTGATGATCTAGTTATTGTTTATCTATTTAAGGTTGTGAAGGTTGGATACATTGATTAAGTTTAGAAGAACAAGTAAGAAGAATTGTATCTGTCAAGCTTGACCAAGTGCATGGTAGGTGCTAAGGAAAGTTTGTTCAAGTCAAGTAGAAAATTAGTTGGAGCTGAGAAAAGTGAAGATTTTGTGTATGTCGAGTAAACATAGTGTAAGTCAAGTAAAGTTTAGTTGATGCCAAGCATCAGTAAACTTTAGTGTTCACAAAGTAAACTAGCGTAAGAAGAGTAGAAGAATAGTGTGGAAGTTGAGTAACAACATATTGAGTCCAAGTTCTAGTACTCATGTTAAATCAAATATTTGAGGAATCTGAGCCAACTTTTTTGTTTTCTTGAATTATGTGAAGCATGTTGAAGATAACTATGATGAGATGGTGACACATCATTCAAGGTAAACAATTTTGTGTTAAATTAGAGAAGGATTCAAGAATATTTTTCTAGAGGAACCAAATGGAAAACTGGGTGGATTCATTTTATCCCACCTAATTATACCTAACCCTAAAATGGACGATTGTGGTTAAGCGATAAACAATAAAAAATCTCTATTTATAGAGAGTGTTGGTCAGAAGCAAAGGTTGTCATGTGAAAGAACCTAAGGAAGGCAAGGAGTCTTGGAGATTTGCTCCATTCAGTGTTTGAACAATAGAGACTACAATTGGAATTCAAAGAAAGAAGGCTTAAGAGTATAAATTCTTGAAGGGTGAACAAGTTATCAAAGATAAAGTGTGTGAAAGCCAAAAAAAATGGAGGACTGAAACATAGATCTATAATGTGTAAGTGAGTTTTAATTTTTTATTAGATCAAGCCTTACTATTACTTTCTAATAATTGTATCATTCTAGGGTAAATCATTTGGATTAAGGTTGACCTAATAGTCATTTGTAAATCCTTTAATTGGGTGACATTCTAACAGAATAATATAAAGTCCTCTAACAAGGCTCACTCCTAATAGGGTGATTGAAATCCTCTAACCAAGTCACATTTAATAGTGTGTATTGTAACCTTTAATAGGGTTTTCCTTTCACAAGGCATCACTTTAGAAGAGTGAGAATTAGTAGCATGTTACTGGTTATTTATCCCAAATTGGGTTTTTGCATAAAATCCTTGTGTCAAATGTGTTATTAAATTTTTTATGTTTCATGTTTACATTTTTGCAAAGTTGTTTTGACCTTGGACAATAACCTACAAAGTTTAAGTATTATATGATCTAATGGATCCATGCATAATAATGTTTTATGGATATAGTTTTAATAAGCATTGAAAATTTTTGTTTGTACATATGGAGCTTGGATAACTAATTCACCCCCTTCTTAATTATTCTAAAGAATTCCAACAATTAGTATCTGATCCATTGTGCTTTAGAGGACTAGTTTGAATGTACTAGAAGAAAAAATAAAGATGTCAAAAAGAGAGGTACCCAAGCTTAATAAGGAAAACTTCCTTGCATGGAAAAGTTTGATGAAGCTACACCTAGGAGGTCTTGGAGATCATGCATAATCTACCATTATCACTGAGCATGTAAACCTTGTTGGAGCCCCAAATGTTGATGATCTAAAAAATAATAGTGAATACAATCAGGCCATGTTGGAGATTGCCTCTACCCTAATTATGTTGATTTTGATGACATAAAGGTTTTTGAGAAAGTCTTGGAGGTAAGTTGGATGACATGAGGATGGGAGAAGGTGAGATTGTTTCCCAATATTGCTCTAGACTAATAGATGTTGTTAATTTTATAAGAGGAGCAACTGATAATAGATGATGATACTATATTAACAAAATTATTGAGAGCATTAATGCTTATCTATGCTATTAGATTATCTACCATACAAGAATTAAGATGTATACCAAGTTCTAATCTAACTCTTGAAGTTCTTGTAGGTAGGATCACTTCTTTTGAGCTCTCTAATTTTGATAACTTCAAATCTGACAATGGTGAATCTAATTTCAAAGATATACTATTATTAACAAAACCTAAGGAGAAGAAGAAAAAGATCAAATATGTTTCTAGTGATAGTGATATAGATGAGGAAGATGTAGAATAGCTTGAGGCACTATTAGCAAGGAGATTTCATAGAGGAAAAGGAAAATTTGAAAGTAGGTTATGTATAATGTGTTTTAATTTCAATGAGGTTGGTCATATTGCTCCTAAATGTCCAAAGAAGAAGAACAATAAAACTAGAGACAAATATAGAAGTAAAAGAGGTGAGTACAGTAAAGATTACAAAGACAAATCATAGAAATTTTGCTATATTCTAGAAGAGGAAACCCAAGATGGATTTTTTGACCATGATGATGAAGTGGTGTAAGTTGCAATGAAGGATGAATCTAATGAGGATGAGGCAACTACATTGGTGTCTTATGTGAATAAGAGTAATATATGGATCATTGGTAGTGGGTGTTCACATCACATAACTAGAAATAAAAGTAAGTTCATTAACCTAAATTATTATGATGGAAATAGTGTAAGGTTTTGCAACAATGCACCCTATGTGATAAAAGGAAAAAAGTTTTTTCAAACTCATTATCATTTTTTGTATAACAATCCTTATTATATTTAAGGAATTAACTATTAGTTTTTGAGTGTGTCACAACTGAATAGTTAAAGTTGCAAGGTTGACTTTGAGAACAAGTTAGCTAAGATTTATGATACTGATGGGAAACTAATTGGGAAAGGTGATCAAATTAGAGGTAATATTTTTCATCTAGATATTAATGATGCTACTTGTCTTGTTATAGAATTTGATTATGTGTTGTTATGGCACAAGAGGTTATGTCATGTTAATTTTGATAACCTAGTGAGTATCAATAACATGAAAAGAGTCAGAGGTTTCCCTTAATTGAAGAAATCTGATAATATATTTTCTAAACAATTTCCAGTAGGCAAGATGACAAAATCTAGTTTTAATTAAGACTCATACCTCAAAATAAATTCTTGAGATTGTTTATACTGACTTGTGTGGACCAATTAATGTACAAAGTTACAATGGTAACAAGTACTTTATCCTATTTGTTGATGATTATTCTAGGATGATGACAGTTATGATTTTAGGATAGAAATATGAAGCTTTCCAAATATTTAAGTGTTATTTAGCTAGAGTTGAGAAGGAGAGAAGAAAAAGGAAAAAATGTCTGAGATCTGATAGAGGTTGCATCAAACGAGTTTGATATGTTCTATAATGATAGAGAAATCAAAAGAAAAACATTTGTGTTTGGGATCCCTCCAAAAAATTGGATTTCTTAAAGGAGGAATGGATTTGTAATGGACCATGCTAGGACACTCATGATGAATAAGAATGTTTCTTTCAAATATTGGAGAGAGGTTATAAGTATAACTATCTCTACCTTGAACAATGTGAATGTCAAGAAAGGTACTCATTCACTAATTTTTGAATTATTGTATGGATAATCATCCAATGTAAAATATTTTAAGGTATTTGGAAGAAAGTACTACATTCTTGAGGATTTTAGGAATGGTAAATTAGATGCTAAAAGTGAAGAAGGTATATTCATTGGATATTCCACAAGAATTAAATATTATAAGTGTTTAAATACTAACACTAACAAAGTTGTGCAAAGTGCAAATGTGAAGTTTGATGAATATACATAGATACATAAAGCTGAACCTATGAAGGAACTAGAGAAGTTTGAATATGTTGTAGAGTTTTATGAATGTATTCGTACTAATGAAGATGTTGTAAACTAGGCTGCAAGTCCACAACAAGTTTCAGTGACTGTTGAGTCACATACAATGAATGTCAAGTTGCATTCAAGAATTGAGCTACAGTTAGCAATCAACTTGTAGATAGAAGGTGAGGAACATTCTGATTCTAATATTAGTGTACATAAAAGAAATGTTGAATTACTTGATAGAGAAGTATATAGCAACTTAGAAATTTATAGACTTAATGAGGAAGGTAGAGCAAAACCAAGATTGCCAAAGTATGTCAAAAGACATCACCCAACTCAAGAAATTATTGGAGATATAGATGGTATACCAATGATAAGGAATAGGTTAGGAAGTGATACATGTTTCCTAAACATGAATGAACCTAAAAAAGTCAAAGATTAAATAGAAAATGTGGATTGGAGTAAAGCTATAAAAGAAGAGATTGAATAGATTGAGAAGAACAAGACATGGACTCTAGCTCCTAGACTAGAGGACAAGAATGTGATATGAACCAAGTGGGTAAATAGAAACAAGTTAGATGAAAATAGTGAAGTCACAAGGAATAAGGCACGATTAGTTTGCAAGGGGTATACACAAGAAGAAGGAATAGACCCTTGAGAAAATTTTACCCCTGCTAATAGATTAGGAGTAAGAAGTTTGCTTGCTTAGCATGGACACAAAGGTTTCAAAGTTTATCAAATAGATGTGAAATCAACATTTCTAAATGACATATTAGAGAAAGTAGTATATATAGAACAACCAGAAGGATTTGTTGATGCTAACAAGGATATGATATCTAGACTACACAATGCTTTATATGGTTTAAAGAAAGCCTCAAGAGCATGGTATGAAATGCTTCACAATTATCTTGTGAAGATTGGATTTGAGAATATTGATGATAACAACAATTTGGACTTGAAGATAGATGGAGGTAAAGGTATTTTACTAGCTGAAATTTTTGTTGATGATATAATATTTGGAGGTCAAGTTCGATTATGTAAGGAATTTGTAAATAAAATGAAGAAAATATATGAGATGTCTATGTTTGGAGAGATCAATTTCTTCTTATTTTGAGAGATTCCAAACCAGTTAGCACACCTATAGTGAAAGGATAAAATTTGTTAAAGAATGATGATTCAACAGATGTGAATCAAACACTGTACAAACTTGTGCTTTGAAAATTGCAATATGTAATACATACCAGACCTAACATTGCATTATCTATTGGGATTGTTTCAATAATTTCTACTAATTCTATGGAGAGTCATTTGATGGTTATTAAGTAAATTATGAGATATCTAAAAGGAATAGAAGACTATGATCTATACTATAAGAAAAATGAAAAGTTTGAGTTGAGAGCCTACTTTGATGGCGATTGGGCTAGAAACATTGATGATAGAAAGAGATCTACTGGAGGAGCATTTTTTCTTAGGAAAGAGGTTGGTTACCAAGACCAAAAATAAATAAATTGCATATCTCAATCTACTATTGAAGCTAAATATGTGATTGTTGTAGTTAATTGTAGAAGCATTGTATGGATCAAACAATTACTCAAAGGTATGAAGAAGATAATAATTGAACCTATTATACTTTATTGTGATGCTACAAGATCTATAATTATATCAAAGAACCATCTAATTCACACAAAGACTAAGCACATTGCAATCAAGTATCATTACTTGACAGAGGTAGTTCAAGACAAAGAAGTGAGAATGGAATATGTGAATACAAAAGAACAAATAGTTGATATCTTCACAAAAGATTTACCTAAGGATGCTCATGAGTATCTAAGAGGTAAACTAGGGGTGATACTCCTATCCAAAGCTACTTAAGAACCATGAGTAGTGCCCTACATCAACCAAGATGAATGTTGTATCTTACAACTTGATGCATTGGATATTACTTTAAGAGCTTCCTAAAGTAATGAAGTGTCTAAATTAGAAGATTTATAGTCATAAGTTAGGTGATAGACCGAGAAACTAAAATTGTCAATATTTGCATGTTGACATGACAAGTCTTTGGCATTGTTTTAAAAGAGGGAGGTAGTGTATGTGATGTTTACTAAAGATAGAGAAATGACTAAAATAATTACATCTACCTACTAAAAAGTAGAAAGTACTAAGGGATATACAAGAACACAGAAGATAGTGATAAATACTTGAATAATAAGAGATGGAGATATAAGTCAAAATAAGTTCTGCAAGATGACAAAGGAAGGGAGTCGTAAGGAAGAGTTGATTATCCATTGATCATCTAACAAAATTTTGTAGCCTATAGTGAAGATGAAAGCGGCTGATAGAGGGAGAGCTTTCAATACAAGGAATTATTCTCTTTTTAGTATTGTTCTTGGTATTGGTTTTTCATCAACACAAAAGAGGGAGATTATTGATATGGGATTCTTTTGAAGTGAAGAATCTATAATGAAAAAATCATTTTTTTGTCACTGATGTCAAACCTGCTACTTTCTAGTAAGATAACTTCTTAGTTGATTTGATTACTATCATTTGTTTGATTGATGAAGAGGATTTGGTCAAATTAGATAAAAAGAGCACCTAGAATAAAGGTTCAGTTATGTTACGAAAAATGAATACAAAGATCACTTAACACAGTGATGATATAGTGTATTATTTTTCTACTTAAGGTTGTAAAGGTTGGATACATTGATTAAGTCTAGAAGAATAAGTAAGAAGAATTGTGTCTGCCAAGCTTGACTAAGTGCACAGTAGGTGCCAAGAAAACTTAGCACAAACTAAGAAAAAAATTACTTAGAGCCAAGCAAAGTGAAGGTTAGTGTATGCCAAGTGAACATAGTGTAACCCAAGAAAAGTTAGGTTGATTTCAAGCATCAATAATCTTTAGTGTTTGTCAAGTAAAATATTGGAAGATGAGTGGATGAACAATATGGAAGCTGAGTGACAACATGTCAAAGGTGAGTGCTAGTATTCATGTTAAATTGAAGTTTTGAAAAATCTAAGCCCACTTTTTGTTTTCGTGAATTGTGTGAAGTGTGTGGAAGATAAATATGATGAGTTGGTGGTACATTATTCAAGCTAAACCATTTTGTGATGAATAAAAGGAGGATTGAAGAAGAAGTTTCTAGAGGAATAAAATGGAAAATTGGGTAGATTCATTGCATCCTACCTAATCCTACAAAATCTTAAAATGGACAATTGTGGTTAAGAGAAAAAAATCTTAAATCTCTATTTATAGAGAACGCTTGTTAGAAGCAAAGGTTTTCATGTGTGAGAACATAAGGAAGACATGGAGTCTAGGGTATTGGTTCATTTAGTGACTAACCAATAGAGAATGCAATTGGCATACAAAGAAAGAAAGTTTAAGAGTATGATTTCTTGAAGGGTGAACAAAAAATTAGAGGTGAAGTGTGTGAAAGCCAAGCAGAATGGAGGATTGAAACCAAGATCTATATTCTACAAGTGAGCTGTAAATTGTTATCAGATCAAGATTTATTGTTACTTTTTAATTATTGTATTAGTCTAGGGTAAATTCTTTAGATTAAGGTTGACCTAATAGTCATTTGTAAATTCTTTAACTAGGTGACATCTCAAGTGAATGATTTAAAATCCTCTAACAAGGCTCAATCCTAATAGGCTGATTGAAATCCTCTAACCAGGTCACACATAATAGTGTGTATTGTAACCTTTAATAGGGTTGGCCTTTTATATGAAATCACTTTAGAAGAGTGAGAATTGGTATCTTGTTACTGGTGGTTTTTCCCAAATTGGGTTTCCACAAAAATACCTATGTCAAATGTGTTATTGAATCTTTTATGTTTCATGTTTAAATTTTTGCAAAGTTATTTTAACCTAGGACAATAACCTACAAAGTTTAACTATTGTATGATCTAATGGATGCATGAATAATAGGGTTTTATGGATATGGGTCTACTAAGCTTTTAAAAATTTTATTTGTACATATGGACCTTGGATAACCGATTCACCCCCTCCCCTAGTTATTATAAAGAATTCCAACATATAAACCTAGAACTCAAAAAAAAGATTAGTTCCTAGTTCACTAGTTGAAGATTTATGAACACATAAGAGAGGAATCATGTTATAGAGGTTAGAGGAGAAACTAGCCATACATATAGTAAAAAATAAATATAGCTAGAATCTTTCCATACAATTTTCTTATGTAACTGAAAAACTCCTTACCTCCTCATAAATTTTGCAGGAAAATTATTGATAGAATAAGAAAAATATGACACTTTTTAGAAATGGATTGTGGACATGAAATGCAAATAGGAATAATTTTTCTCTAGGAACTTCTTCACATTTAAATTTTATAGTGGTTACATACAAAAGTTATCTACATATACATTTATGGTCACACAACTATTCTTCATTAAAAAAAAATTGAATCAATTCTATCCTTGTGCCTAGGTCATGTAATATTAGTTGACTTGTATCCATAAATGCCTTTCCTAAGTTTATGAAAACATGGCACAAAATTTTAAAAAATCAAACTCTCTTCCTTTGGTAAAATCATATATGCACATGTAAATGGCAACTGCAAATTGTGAAGATCAAATTCCTCAATCATGGGATCATATTTAGCCACAATGACTTTTTTCTCATTTTTCACAAATAAAATCATAGTATTAAGTAACATTCACATCACTCACACCAACATAGTTCATCACCAAATTGTCATATTGTTTTAATATAGGATCAATCTTTGTTAGTAGAAATTATTTTCTTTTTATGTACACAATTTCAACATTATCAAAATAGTTTTATTTAAAAATAATATCATTGAATTTTTTTGTAGATACAATTAGGAAACCATTAAAATTCTGAAATGTAATTAGTAAAAAAAAAAAAAAATTTAAATTACAAAAAATAATTGTCATCAATATTTAGTGGGTTACAAATTTTTTTCCAAATCTAATATTAATAATGTTTCCTTATGGCAATTATGATTTTCATAAATGGGCATATTATGATACTCAAAAAGTACTTTAAAAAAAAAGAATTTTGGATACTCCTATTGAAAATAGAATGGTAATGTTTAGGTACCAAAAAAAGTTACATATTTGGAAAGTAGACTTGAAGTCTTATAATGTCATTTTCTTCTAATTTTTTTAATATCAAGTATCTTTAATTAATTCAAATATTTTAACCAAATAAGAAAAAATTGGAAAAATAGGAGAAATACTTCCACCTTTTGGTCAAAAATAAGACTTAGGTTCTTGTTGACACTTGAATGTTTACATTACTAAAATTTATGTCGGTTGCTAACAAGGGGAGTTTTTAAATTAATTTTTTAGAATTTTGATGTGTGAGTATGTTTTTATGAATGACAACATATTTCATTGGTGGGTGGTATTGTTCTTAATATTTTTGTTATGCTAATGTTGTCTTCAGGATCTATTGGCCAAAAGGTTAGTGCTCTATAAAGATGATGGTCCATTCAAATGTGTTCCAATGTTTTATTGTATGATGTTCAAATTTTTGATGGCATCTAATTCTATGTTATTTTTTATGTGATTTTTGTTGGTATGATTTTTTTCTAGATTGTGTTTCTGTGGTAATAAGACATAATTTTTAATATGATGTTTTATTCTAGGATCTATTTGTTATGAATTTTGGTATCTTGTTATTTTAAAAAGGAAGTATGTGCCTAGTTTGGTTCATACTGTGGTCCTCTACATGACAAGAATTATTGATGTGTAACTATTGAAAAATTATGTTTTATGACTTGGTTATATCAATTAACATTATCAGATTTCCATAATCCATTTGAATGTAAGTTAGTTTTTGGATTTGATCATGTACATTGTTTTTAATATCCATTTGATATAAGTAAGAGGCTAGTTTTGATGTATTAGAGTAGAGGTTGGCTAGACAATAATATGATTAATTAGATATGGTGTGAAGTTTTGGGGAAAAAAAAAAAGACTTTTAATATATAGATTGTATGTCTCTATTAGACACCATTGGAGGTGATCCTAGTGATTCTTCTATAGGTTGTGTTGTAGTGGTTAATTTTCCTTTTTCTCTCTTATTTGAGCCAACTAGAACAATGATCACTTCCAGAATAAGAAATATATCTTTTAACCTCCCTTTGTAAACAAATACAAATTTATTTGTCTAACATTGTGTGTGTGTGTGTGTGTGTGTGTGTGTGTGTGTGTGTGTGCGCGCGCGCGCGCTTTATACTTATGTTCTTGATTTTTTACCATCTAAAGATTCTCATAAATATTTGATGTTCATTATGTATGTTCTTTTTTATGTTATTTTGTTTTGGCTAGATAAGTTAAGAATACACACTTTGATGTACACCTATGAAATTGAGATTTTTTAAACAAACCATTGATTAATCCCCACCCCCACCACCTCTAAGTATTATGGAACATTTAACTTAGATGTTAGGATAGAACATTAAAAATGAACTCAAAATAGTATAGCTAAGTATTTTAAAAAGAATCAACACATTTTCATAATAATTCATGTTTTATTACTCAAGTTAAAAGGATACAAAATTGATTAATCCACAAATGAAAACGAACTATTTCTTCTTGTTTTATAGAATTATTTCTAGAATATGTTCAATTTGACTCCTATATTCATATAATAATTCTTACAAAAGAATTAACATGAAAATTTATAACACACCTTTATCTAGTTTCTAATACATGAAAAAGATAACCTCAATAAGGTGTGTTTATTAAACATTTCAAAGATCATGTATATTTTATGCTTACAAGTGCATAGGATCATTCCAAATCACAAAACAATCCCATTGAAACATAATAAGATATCATCATCAACTTAGGATAATTAAAATAAGGGATATTTTTAATGGGAGAACATGGTGAACATTAATGTTATGTGAAGATTATTGATGTGATGAAACATCTTCTCTAGTAGCACAACATTCAAACTATTAGGCTAGTAGATCTTATTTTACCATTTATAATGTGAGATGTTTTATTTATTATGTGGAACACAGTGAAGAAAAAATGAATTAACATTTTATTCTTGCATAGAAACATCTTCATCCATCATGATGACCCTTTTATTTTGAAGACTCACATTATATAGAATTATCAAATTATATGTTCTCATATTTCAAGTATGGTTCTTTTCAAAATAATTTGAGTGGTAACAAAAATTACATAACTATTATTAGAGTGCTCTTCAAATAAATTTTATGATGACATATTCCATGGTAATATTTATGTCTCGTCACTAACTTCCAACCTAATTTCCATTTACTATATTACTAATTAGAGTAGGCATGACAATTAATTTTACCTTGATTAAATGATTATTAGAGTTTATAATATTTGATAAATTGTTAAAATTAGAAATTTTGATGATGCAGGAGCATCCTAAGTGTAAGAGAAATCTTCCATCACCAAAAAATGTTTCCTTTTTTTTTTTTGAATAAGAGATGTCTTTGTGCAAAGTTATTATTATTGTAGGTTTTCTACTTAGTAAGTAGGTCATACTAGGCTCAAAATGTCTTAATTTTAGAGGAAGATGATCATCTTTAGTATAGTAACTTGCCAATAGAGTCTCAGTTCCATATAATGAGTATTCATGGATTTAATGTAGATTTTTTATATGAAATTTGGTTATAAAACTCTAGGTTCAGTGTTGAAGGCCTTAGAGGCCTCAATGGGTTTCAAAATGGGGTCGATTAGAGATTCTAAACTTGAGCACTATGGATCAGAAGCTACAAATTCTAAAAAGGGGTTATAATAGCCAATTAGATTAATGGCTGAAAAGTTATGGCCTTCCAAAGTTGGGCTAATCAAAATTTGGAATGTAAGTGTCAAAGTTGTATAACGCCAACTCTATATGTAATTTTATAGTTATTTTGTCTTAAGGGTTAATGTTTCATGTCTAGAAACTTCCTAGGCGGTCAAAAAATTGCTATATGGGGAATGCTTGTACATTGTCTAGGAAAAATTTAGGTGATATTTTGCAGCTATATATATTCTAGATTATTGTAAGCAATGTGCCCATGTGGATTTGCATATAGTATGTCAAATTTTGTAATTCTAAATTTACAACAATAATACGAAGCCCATATTTTATTCTCGCTAATCTCTCTAATTTTTTTTATTTCTTTAATGTTTTGACGGTATTAAGGGGTGTACTCCTCATAAAGTGGTACTAGAAGAGTTCCTTAGTGTGTAAATATATTCCAAACTATGAGGCAATTACACCAGGACTATGGTTTGGGATGAGCATGTAGATAGATCATCAATTGTGAGGTAGTTTATATTAGGATTTTAGTCAAAGCACAAAAAATCCTCACAAAGAGATTGTCATGTAAGAGTTGTAAGTGTTACACCTCAAGTTTTTAGATCCCTTTAAAGATAGATCAAAGAATTGGAAGAACAAATACATAGAGGAGTAAATAATTTTGTAAGAGATGAAACTGAGGATGAAAGAGAAAAAAATGTTAAAGAAGATGTGATTTTGAACTCTAAAGAAGAAATGATTTTTAAGGACATTTACAAGATTGGAAAAAATATTTAAGTTTGATGTTCCCACATTTTTTGGAAATCTTAAAATACAAGAATTTATCAATTAGATCAATCAATTAGAAGAGTACTTTGAGAATGAAGATATTGAAGATCTAGATAGGGTCAAGTTTGTGAAGGCAAAATTGAATAGACACATAATGATCTTGTGGTAGTAGATTCAATTAAAATGAAATAGAAGAGGGAAAGATAAAATCATTAGATGGGATTAGATGATAGGAAATTGTAGTGATAGTTCATTCCTATGGATTATGAGTATGAATTTCTAAAGAAAAAGAAAGGGTTGAAGGAAGCAAGGAGATCTATTAAAGAGTATACAAAATATTTCTACTGAGTTCTCATTAGAACCTTCGATGTGAAAGTTGATATGGAGAAAGTTATTTTTTATCTTAATGAGTTAAGGTCAAGCATTTAGGTGGAGTTGAGTTTGGTTCAAATGAACACTATTGAGGAGGTGTACTAATATTCCCTTAGAGTTGTGGAGAAGCTAAGAAAAGGGTTTAATAAGAAAAATAGTGATAAAGGTTTTGGTAGAAGATCCAAAAAATGGTATTATGGAGGCTGAAGTGATGATTATAAGAACAACGATGAGGGTAGTAATAGTCAGAAAAAAAGGAAAATAATTCTAATCATTTCCATGATATGAGAAATAAAGATCAGATAGGAAGAGGAAGAGCATAAGGATCAAGAAGCGGAGGCTTCCATGGAAAATGTTTTCATTGTGGGAAAGAAAGGCATAAAGAATTTGAATGTTCCTAGTTGCAAGAAAGGATTAATTAAAGAACTAAAGGCTAGGATAGAGTTTTGCATGTTAGTGAAGATTCAAAATCATCACATTCTAAAGATGATTAAAGAGGAGAGGTCCTAGTTAATAGAAGTGTCTCGTTGAGTGGTGATAATGAACCTAATCAAAGGAGGAGTTTATTTTTCACAAGGTTTAAATGTGAAGATAAGTGTTGTGATTTGTATTTGAAACTAGGGAACAAAATAGAGCATATTACCTAGGGTTTAGATGTTTCCCATGATTGGTATATCCTATTCATTTGTGGACCAACTTAAACAAATCAATAATGCTTTCTACACATTAGTTTATGCTAAACTAAGGCGGGTTAACCTACATATTTGGCAACATTTTATGAATAATGCTCTGTAATACAAATACTTGGAGTGAACATGCTGATTTGAATGGATAAAGAATAGATGGCTAATGTGTAGATTGGTTCTCTTATTCTTGATGGATTGGAATCCTTTGGTGAAGATGTGCTTGGTCAAATAAATTTATTTTGTATGAAAGTATGGCATGTACTTTTCTATCTACCTAGGGAGTCTGATATAGGAGCATCGAGCTCTAATTTTGTGGACTTATTGTTTGCATGCTTTGTAATATGTTTGAGACATAATGGAAAACCTTTTCCTATGTGCACATAATTATTTGAGTTATCATCATAGAGTTAGAGCTAATTTGGTGACTATTGGTCACATGTTCTTAATTTACTGGCAAACATTGGAGATTGCAATTATAATATTTTGTCCAAGGGAGTTAGCATGTACACTCTTGGATTTGGATAGCAGGATGACATGTTGACCTATTTCAAAGATCATGTATTCTTATGTTTTCATTTAAGTTAGTTATACAGTGTAAACTTTGGGCTAGTCCTAAGTACTTAGTTATTTAGTCTATTTAATGTCTTTTACAAACATGACTTGTGGCTTGAGGGTGTATTTAATATGAAAGTATTAATTTAATGTAAACTTTGAGAATGACTTGGGGCTTTGTTTAGAGTAAGTAGGGGTCTTTTACTATATTGAGTCAGTATTTGGAAAGGATTTTAACATATAGTATCTTAGAGGAGCTAACTTGAGTAGAGCCAATAGCTATGTTTGGCCTTGGAAAACAAGAAGATTGCTTGGTGACTTGTGACAACAAGTTTAGACTCTTCTTTTCATTTTCTACCTGATTGTGGTATATGCTAGCTAAGGTTTTGATCTTTCAAGGTATTGTAAATATTTGGCCATAACTCAGAAGATCTAATAGCTGGGTATGTTGGATATAAAACATATAATCCTATTATGGGAAATAGCATTATTTTGTGTCTAAATTTCAGTTACAGGCTAGGACATCTCCTTTGGGGATTGTTTTACTTTGTACAATGTCTTTTTATGATCCTAAAAGAACTTCTAATGAATAAAAAAACTTAAATCAATATAAGGAACCATAATCATAGAATTGTAAGAGAAGATAAAAATTTTGAGGATATTGAAGAGATTTTTTAAGATAAATTTTGAGTGTTCAAGAAGTAATTAGGATGATCTTACACTAAAATCCCTAAATCAAAGATTTTAATGTATTTATCTATATCAACTCTGAAGTCATTTGAAATTTGTAAGAATGAATCAATCTTTATTTCATGATATAATAGAGAAACCTAGATTTTAATTCAAAAGTGGGTCAATTACATAACGTTGAGATGATCCTACTAGGGTATTCTTGCCTATACCAGATAGAGAAGTGATTATAATGATGTACAATATTAAATATATTGAAGCTTTGAAAATTTAGGAGATAATGAAATTTATAAGGAATTAAAAAAATTTAATAAGAAAGACATTAGTTTCAAGGATGAGTTCACCCACTTAGGTCATTTAAAAAAAATTTAGTTTCTATTTTTCCATGAGTTTGACAATGAGGAATGGGCTAGAGTAATCCTAAGAAGAATACATGATGATAAATTTTGTCTAGGTAAAAAAGCAATTGAAATCACAAGTGTTCTAATCTAGGAGTTTATAAGCCTAAATAAGAAGGTAAGAATTTCAATCAATGAGAAAAATGTAAACAAAATAGTACAAACAAGCACAAAGACAAAATGAAATGGTAGAGTTATGATACTAAGTCTAATTGAACAAGATAATGTAGTATATGTGAGTAAAATCATACCATAAAAAAATAGTTATAGTTCAAGTGAGGATGAAGTCTCTATAGTGTTCATCAATGTGGCATATAAGATTTGTATTGATAGATTTGTGGTTAATATTTGTGAGATTTTGAAGCAACAATTGTTTGACAATCTAGAGAGAGTTAAGATGAACATATATGAATTTTTTAGATTCAGATCCCTAGTAACTTATCTATTCTTCCGTGTCATGAAAATATTCCCAAACATGTGAAAATATGAATAAAAAACTTTTAAAAATTGTAAAGGAATTAGTAAGATTTTTTATATGGTCACATGTGACAATAAACAACTTGATAAGATCATTTCAAAGTCTAATGAAGAACAAAGTAAGGATTCCAAAGTTAGCTATGGAAAAATTGAAGAAGCAAATTTTTTTTATGGTTAGGACTCATAAGACTTTTATGGAGACACTTCTACCTATAGTTTCTTTTATACTTTAGGATATAAAATGATAGAGACAAAGATTATTGTGTATGTTACTAAATTATTAAAAGAAAAAGTTGGTGATTAAAGTAAGATATGTGGTATGACTAAAGAAAGAGTGTAAAAAGAAAATTAACCATTATCATCTAAGCGAGAAAATAAATGTACTAAGAGAGTGGTAAAGAAGGTACTAAAGGAGGCTAGAATGACACTTGAGGAATATGTAGAAGCTAAATAGACTACAATAGAAATGACAACAACAAGACAAATAAACATATTGTTAGTACAATGTTTATTTATTGTAAAAAACTATTTACCATTAGTAAGACCTACTCAAGTTGAGCCTACAAGTGTTATCTCTACTGTAACTTCATCATAAAAGGAGGAGGATGTAATAATAATAAGTGAGATAAGTACACTAATTGTATCGATGAAAATTGCACAAAAAACATCATCCATAATGCTTGCACTACTTAAGTAAGAAAAAGTGGAAGAGAAAAAGGAAGAGGTAACTCCAGAAAGATCAAAACATGATTAAGGAAATGACCACTAATCTAGGACAAAGAAAAAAGAGATGTTAATGACCTATGTGTTTGAAAGTAAACTTGACCAGGATAACCAAGAGAGGGGTAGGGGAGAGTGTAAATTAGTTATTATATCAATCTAAGCTCTATCAACCTTATTAACCCTTAAACATGTGAACAATATAGTCAACCACTATAAGAAGATAGATATACACAATAACACTAGATATGCTAACTAGGCAAATACTTGATCAAATGGTAAACTATAGTGAAGACGGTACCCAAAAAATGATGTAGGAAAATGAAATACATTAATTATATATAAGTCCTTGTTAGGAGACTTTGAATACATTTTTAGGAGATTACAACCCTATTATGAGTTGTGTCAACCTCATTATGATTTTAGGAGGATGGACCTAGTGTTCAAATAGATTCAATGACAATATCGTCAAACTCATTATCCAATATGCCTCTATATTATTCCTTTCAAAATAATAAAAATGAAACTAAACTCTACATCTCAAACTCATTATATGTCCTCTTACATGTTTTTGAATTTTGTAAGGAGTTATCTAATGTTGTAGACATGGATTTCATCTTTAAAGTTTTTATTATTCTCAGTTTGAATTAGTTCTAGGAATTGTTGGTGAAGCATTATACTCAGTTTCTTCCTAAGAGTGAGCATGATGATTTGAATGGATAAAGAAGGGATGGTTGATGTGTAGATTAATTTTTTTATCCTTGAGGGATTGGAATCATTTGGCAGAGATGAACTTGGTTACATAAATTTCTTTTGTATCAAAGTATGGGATGTACTTTTCCATCTACTTGGGGAGTCTGTTGACTTGGAATCCAAAGTGTGTTTGACATATATTGAGAAACCTTTTCCTAAGTGTACATATTTATTTAGGTTATCATCTTAGAGTTAGATATATTTTGGTTACTTTTGGTCACATGTTCTTAATTTATAGGAAAGCTTCGGAGATTGTAATTATGAGCTTCAGTCCAAGGGAGTTGGCATGTGTACTATTGGATTTGGATAATTGGTTGGCATGCCAACCTATGACTAAGATCATGTATTCTTATGTTTTCATTTAAGCTAGTTATACATTGTAAACTTAAGGCTAGTCTAAATGCTTACTTATTTATTGTATTCAATGTCTTTTGCCAAGTTGTCTTGTGGCCTGACGATGTACTTTATATGAGACTTTATTTAATGTAAATTTTGAGGATGAATTGGGGCCTAATTTAGAATAAGTAGGGGGTCTTGTACTATCTCGTGTTAGTATTGGGTAAGGAGTTAAACATAAAGTAGTTGAGGAGAGCTAACTTGAGCAGAGCTAGTAGCTAAGTGTAGGCTTGGAAAATAAGATGATTAGTTGTTGGCTTGCAAGAGAAAGTTTATATTCTTGCTGGAATTTTCTACCAAATTGTGATATGGGCTAGCTAAGTTTTGGATCTTGCAAGGTCTTGTAGATATTTGGCCATAACTCAAAAAACCTTATAGCTAGGTATGTTTGATATAAATCTTATAATCCTATTATGGAAAATAGTATTATTGTGTGTCTAAATTTCTATGTTTTTGTTTATATTTCACTTTATAGTTAATTCTTACAACCTAGGAAATCTCCTTTAGGAATTATGCTACCTTGCACTATGTCTATTTGGTGATGTTGAAAGAACTTGTAATGAATAGGACTTAAATCAATATAATCATCTATAATTATAGAATTGTAAGCCCAGATGAATTTGTGGATGTTCAAGAAGAAAATCAAATGTTTTTACACTAAAATCCTTAAATTAGAGATTTGAACATATTTATCTGTATCACCTGTGAAGTCATTTGAAATTTGTAAAGATGGATAAATCTTTATTTCATGATCTATTAGAGAAATCTAGATTTTAGTTTAAAAGTGTTTCAATTAAATAACTTCAAGATGATCTTACTAGGGTATTCTCACAATTACTAAAGAGAGTAGTGATTATAATGATAAACAATATTACATATATTGAAATTTTGAAACTGTAGGAGATAGTGACATTTATAAGGAATTTGAGAAATTTTATAAGAAAGAAATGAGTTTCAAGGATGACTTCAACTAGCTAGATCATCTAAAAATTTCATAATTTCTATTTTTCCATGAGTTTAACAATGAGGAATGGGCTAGAGTCACCATATGAAGAATACATGACAACAACTTTTTGTTAGGTGAAAAAGTAATTAAAATCACAAGTGATCTAATTAATAAGTTTATAGGCCTAAGTAGAAAGGAAGAATTTCAATCAATGAGAAAAATGTGAAGAAAATAATACAAAAAACATATGATCCCAAGTCTAATTAAACAAAATGAAGTAATATTTGTGAGTAAAATCTTACCATATAAAAAGACCTATAGTTCAAGTGAGGATGAAGTCTCTATGGGGTTAATCAATGTGGCATATAAGATGTGTATTGATAGAGTTGAGGTTAATCTTTGTGAGATTGTGAAGTAGTAATTGTTTGACAATCTGGAAGAATTAAGAAGAACATATATGCATCTTTCATATTCAAATCCCTAGTCATATAACTATTCTTCAATATCATGAAAAGATTGCCAAACATGGAAAAATATGAATGAAAATTACAAAAAAATTTAATGGAATTAGTAAGATTTTTTATGTGGTCATGAAAATAAACAACTTTATAAGATCGTTTCAAACTGTAATAAAGAAAAAAGTAAGAATTCCAAAGTCAGTTGTGAACAAATTTAAGAAGGAGATTTGCTTCATGGTTAAGACTGATAAAACTTGTATGGAGATATTTCTACCTATAGTTTTTCCATTGATACTTTAGGATATAAAATTACAAAGAAAAAGATTATTGAGTATGTTACTAAATTATTAAAAGAAAAAGTCGGCAATTAAAGTAAGATATGGGTAACGACTGAAGATGAAATGGAAAAGTAAAAAAGAATCATTATCATTTAAGGTAGAAAAGAAATCTACTGAGAGAGTGGTAAAGAAGGTACTAAAGGATGCTCGAATGAGACATGCAGAATATGTAGAAGCTAAGTAGTCTACAACAGAAATGACAACTAGACAAAGAAACATATTGTTAGTAGAATATTTATCTATTCTACCATCACATCCACCATCAATAATACCTTCTCAAGTAGAACCTATATGTGCTATCTCTACTAAAAATAAATGAAAATGAGGATCTAACAATAATAAGTGAGATAACTACATTATTTGTATCAATGAAAATTCCAAGGAAAACTTCATCTGTAATGCTTGCACTAGTTACGAAAGAAAAAGAGGAAGAGAAAAAGGAAGAGGCAACCCCTAAAAGATCAAAAAATGATTAAGTAAATGGCCACCTATCTAGGACCAAGAAAAAAAAATGTGTTAATGACCTATGTATTTGAAAGTAAACTCAACTAGGATAATTGAGAGATGGGGGGTAGGGCATGAATCAATTATTATATCAATATAACTCTTCTCAACATTATTAAACCTTAAATGTGAGAACAATATAATTAACCACTATAAGAAGATAGACATACACAATAATACTAGATATGTTAATAAGGAAAAAACTTGATTAGATGGTAAACTATAGTGAGGAAGGTACCCACAAAATGATGTACTAACATAAATGTTCCCTATGAGAGGATGGACTTTGTTAGGAGCCAATGAATCACAATAATTATATATGTCTTTTCTAGGAGATTTTTAATCCCTTTTAGGAGATTCCAACCCTATTAGGAGTTATGTCAATCCTGTTAGGATTTGTAGAAGTAGGATGGACCTAGTTTCCAAATAGATTAAATAGAAAGATCACAGAACACACTATCCAATAGGCCTCTTAATTATTCCTTTCATCTATCTCCTCTTACTATGCCAATACTACACCAAATATGTTCAAAAATCTCAATACCAAATCTTCAAATTTGCACCACATTGATCCCTTTGATTTCTAATTCACATTTACTAAATTTATATATCACTGACACAATTTGTAGTTACACATATTACACTTCTCATTATAGTGAAAATAACCTTCTTTATGCCATGTCCTAAAAAAATTTTTTTTAGTCGGCCTTGAGGATTTTCCTAGTTAATTCTAATAGGACCTCATTAAGATATGGCAATTAGTTACATCCTTTTGCAATTACAAAACATTGATGTGTTATAGTAACTACAAATTTTCACATGTGTGACCTCAAACTTTGTGCACTCATTGATGTCATCATTAGGTTTTCTACTACTACTATCTAACTTTTAAGATATTAACTATATCTCTATTAAGAGATATAATAAAAACACTAGAAATAGCTTCCCAAGTACTTTGTTTGCACATTGTCTTCTCTAAATGACAAATAAATTTCAAATGTCTTTGACTTTCAGCAAGCACACATGTGCACTTAATTAGGACACACTATAGAACATATGCTCAACCACACTTGACCTCATCATCAATACATAGTCTATATGACTTTTTTCTCTATCTGCTACTCTACCAATTTTTATAAAAAATATTATTATGTTGACATCAATGATAAATATAGTCATGAATGTAACATGTCAATTAATGAGGCCAATTTAAGGCCTATTTAGTTCATATTTCTATATATTTTTATGACTAAGATTTGGGAACTTTATCACATTTGGTTGGAATTATTTAGACTATTTATAGTTATACTGTTATATATGTGTGTACTTATACATTTCTAAGTTTGCATTTATTAGGTATTCCTTCCTGTATCTATGTGGTAAGAACACTAATATGGGAAAACTTCTTATGAATTTTACCTTGGATATGTATTGTGATGTTTGCATATGTGTGCTAATATTTTGGAGGGTGTTGGTGAGTTGGTAATGGAAGAAGGAAACATTAGAAGAAAAAGTGTAAATAACAAGTTGGTTGGCTATTTTCAATTCATGATCATCCAATGACTTTTTAGTTATTTATTTTAACGGGCTCAATAAAAGTAATTATCAATCATTAAGGAGTAGATCTAGAAGCCATGAACTCCTAAATTCATATGAAAATTGAGCACAACCTATTCCTAAATGGTGTTGTTTTGTATCTTCAATGTTGTCATATCCATGACATTGGAGGATCCTAGATTTAGAGAGTTAATGGTTTAAGTTGATGTTATAAATAAGGTGAATTTTATATTCCTGAGTAAGTTATTTTTATTTGTATGAAATTGTCTTGTAATCTAGTAGTAGTGATAAATACAATTTTGTTTCTACAACATGTACTTATTTGATGCTCATGAATGAAATGATATTTACAGTTATAAATCTATTAGTTATAGTTCATTTCATTATTTCATGGGGACCCATGTGGGAGGTTAACTTAGTTATAGCTAGGTAGGAATTAATCTTCCATTTCAATATAATAGAAGTGTAGTGCCTACCCCAAGTTTACTTTTCAGTTATTATTGCTGAACTCTTTTAGACCAGTTTATATTTATGCTTGATGATTAGTAACATTATTTTCTAGATTACTGGATATTGTTTTCATACTCAATTGATTATATGATGAGGCTACTTTGGTACTAGTTACTTCATGTATGCATGATTATATACAGTGATTCTAGTTAATTAATTATGTTAGTTAGATGGATTATTTGTATGTGTTTTCTATGGATACTTACCCAATACTTGCATGTGTATGGTGTGCATGTATGTTTTCTTTATGTATATTGTTAATGATGTGGTTAAGGAAGGGAGTCATAGTCACCTACAAGTCGGGATCTACATGATGCATCACTTCCTACCATTGTCTATTTAGTTTGGAATATATGTGTGTGTGTACATGCATAGATTTTATCGAGATTATAGGTACATGGCATTGACTTCTCTAAATTGCCAGGACAAGTGTACCCTATCGTAATCTCTCAATGGTAAGAGAGGGGAGATAAATTCTTAAGTCCAAATCCCAAACTTAAAATCAATTGTCTTAGAAATTAGGACAAGTATCTAACTTTGATCCTAACCTTAAAACCAATTGTCCTTGAGTTTGATCTTGCATGTGGTATTTTATGATGGGTTTTCATATTTTGTCTTGTAGGTTTTTGGTGATTTTTCTGTTAATTAAGTCAAATTAAAAGAATATTTAATGATTTAATTTAATGAAAAATTATTAAGATAATTTCAATATTGAATTATGTTTAATTAATTGAGAAATTAATTAAATAAAAGAATTAAATTTAAAGATAAAATTTATAGTTCTAATTTATGAGCATAATAATATTAATTTAATTTAATAATAATATATTTAGGAGATCATTTTTAAATAAATGCTCAATATTATTACTACTTAAGTTAATAAATATTCTATCAAAAAAATGCTTCAAAAATTAATTAAAGAGAGAAAGAGGATTTAATTTTAACAAAGATATTTTAAATTGCAAAAACTGTGCATGAATATCAAAAAAGTAATTAAAGAGTTAAAACATTGTAATCAATAGGTTCCCTGGCATGATCACATAATCAGTGCCCCAAATTTAGGAGAGAACTCCTTATCAGAGATTGAGAGTCCATTTCACAAGGACTAGGATTTTTGGAGAAGGGATTTTTAGAGAGAAGGTTTAGAGAGAAAAGAGAATTCTCTCACAATCTTTGAGTGATTATGTATTAGCATCAGATTCAGGTAGAGTCTCATGTTTTATTTGCATAATGAATTATATTCTTCGAAATCCTATCTACATTGTGTTTATTGAATCTATTTTTCCAAATTTTATTTGTGATGAATCTTTCAATCTTCCATTATGAATTTAGTAGTATTCATATTGAATTCTATCTTTATATGAGGATTGAAAAGAAATTAGGAAACCCTCATTCTATAAATTGAATAGTTGTTATTTTAATCAGGAATAGTTTTGAAAAGAAATCAAAAATTAGAATGAGATTTCGATTGGTTTATTTGGGATTCCCTATCAAACTAAATTTACAATGTTTATAAACATATATACTTATATAAATTGGAGAGCCTTAAAAAATAAAATTCTATTTAAAAAAATTAAATGAAAAAACATGGGAGGGAAGTGGGAACCATACCCCAACCCCCCCCCCCCTCTCAGTGTAGATTATAAGCCACAACAGTCTAAAGTAAGGACTGCGACAACATCCTTAATGACCACACGTATAGACTGACTGACAAGCCATAAACACACACAAATATCATTTTTTAAAAAAATATTTTTAAATTTAAATTTATATAAACTTAATTATTATTTATTAAAAAATTTACTAATAAGTTTTGTTATTAATTAATTAATTAATATTTAATAATTTATTTATATAGTTTTTTTAAAATAATTATTAAACTAATTAAATTAAATAAGTTTAATTAATTTTTAATTAATAATAGATATCATTTAGTAATGGTTGAGGTTATTTATTGATATTATCATTTAACAATTTTAATTGTTAATAAAATCATAGTAACTTTAATTAATGATCAATAATTATTATTTCAAGAATTCATATAGAGGATTATTTTGAAGTCATCTTATGATATTTAATTGTAATCCTTGTAATCTCATAAAATAAGGGTAATTGTACAATATATTCAAATACGAGAAATGTGTTAAGTTGTAAGTATAAAATGTAAATCTCATTGAATAAAAATAAACTTACATTGAAACAAAAAATTAAACCTTATTGTTAACTTAGACTACATGTCTTCAAAATCAAGTAAAATTGTGAAACTAGACTCGTAACTATATGTTGTCTTATGCTTTAGGTTTGTGTTAACTAGAGTATTGACTAATCATAGGATGTTTACCAGAGGCTAGGAAGTATTATTTTGGTGATTATATATGATGATTATGTTTTGACTTATGTTTACCTTCTTTGATCAGTCCTGTCAAGATGATCATATATAATAGATTTATATATGTTTAAGTTGTGATTATCCTAGAGACATGCATGCAAAATTAATAATATTAGATTTCCAAAATCCATTTGTAATGCAAGTTCATTTTGGATTTGATAGGGTATTTTTTAGCATCATCATTTTAGATCACTCTCTATAATCCATCATCCAGATGAGAGAATGCAGGATGCACGGAAAATGTCAAATCATAGGCAAGGCATGTGAACTATTTTATAGAATGCCTCAAAAATAAATTTCACCAAGCATTGGTCAAAATTTCAACCAATACTTGGTAGAAACCACACCAAGAATTCTAAAATTTTTGACCAACATATTGGTTAAAAATTTCACCAATGCCTTGTAGTTTTTTACCAAGCATTGGTCAAAATTTTGACCAATGCTTCGTAGAAATTGAGCAAGAATTTTAAAAGTTTTTGACCAACATATTGGTCAAAATTTTGACCAACCAGTAAGTTCGTCAAAATTTCTATAAGAAAAATTTCGACCAATATTTTCCAAAAAATGAGGTTAAATGTATTAGTGGAGTATTTGTGATGGATAGAGTCATCTAGGACTCTTGTTGTTTGTTATTTTGAATAGTGTCTTTTGACACTCGAGTTAGTATGTATCAGTTGTTGTAGAATTTGATGCAGAGATGTTGATTCTTGAAACCTTTGATATTGATGTCAATGGGGGAGAAGTTTGGCATGAAAAATAGTATGCCAAGGAAGATGTTCAGCATAAGCATAATATGTGGAATAATAGTTTAGTATAGAGCACATTCAGGTATATCAATGGGGGAGAATAATTGATGAAGAGGATTTGAAGATGGATAGTCTTTTTTTGGTATTCTTGGAACTAGATGTTTTTCATCTATGTTGCCATCTAATGAAGGTATGCTCTGCTACCACTAAAAAAGGTATGCTTTGATACCACTTGATGGGGACACAACCTGAGCACAAAATGGACACAACAAGAAAGGGAAAAAAATTATTAACTATGAAAATATGCTAGTACACTTAGTGCAGAGAAACATACTCCAAAACATGCCCTAAGGGCTTACAATAGTATAAATCTGGAGATAATTTCTTTGCCCAGTACCTCCTCTCAAACTCCACTCCGAACTACCTTTTACAATGCTAGAAATGCTCTTAAATAGACCCTAGAGGGTTAAGGATTAGAAATACATTCTAGAAAGTGCTAGTTGGCATCCACTGACCAAATAGAAGGTTCTAGAAGTTGCATTAGAAGTCGGCACAAAATTAGAAGAATCTAGAAATGGTAACCGAACTTTCAGGAGGCATAACTTTTGAACTGTAGCTCTGATTGACGAACCATTGACATTTCTAAAAAGCTCTCAAAGCACTCTATAGCCATATGGACAGCTTCACTCATCCCGCAATTTTTGGCACTGTTCAAGGTCATTTAATGCCCCTAAACTAACTTTGAAGCACTCTTAGGAAGTCTCTAAAAATTGAAAAATTGCAATAACTTTCAAATTGTGGGGCCTTTTGACCTGATTCTTTTTTTGGAATGCTCTAAATTATAATTACAATCATCTAACCAATTTATACCTTCTAGTTCACAAAAATGATGGCTCAATTACATACTCCTACTTTTTTGGCATTTACATGTATCCCAAGGTGCTCAAATACTCTATCTTAGAACACTGATAGTGGAACTATGAGAGTTGGAACCTTTATTTGACCCAAATGGGTATCCAGAAATGAAAACACATGAAATAGAAACTAAGTGTAAGTACATTTTTTTGGGTGACACAGGATTGCCCTTATACCTCTGGATGCTCCTGCATCAGACACCCAGGGTAGATTGAAAAGTGACCTTGTCACTTTATGAATGGTAGAGGAAATCCCAAATGGGAAACCTCAGCTGCTAATATCCAAGTTGAGTCCTCTATTGATCATCCTTTCTAGTTGACCAGATACTCTTCATACTGCCTATTTTTGGTACTCCTACCCACACGACTATCCAGAATCTCCTCTATCTCCTCCTTCTTAGAAGTAGGAAATTGACATGGCTCTAACATCAACTCCTCATCTGCACCATCATTATGATACTCTATTAAGTCTAAAATGTTGAAAATAGGAGAAATGTGAATTCCATCTAGCAACTTCACTTCATATGCATTTCCTAAGTCATGTTTCTTTAGAATTTTGTAGGGGCCAAATTTCTTCATTTTTAGCTTGTTGTAAGTACTGGCTAGAAATATTTCTTTTCTTAAGTGTACCATGACTAGATCCCCTACTTGGAATTATTTATGTCTTCTCCTTTGATCAGCCTTAGATTTATACTATTGGTTCATATTGGTAATTTGTGCCTAGACCTCCTCATGTAAACGCTTGATATGTTCAACAAATTCTTCAACTTTAGCACTTGTCCTCTCCCCTTGCTCTATCTTCCTCAATTCTGGTGCAACCCTTGGGCTACTTCCATATACAATTTGGAATGGTGATCTACCAGTACTCCTATCTATAGGGTATGTGTAGGATCATGGTCAACCAAACTATCCTCTTAAGTGGCAATAAAAAATCAGAAAATTAGGGTTATGTCAACTTGACATGCAATTTTCTACTTGTTATTTACTTTATATCAAAAAGTTCAAAGAAAAGAATCTCTAGAAAATTGAATCTAGTTTCTAAGCTACTAGGACTTATTTAGGAAAAATAAAATTTGATTGGTCAAAATTTTGAATTTTAACGCAATATTACAAAAATTTCAAAACAAAAATAAGAAGTAGACGCATGTCTGACCACCTTAATCAAAATAAAATTATAATATTTTTTAATAATATTCAAGATATAAGTAGTAGACTCATGCCTGGATGTGACACATATTTTTGGGTATTTTTATTCTAAATAAATAATAATTAATTAATTTTTGACTTCAGTATTTTTGGAATAAAAAAGCTCTCATGTCTGACCACCTTAACTAATTTAAAACTCTGCAAAATTTAAATTTTCATTATTTTTCCTTATAGTAGAAGAAATATAGAACGTGATGCATCTTTTGGATTGAAAAAATGTTGTACCATTTGAAAGTTATAGTTATTTTTCAAGTACTGTGTTAGTCAGCACTTTATATGTAATTCTATTAAAAAATAAGTAATAATTAATTACTGAACTCATAATTTGACAAACCCTAGATATATGGAAAGATAAGAACATTCTTAAGAAAGCCTTTTGAATTCATCAAATTTTGGTGGAAAAAAAGTCGTCAGCTCCATGTCTGAAGTAAAAATCACATAAAAATTGGCCAAAAACACATTTTTAGAATATTTTTAAAGTTAACCATATAGATTTGGTATCAAAAACTATAGTAGACCTTATAAAGATATCAATTGTTTTCATTTAGTATTAGGGTGGGTGGGAAAAAAGTTGAAATAGATTTTGAAATGGTTTGAGATATTTTAGAACTACAAATTTTTTAGATCGTCACTTTTTGGCACACCATGATCCTGCACATACCCTATAGAGTTATTGTAAGGAAACTCTGCTTGTGGTAGAATCAAATCCCACCCCTTGGGCTTATCCCCAACTAAGCATCTCAGCAAATTGCCCAGACTTCTGCTTACCACTTCTATTTGGCCGTCAGTCTACGGGTGATGTGTGGAACTGAATTTCAAGTCTGTTCTCAACTTCTTCCACAATGTTCTCCAAAAATACCCCACAAATTTAGTATCTCTATCAGAAACTATACTACTTGGAAGACCACGTAGTCTTACCACCTCTTTGAAAAACAAGTCTACTATATGGATAGCATCATGAGTTTTGTGGCATGGCATGAAATGTGCCATTTTGGAGAACCTATCAACCACCACATATACTGAGTCATTACCCCTTTGTGTCCTCAGCAATCCAAGAACAAAATCCATAGTTATGTCCTCCCATGGCTTTGATGGAATAGGAAATGGCTGATAAAGTTCAGTATTGTGACTAAATCCCTTGGCAACTTGACAAATCTGACAACTCTTTACAAACTTCTTCACATCCTATGAAATTTGAGGCCAAAAATAATGTTCTCTAAGAATGGCAATGGTCTTATCTTGACCAAAATGTTCTTCCATCCCTCCACTGTGTTTCTTCTTAATCAAATTTTCCCTCATGGAACTCCTTGGAATGCATAATTGACTGCCCTTGAATAACATAACATCTTAAATTAGATAGTCTAACCACTTAGTTCAGTCTATAGCAACAGGCTCTTTACAAGCTTTCCATGCTTTAGCAAAATCAGGATCCTCAAGGTATAGATTCTTGAGTTCATCAAACCCAACTACTTCAACTTGAATTACTGTAAGCAACAACTATCTCCTACTTAGTGCATCTGCAACCCTATTAGATTTTCCACTTCTATGCTTCAACACAAATGTATAGCTCTGCAAAAACTCTACCCACTTCATATGCCTCTGATTCAATTTACCTTGGCTATTTAGGTACTATAATGCCTAATGATCAGTATATAAAAAAAATTCCTTTGGCAGTAAATAATGCTTCAATTTCTTTAAGGCCTGAACTATTGCATAGAACTCTTGATCATAAACAAAATACTTCCCTTTTGTATCACTCCATTTTTCACTAAAATATGTAATAGGCTTACCTTCTTGGCTTAATACAGCTCCAATAGCACTGCCACTAGCATCACAATCCACCTAAAACACCTTTCTAAAATATGGAAGTGCCAACACAGGTTGTTCTGTCACCTTCTTCTTAAGCAATTCAAAACTTCTCATAGCTGCTGCAATCCATTTGAACTCTTTTCTATCCCCTCTTATTGTGGCAGTCAGGGGTGGACATATGCCACTAAAATTCTTAATAAACTTCCTATAAAAACTAACTAGACCATGAAATGATCTTATCTCAGTAGCAGACCTTGGAGTAGGCCATTCCAAGATGGCTTTTACCTTCTCTGGATCCATTTTAAGACCTTCAGGTGATTAACAAATCCCAAGTATACTAACTCCCTTTTTGCAAAGATACACTTCTTTAGATTAATTAATAGTTTCTCTTCCCTTAACCTTTCAAGGACACTACGAATATGCAATAAATGTTCTTCCAAAGTCTTGCTGAAAATTAAAAATATCATCCAAATAGACAATAACAAATTTTCCCAAGAACTTCTTAAGTACCTCATTCATAAGCCGCATGAAGGTGCTTGGGGCATTCGTCAATCCAAAAGGCATGACTAACCAATCATAAACACCCTCCTTGGTCTTGAAGATTTTTTTCCACTCATCTCCTTCTCGTATCGATATCTGATGATAGCCACTCTTAAGATCTATCTTTGTGAAGTACTGAGCTCCACTCAAGTAGTCCATAAGATCATCCATTCTTGGAAAAGGAAACTGATACTTGATGGTTATCCTATTTATAGCTCGAGAGTCTGTACACATCCTCCACTCTCCATCCTTCTTTAGTTCCAGTACTATAGGTACTGCAGGTGGACTTAGGCTCTCCCGAATCAAGCCCTTCCTCAATAGCTCCTAAACCTATCTATTTAGCTCCTCAATTTCAGTAGGAGTCATCCTGTGAGCACCCTTGTTAGGCAAACTACCTCCTAGGATTAAATCTATCTGATGACTAATTTTCCTTACTGGTGGCAATCCTTTTGGAACTTTATCGGAGATGATATCTCCACACTCACCTAGTAAATCTAAAACTTCAAGTGGTATTTCACTACTACCTTCTTTATGTTTCCTAGGGATCAAAGCATAGCACATACACTAATGTTTCATGCCATCTAAAAACTTCCTTCCATCAATAAGAAAAATCCTAGCATTTCTACATACCTTTTCACCTTCCTTTTTCATGGGCTTCAGTTTGTGGTGAACTCCATCCTTTGTTAGAGAGTATGTGTTTGCATGACTATCATGAACTACATGCCTATCAAACTACCACAATCTACCCAACAATAGATGGGAAACATCCATTGGAATAACATCATAGAGAGCTTCATCATGGTAACTCCCAATTTTGAATTTCACTAAACATTGTTCACTTACCAGGACCTTATGATCATCCTTCACCCAAGCGATCCGATAGGGCTGGAGGTGTTTCTCCCTCTTGAGCTTTAGCTTAGAGACCATCTCTTCTGACACCAAGTTGTTAGTGCTACCACCATCAATGATCACATCACCACATTTATCCTCACACTTGCACCTAGTGCAGAATAAACTCTTCCTTTGTCCTAGTTCAATCTCACCACTTAGTAGGACCCTTTCATTTACTAAAGTCTCTCCTCTTTCTACATCCTTTGAATTTGATGATTGCGCATCCTCATCCACATGAGCAACCTTAGCTTGACCCTCAACTCTCCTATCTATCCTTCCTTGTCATTGAGGGCATTCAAAGGCATGATGACCTTCTTCATTGCAATGGAAACAGGAACCATGGCAGCCTCCTCTTCCTTGTCCATGTCCTCTACCTCTTCCTCTCTGATTTCCAAAGTCTTGATTACAGGAGCAGTTGAAACCCTCATTCCTTTGGTTTCTGCTAGTACCCACATCTGCATTTTATTTTTGGGTTTCATTTTGGCCTCCATATGACCTACCACTACCCCTTCCTCCTTGACCATTCCCTCTTTTTCTCCCTTCAAACTTTTTATTTAGCTTCTCCTCAACTAACAGGGAAAACTAGTTTGCCTCTTCAACACTAGTCATTCTTACCAGACTTAATTCCTCCTAGATGCTAGGTCACAACCCACTGATATAATGAGTAACTTTCTCCTTATTTGCTTCTGCATGCCCTGCTCTAATCAAGAGTCAGTAAAAATCCTCTGTATATTCTTTAACCAATTTTCTTGCTTTTTTTAACCCATGCATCTTCTTAAACAAATCGAGCTCATAATCAACAAGAATGAATTGCTTCTTCAATTTGTCCACCATACGATCCCACCTTGTGATATTATCCTTGCCTCTTCTATTTCTTTCTAATTGGACCTCTTGCCACCAAATTTTGGCATATCCTTTCAGTTTGGCCTTTACAAACTTAACCCTATCTAGATCCTTGATATCCTCATAGTCAAAGTACTCTTCCAGTTCATTGATCCAATCGATCAACTCATCTAGTTTTAGATTTCCTAAAAATACACCTACATCAATTGTAGGTCTTTTCCCAAACTTAGTAATGGCCCTAAAAAGCCTTTCCTCCACTTGATTCAGAACTTCCCTATCAAATTCCCCTTCTAGTCTAATTTCTTCTTCTTCATTGTCATCCTCACTTTTGTTAGCTGTAGTAACATTTGTTCCTCTACGGAGCTCCTCCTACAATGCTTGTACCTTCCTTTGGGGGGCTCTAACCTCCTCGAGATTAATAGCTCCGACCCTTCCACCATGCTCTCTTTGTGGAAGCATCTTCTTAACTCAAATCCATAACCACATAGTCCTAGTGCAAACCACCTCATACTCAATGCTTTGTCTACACACTCAGGAAAACTCGCTCTGATACCACTGATGAAGGCACACTCGGCTACCACTAACAAAGGTATGCTCTAATACTAGTTGATGGGGACACAACCCAAGTACATAATGAACACAATAGGAAAGGAAAACAAATTATTAATTGTGAAAATATGCTAGTACACTTAGTGCAGAGAAATAGACTCCAAAACATGCCCTAAGGGCTTACAATAGTATAAATCTAGAGATAATTTCTTCTCCTAGTACCTCCTCTCAAAATCCACTCCGAACTACTTGTTACAATGCCAAAAATGCTCTTAAATAGACCCCAGAGGGTTAAGGATTAGAAATACATTCTAGAAAGTGCTAGTTGGCATCCACCGACCAAATAGAAGGCTTTAGAAGTCACATTAGAAGTTGGCACAAAATTAGAAGAATCCAGAATTCGTAACCAAACTTTCGAGAGGCATAACTTTTGAGCCGTAGCTCTGATTGACGAACCATTTACATTTTTGGAAAGATCTCAAATAAATCTATAACCCTATTGACAAGCTTCACTTGTTCCCCAATTTTTGTCCCTATTTGAGGTCATTTAATTCCCCTAACCTAACTTTGAATCACTCTTAGGAGGTCTCCAAAAATTGAAATAATACAATAACATTCAAACCGTGGGGCCTTTTGACCTGATTCTTTTTTTGGAATGCTCTAAATTATAATTAGAATCATTTGACCAATTTACACCTTCTAGTTCACCAAAAATATGGCTTAATTACATAATCCTATTTTTTTGGCATTTACACATATCCCAAGGTGCTCAAATATTCTATCTTAGAACACTGATAGTGGAACTGTGAGAGTTGGAACCTTTATTTGCCCTAAATGGGTATCCAAAAATGAAAACACATGAAACAAAAGCTAAGTCTAAGTACATTTTTTTGGGTGACACAAGATTGCTCTTACACCTCTAGATGCTCTTGCATCAACATCAATTCCAAAGGGGGAGATTGTTAGAATATTGGGAAGATTTTTGGAAGCATGAATGCTAATGATATTCCTATGCAGGAGTACTACTATTATGATATATTACATTCATGATTGATTTTTTCATTGATGTCAACATTGTAGTTTTCTATGATATCTAAAATAAGAACAATAGAAAGATCAAGTTGGTACGGACGGCTGGTCGAGCATTATAACCACCCAAAGTTATGTTAGATAATTCTAAGTATTTGGTATATACATTTAATGTTGGAAGAAGAAAGGATAAATCTAGACGAAGATATGTAAGTTTTAGTGATGTATGTTATGAAATAGAGTTTATAGAGGCCTGTTCTAGTAAACGTGTTAGATCTCTTAGTAGAGTTAATATCTTGAAGATTCAAGTTGAGGAAATAAATAAAACATGTTGAGGATGACATGGCTAATCTCACTCATCATAATATTGCATGTAATAAAATTTATTCAAGTTACAAGGCAGAAGATTAATGTTATCGCTAAGTGTAACATTTTCTTAATGTGGTCCTATATTAATTAATTGAGAACATCTAACATGCAATTGAGAGAATTGTTTTGTTGACTCAATATAAAGGAAGGACATTTTCCTTTATCATGTGATCGAATAAATGTAATATGAACTAAAAGATAAGTTGCAAAGAGTGTAGAATGTGAATTTGAGTAGAGTAGTGTGGAAGTGAAGGAAACTTCATTGCTAAGGTTTTGTTGAGTGATTTGAGGCTTGACCTTCGGATCTAAGGTTTGTGACCTAGTCTACAAGGTCTGAGTATGATTGGTCTAGGTGACAAGATAGAGGAAAGAGAAGAGGAAAGAAGAAGATAATAGTAAATTACTTGTTTGAGTAGTGAGCTCTTCTTGTAGTTGAAATTGCATGTTTGGGTAGGGGCCTCTTATTGCATACATTGTACTACAACTCCTAATAGGTTTAGAATCTCATGTTAGGGATTCAAAGTCTCCTAGCAGGGACTCATTTTACTAAATGTTTTAGTAGACTCTTAACAAGGCCCATCCTCTAACAAGGAATATTTATATTAGTACGTCATCTTGTGGGAATCATTCCCATTAGTTTTTTCCCTCTCATCAAAGGTTTTCCTAGTCAACATATCTAGTGTAATTGTCTATGAGCATTTTATTATAGTTTTTGATTATATTGGATGAATTGATAAGTTTGGTTAAAGATGATAAATGTTTTAATTATTGAATATCTAATTCACACCCCCCCTCCCCCCAACCCTTCACAGTTATCTCGGTGGACTATTATTTCTAACACTAGGTAATTTCTTTAGTCCATACAATTCATTCTTTATCTTACATATCACATATCCTTCTTTTATCAAAGGAAGTACTTTAAGATTCTCTATGTAGACTTGTTAGTCAACTTCTCCATTCAAAAACACTAAGTTGACATTCACTTTGAACTTTGTAGTAGATGCATAACACAAGAACATTATTAGTTCTTCAATTCTACAAATAGGTCAAAATGTATCTTAAGAGTCCATACTATCTTGTTGTAAATATCTTTTACATACTAATCTTTCTTTATTTCTCACAACCTCACCTTTCTCATTCATCTTGTTTCTAAAAACCTATTTAGCTCTTATAACATTCCTATCTTTAGGACTAGGGACCAATTCCCATGTCTCATTCTTAAAATTTTTATCTAGTTCTTCCTCCATTTCTTTAATGTAGTGATCATCCTTTCATGCTTCATATGCACTCTTTGGTTCAATGTAATTTAAATCAAATTCAATTATTCATAAATCTAATTAGTACAATGATTGTTTATCAAATTCTTCTTTGGTGTTACTGTCTAGGTTTTTACTTCTCTACATTTAGATCTTGTTTGTTCTCTCTACTCCACAATTTGAATGTCATTATGAAAATCATTTTTAGTCTTATAAATAAACTTGAAACATTTTTTATTAGTCTTAGGATTAGCTTCTTCATGAGAATTATAATCATCAATAATATTTACTAAATTTCTCTTTTCTATTACATCATCCTTATCAATCAATAAAGAGTCATTATCGTCATTGTCACTATCATTCAAGAATTCTTCTAATCTTGAAATATAATTCTCATCATCAAAAGGAAAATCCTTAGGAATTCATTACTTGTGAGGCTTTCTCATATTCCTTACTCTGTTATGACATTTGGCCAAAAAATATCAAACTCTTTACATGACCTACAAACAAAAATTTTAATACTTTCATCCCACTTCTCATCTTCCTCTATCCATTTGTCATAGTTCACTTCATCAAACTTAGGAATTTCTTCTCTGAAATAACCTACCATTGATATCGTTAAGCTATTAAGCTTTTATTTCAAGGATATTATTAAACATTAAACATGTGTGAAATATAATAACAAATCATAAGAAGGTACACATACATAATAACACCAAATATGTTGATTAGGGAAACCCTTGATGAGAGGGAAATCCATGATGGGGATGGTACTCACAAAATGATATACTAATATAAATATTCCTTGTAACAAGATGGACTTTTTTAGGAGCCAATGAAATACATTTTGTACATATCAATCCCTATAAGGGGACTTGGAATCATTATTATGAATTTTACCAAACCTATTAGGATTTGTATAAGGAAGATGCACTCACTATCCAAACAACTTTAGGAGAGAGACCATTGAACTCACTATTGAACTAGCCTTTGTATTATTCCTTTTAGTATAATAGAAATGAAACTAAAATATGAAATATTTCTCTATTCTCTTACTATTCCAATACTATACTAGATACTATCACAAATCTCAATACCAATTCCTTGAATTCACATCACACTGATCCCTTTGATCTCTTGTATTTAAAAACTTTGCATGTCACTTGCAAAATTTGCACTTACATAGATTACACTCCTCATCACAAGGAAAATAACCTTGATTTATTTTATGTGCTCAATATAATTCTTTAAATCATAATTAAAACCTTTTCCAATTAAATATAATAGCACCTCATTAAGAAATTATAATTCATTACACCTTTTTACAATTACAAAATAGTCATGGCTCATAGTAACTGCAAATTTTCATATGCATGATCTTGAACTTCATACACTCATTGACATCATCATTATGTTTTCAATATCACAATCTAAACTCAGTCATCATGATTATATCCCTTTTAAAATATACAATCCAAATAGTATAAATAACTTCTCACCAACTATGTTAGCATGCTCTCTTCTCTAAATAAAAAATAACTTTCACATGGACTTTACTTTCTACATGTGCACTTGTTCCCTTCTATTGGTGTAAATAAGTATTTACTTATTATAGTTACTTAAGTTTACTTAGGTTAATGCATTATTTTATTATTATTTTAGGTGAGACACTTAGGAGTTTGTGTACTCTCATTGAGTTACGTAACTCTAATTATGCACATGGTGTCTACAATACAGGAGTATGCATCATTCACTAAGTTGTCATGATGACAACACAGTTATCCACACTCCTCATTTAGCACATGTTGTCTACACCACTAATTTGCATGCTACACCATTCTAGGCTTATCCTCACATCATCGCACTTAATCCCATGCTCAATGGAGGATGATTCATATCTAGTGGACATGTGCCTAGTTGTATGACATATCATGATGCTGACTTCTATACATTCTAGAAGCTCTCTTGAGGCCTTTATATTTAGGCACTCCTAGTGTACTCTCAATAAGTTATTGAATGAATATCATCATTCTGATCATACTCTATCTATTTTGGTCTACTATGTGCTTCTATTGAGTTCTTTAGTTCTTGGGTGAATTCTAGCCTAAGCTAAATTCTTACATGGTATCAGAGTTGAGGGAGATTCTCATCATGTAGCTATTCAAGACCGTTCGCGCTTCAACACCTCGACATGAATCCAGAGGATCCATAAAAATTGGGAGCATCTAGACCTAGATCTAACCTCACCATTGTGTCTGGACCATCGATTCGGTGAAGATCAACTATAAATTTTCCTTTATTGGGTGAAAGTTGATCGTGAGACAATTTTTTTTTGCAAATCAAAACATGGAGGCCCCAATTTGTAGTTTGGGTATGATCATTTTTTGATCTAATTATTAATTTTTGGATCTATTATTTGTCTGCAATTTTTAGATTTATTTCTCAAATTCTATTTTTTGAAATTAGTGTAAATAGAGAAAATTGTTTTGCCAAACAGAGCAATGACACCCTAGCTCAGCTTTGTATTTGGTTTGGTGGAATATTATTTATTTAATTGTAGAGTTTATTTTATTGGCGGGCACTGTAAATTCTAAATTTATTTTTTGGCCTCTGCAAAAATCTGTCGTATACTGTATCAAACTAGTAGCCGAGTTATTTTCCCAATGGCTTAAAATCCCACCCCAGCAAGAGCAGACAATACCCATTGGCTTCTTCTTTGTACAACTCCTTGTGTGTTGAGTCTTTAAAACATCAAACATAGTCCAACTCAAACAAATATGGGATAATTCCTATAGCTCCGGCCAACCAAAATATCTAGCAAGTGAGGGCACTTTTCTAGCAGGACAGAGGATTTCAGCTCCTACACCTACACATAGGACACATGGTGTGATCTACATAATGCCACACGTTGCTCACATAAATAGCTGTTACAGCCACATGGACACTCCAGCAAGCTCCACCACTCATCCTAGTCAGCAATGAGTCACCCCATGTTATAAAGGCCATGTCATCATCCCAATCAGCTTCCGTGCAAACTACCATGAAGAAAATCCATACAATCTGTACATTGCTAATGGCATTCGAGGGTTGAGTTTTCGCTGATGTCATTCTATCTAAGAGCCTAAATTTGAGGACCATTTGGACATAAAAAAAAATTAATACTACTATGACGACTATATGACCGTCAAATTTAACCCTATCATTTGCTGATGTAACCCCTCTCCAAATTGATTTTGTTTTTTGCAGTCCAACTTCAAGTGGCCATAACTCACACATCTGGACTCCAAATTAGGTGCAATTTTTTTCAAAATTGGGTAGAATTTTTAAAAAAATTTAGTAGTGCAGCTATTTTCTACTTTTGGTGCATAGATTGTTCAAAATTTGCATTTTTTGATGATTGTACTTGAATAATCTTGCATTTTACAACTTCAAATGCTCCATACGGGCACATCTAGAGTCGAAAATAGGTTCTATTTTTTTTTAAAGTGCATATTTTTTTATCTACTTTCCAGATCTGACATCAAATTATAGTGTTGTGTGGACAAAATTGTCACTTTCAGAAATAGGAACTTTCTTTACATTGTAATGCTTTAGAATTGTAGCACATTGTAAAGTTTTAGATTTGTACTCCATTAAGAGGTTGTAAAAAGAAAAATTAAAAGTCTACAAAGGAAAAAATTGGCAAGTGGCCCATTGTAATCACACTACTAATAAAGTTCCCAAAGCATCTATTTTGGGGGGGGTTTCTTGATTTAGTGAAAAAGGGGGGCTGTTCTTGGTGTTGTGTTCTCTCTTTTCTACACATTTCTTTCATTTTCTACATTATGGGCAACTTTAAGTTTCCTAAATTAACTCCTCATAAGTATTCTAAATGGTCAATCAAAATGTGGTATCACTTAATGCATTATGGAGTTTGACAATATGTCGACAGTACTCTTTCTAAACCAGCAAGTGATAATGTATCAGCAAGTGAAATTTCAAATTGGGTAGCCATGGATAAGAAAGCTCTAGAGGATATATGTTTGGGGGTAGATGATAAGATCATGTATCAAATTAAGAAATGTACTACATCCAAGGAAGCTTGGGATACTCTCGAAAGCATTTGTGGTAAAGTGTCTGAAGAGGATGTGTTCAAAATTGAAGATGAGCTTGTTTCCTTAGATCCTAAATCATATGACTCCATACATGATTTCATCATCAAGTTGAATGAATTAAGGACAAAGCTTACTAATTTTTGGAGTTTTATCAAAGATGACAGACTGATCTATCTTATTTATAACAAGCTACCATCAGAATATTCCACATTTGTATCTTCTTTTAACACCTCAAAGACAACCTTTAGGTCTGCCTACAAGAAAGTCACTTTTGATGAATATGCTAAACTATTGGATGATGAAGAAAAGAAGTTGAGATCAATGGGGATTCTCAAATCACCTCAATCCAAAGCATTAGTGGCCAACAATGAGGGTTCTAAAAGTTCAGTTGGACAGTCTTCAAATAAAGGAAAGGGTAAGAAGAAGTGGAAGAAAGATAAATCTAAGGATGCAAAAAAGAAAACACCTCAATCCAATCAACAAGGAAAGTCCTCAAATTCCAACAAGAAAGGGGACAACAATAAGGAGAAGAAGAAGTGTGTTTATTGCAAGAAATTGGGTCATGAAGAGTATGAGTGTTATCTCAAAACGATTGATGAATTGACCAACATCATGAAGAAACATAATGTTCCATTTCCTAATACTTATAAGGATAAAGGATCTTCATCATATTCAAAGGGCCAAGGGCAAGCACTCATGGCTAATTCAAACTCTTCAAAAGAATAGATATTTGACTCAGGTGCCTCTTATCACATGGGTTCTTCAAAGGAGGATTTTTCTTCAATGAAGCACTCAAAGGTACCACAAATTTTCATGGAGAATGATAGAAAAATGGAAGTTGAAGGGAAAGGAAACGTGGAGATGGGAAATGGAGAGTTTCAAGAGGTTCTCTATGTTCTAAATCTTAGTTCAAATCTCCTCTCAATCTACCAAATCACTCACCCTAGAGATGGACATAGAGTTGAGTTCCTTCCTAACTCAGTAAAAGTGCATAGACTCAAAGATTATTCCTTGGTTGTAGTGGGGAAAGTGAATGTTGACAAGAGGTTGTACTATTTTTCTCATTTTGTGCCCAAGTCTCCTTCAAAGGCCTTGTTATCTCAATCAAATTAAAACATGCAATTATGGCATGAGCAGTATGGTCATCTTGACTACTACCATCTTCAAAAACTTTTCACATACCACATGGTGAAAGGTCTACCTCAAATCAACTTTTCTAAGGGTGAATCTTCAATAGATTCAGTGGATATGCATTCAGAGGGGAAGTTACAAAGAGGGAAGTCTTATAGAGCAACATGTATTCTACAAATGGCTCACATGGTAGTAGCAAGTCCTTTTGCATTCAGCCAGGGTCACTACATACTTACCTTTGTTGATGACTCTTCAAGGTTCACTTGGGTCTACTTTCTGCATAGTAAGAATGAAGTGTTGGACCAATTTCTAGACTTCAAGGCTCATGTAGAATAGAAATCCAGAAAGGCCATCAAAGTACTCTTAATGGACAATGGAAACATGAATGTGAACAAAAGACTTAAAGACTTTTGCAAACATGAGGGCATTGATCTTCGAACCCCTTCAGCATTCAGTCTACATAAGACAGATGTTGCCGCTCTAAGGATTAGAATTCTTAAGTCTATGGAAAGTTGCATGATTCATGCCAAGTCTCTTGATCCATCATTAGAAGTTGAAGCAATCTCTAGCGCCACTCAAAATCTTAATCATTCTCCTCATCCAACCTTAGATGGAAAAACTCCTTTTGAGGCATGGTGCAGTAGAAAACCTATTGTGACACACTTCAGAGTCTTCGGTTGTCCTACATGGGTAAAGAGATCTTCCAAGGGATTCAAGGCACAACCATCTTGGCCTTGTACCTTCATTGGTTATGAAGACAGTGTGAAGGCATATAGACTTCTAGATCCTAAGACACATCAGATTTTTATGGAGAAGGATGTACATTTTGTTGAAATTTCTCCAAGCTTGTCCTCTACTCCTCTTCACACATCATATAGTGTGGATAATAATAGTGATTTCAGCGATAGTGCTTCAACAGATTTAGACACCTAGGGTTCTATCGATAGATAGAGTGAGAGGTCACTTCATCAGTTCAGTCGACATGCATACATCGCCATAGTGATAGGTCTAGACCAACAAGGTACATCCTGTCTTCTAGATACAAGTTCAATGACAGATTTGGGGGATAGTATTGATGATCTGTCTCTTCTTCTTGATGCAAAATTACCTTCTTCAATTGTCACAAGGGTTCCATCTGACTCTCTTATTCATTCTCTACATGATCAATCCTCACAGGTTGAAGTGATTGTGGATACTTATGATCAGCAGTTGCAGTAGGGTTCTTCATCAGTTGCAGAGATAGATAGTTCTTTAGGACAGGTTCTTCAATTAGTTGAGTAGTTTTTAGAGACATCGCTTATCCATGGGATTCTTTCCACACACAGTGAAAGAATCTCATTTTTACCCTTGGCATTGTTTCTTCCTAAGGGGAGGAACACCATTCTGCAGTCTTGGATCAACTTCTTCATTGAAGTAGTCACCTTTTGGTATTTTTCTTTCAGGGGGGGGGGGGGGGGGGGAGCCTATCCTATCTCTCTTCCTCTTCTTATCATTCTCTTATGTATATACTGGATGTATGTCATAATGAGGGGGTCTTGATTACTCCATCCATCCATGCATCCCTACTTATCTCTCTTTTTGGGGGAGGGTTTTTCCCATGAGGTTTTCGCTCTTTCCCCACTTTATGGGAGATTGCATATCATTATGTACATGGGTACCTAACATGGCCTAGTAGCTGGGACCCATCTTGCATTGCATCCTAGATTTTGTAAGCTTAAGGGAATTCCTCTAAGTTGCACTTAAGGGGTGGTGTTGGTTTAAATAAATATTTACTTATTACACTTACTGAAGTTTACTTAGGTTAATGCATTATTTAATAATTTTGCATTAATTTATTATTATTTTAGGTGAGACACTTAGGAGTTTGTGTACTCTCATTGAGTTACACAACTCTAATTATGCACATGGTTTCTACAACATAGGAGTACACATCATTCACTAAGTTGTCATGATGACAACATAGTTATCCACACTCCTCATTTAGCACATGTTGTCTAAACCACTGATTTGTGTGCTACACCATTCTAGGCTTATCCTCACATCATCACACTTAATCCCATGCTCAATGGAGGATAATCCATATCTAGTGGACATGTGCCTAGTTGTATGATATGTCATGATGCTGACTTCTATACATTCTAGAAGCTCTCCTAAGGTCTTTATATTCAGGCACTCCTAGCATACTCTCAACAAGTTATTGAATAAATATCATCATTTTGATCATACTCTATCTATTTTGGTCTATTGTGTGCTTGTGTTGAGTTATTTAGTTCTTGGGTGAATTCTGGCCTAAGCCAAATTCTTACACCTTCATCAAGTCACATTGTAGAACATATCCTTAGCCACACTTGACCTTATTATGAATACAAAGTTTGTACAACCTCATTCTCTATCTACTATTATGCTAGTCTTTACATAAATAGTACTATGTTGACATCAATGACTAACACAATCATGAATACAACATGTCAATCATGCTAACAATCTCCCCAACTATTCTAGAAATGATCAGGATACTCCTCTAAAGGAATGCCATCAAATTTCATTCTAATGGTATGAAGGAAATAAGGCCCCAAGAGAGATGGAAAGTATACCAATAAATATGAGAGGCAAGATTACACTATTATCACCATAGTCATAGCTACAAGATGTAAAAAGAAGTGAGGAAAAAGGAGAGTTGGAAACCAGAATTGTTTGAATGAATAAAATGATAATTAAGGATTGTTTACAAACTTAGAAAAATAATCATTAATATCTTTATGACCCCTTGCAGAAGAGGAAATGAAATAATGAAATAATATGACATGTAGTATATTTCAAGAATTTTTTTGTACATATTCATGTGAATATTCACTAAGACTTATACAATAGATTGATTGAAAAGAAGGCAAAAATCAAGGAATAAGATAAGAAGATAAGAGAATAGGGAGGTAGGAAACTCTGTGACATTCTAAGAATAGAATAAAAGCAAGTTATATTGGAAAATATTGAGACACTTTTGAGGAATAATAAAAGCTCCATATTAATTAGTGGAGGTGAATATGAATTAATTATCAAGGAAATAAAAGATGTAGTAATAAAGGTGATGACAAAATCTACTCCAATAGAAAACAAAATAGAGGAAGAACATGATTAATATGATCATTGATATAGGGGAGTCATGAAGTGAAGAGTATGCTTAAAAATCTATTATTAGTATTAGGATTTGGTGGAAAAAGCTATTCTAGCAAATCTTAAACACCTTGAATCAACTACAGGTAGATATTTCACACTTGGATAGTATAATTGTAAAATATTAATTTGTATTATAATTTTTTTGCATTTATGCAAAAATGATGAAGGGTGCTCCCCTTAACACCATAAGTCAAAACTAAATCCAAAGAAACAACAGAAAATGCGAGAACAAAATATGGACTTCTTATTTGCATTGCAAATGTGGAATTACATAATTCACAAGTACAATATGATAACCCACATGGGTGGCTTCATTACAATAATCTGTATGGCAAGCTACAAAAAAAAATAAAAGGACCAACTAACAAAATGTTAGAGTGTTCTCCATTTTTAACTGTGCCAAATTCAGGTAGGTTTACCTCAAAAATTTAACTTTATCCACTTTTAAAACAAGATTCTTAACATGAACTCCAATAATAATAGATTTTTAAGCCTTTTTACCTTCTAATTCAATGGGGATAAAGAGATGATAACTAGCTATTCCACCAAACCCTAAACACCTTGAATCAACTATAGGATGATATTTTGCACCTCGATAATATAATTGTAAAAGATTAATTTACATTACAATTTTTCTACATTTATGTAAAAATGATGAAGGCTTCTCCCCTTACTACCATAAACCATAATAGAAAACAAAGAAACAATAACAAATGTGAGAAAAAAATATGGACTTCTTATTTTTTCCACAAATGCAAAATTACAGAATTCACAAGTACAATATGCTAACGCACATGGGTGCCTTCATTACAATAATTTGCATGAAAAACTACGAACTATCACCCAGAGTTGTTATAGACAATGTTCAGGCCTTTCTTAAATAGGCATTTTTATATTGCCCAAGAAGGTTCTAGACATTGAAACTTAATACCTAGGGCTCACAAACACTAACAAAACATATAGAGTCAGCCAAATACATCATTGGCAATTATTTTAGATATTTTTGGTAGCCCAAATTTGGAAGGCCATAACTCTCGAACCATTGCTCTGATGTGCTATTGTAACCACTTTTCAAAAATGCTAGCTCTTGATCTACAAGCTCAAAATTGTGCAAGCACCCTTCCCTCAAGTTTTCAAACTTCATATGGGCACTATAAGGCCTCCAATAGTGAGCCTAAGGACTTTTCTACAAATTTTCCCATTGAAAATCTACCATAACTTGTCTAATACTTAAGTTGGAGCAATGAGCTTTTTATGGTAGGCTTACAACTCTAAAATGAACCTTCATGTAGAAAATGAAAACATTCCAAGCTTATATGACAAACTTACTAAAAATAGCAAGTTCCCATAAATAGTAACCATTATATCTACTAGTCCTTACTAAATTAGAAAAGATTGAAAAGAAAATATTTTTGGGTGATGCAAGATTTCTGTTACACCTAGGATGCTCTTGCATCAGACAACCAGGGTAATTTTGAGAAGTGACCCCATCACGTCTTAGGTGTTTAGAGGAAAACCAAAATGGTTAACCTCTTCCTTTACTAGCCATGATGAATCCTCAACTGGCCTCCCTTTCCATTTTACTAGATTTTCCTCATAAGTTTTGTTCCTATTACTTTTTCTAACATGACTTTCTAGTATCTCCTCAATCTCCTTTGTAGCCAAACTAGCTACTAAGTACTCCACTATGTTTCTACAAGTTCATCTTCATCACCTCATTCATAATACTCTGTAAAATCTAAAATGCTAAATACTGGTGAGATATTTAATTTAGTAGGAAACTCCACTTCATACACACTTCCAAAATCATGAATTTTCACTATCTTACATGGTCCAAACTTCTTCATCTTCAATTTTCCTTGACTATTCAAATATTCCAAAGTGTGATGATCAGTATACAAAAAAAAATCCTTAGGAAGAAGATACTATCTCCACTTCTTCAATGATTTAACTATAACATAAAATTCTTGATCATAAACATAATATTTTCTCTTGGCATCATTCAATTTCTCACTAAAATAAGCATTAGGTCTACCTTATTGGCTCAAAATAGCTCCTATTGTAGTACCACTAGCATCATAGTCTACTTGAAACACCTTGTTAAAATTTGGAAGTATGAAAATAGGTTGCTCAATAACTTTCTACTTCAATAGATTAAAAATCTTATTTGCCCCTATAGTCCACTTAAATTCTTTCCTATCCCCTCTTATTGTTTCAGTCAGGGGTCCACTGATGCTACTAAAATCTCATATAAACTTTCTATAAAAACTCGCTAGTACATGAAAAGATCTTACCTCTATCACACTCCTTGGAGTAGGCCATTCAAGGATAGCCTTCACTTTCTCTAGATCTATTTTTAGACCTTCTACTAAGACTGCAAATCCTAGGTATACCAACTCCTTTACAAAACTGCACTTCTTTAGGTTTATAAGCAACTTTTCTTCCCTCAACTTATCAAACACCTTGAAAATATGGATCAAATACTCCTCCAATTTCTTACTAAAGATCAATATATCATCTAGGTAAGAAATGCAAACTTACCCAAAAACTCCTTCAATACCTCATTCATGAGCTACATGAAAGTTCTTGGTGCATTCATTAACCCAAAATGTATGACTAACCACTTGTACAGTCCTTCCCTTGTCTTGAAAGTAGTCTTCAACTCATTGCCTTCTATGATACAAAGTAGTCTGCAACTCATTGCCTTCTATGTATTTGTTCTTCCGAAGCTTGCATTTGTCTTTGGAGGGCTCAAAAACCCTCATGTGTAACACCTATAACTATTCCACCATGCTCTCTTTATGGAGGCATTTTTGTACTTCTATTGAAATCCTAGTGCAAACAACCTCACAATCTGTGATCTATCTACACACTCACCCCAAACCACAGTCTTGGTGTGAACTTCCTCATAGTCAATGATTTGTCTAAACTCTTGTTCTGATACCACTTGATGAAGGGTACTCCCATTAATACCATAAATCATAATAGAAAACAAAGAAACAATAGCAAATGTGAGAACAAAATATGGAGTTCTTATTTGTGTTGCAAATGTAGAATTACATAATTAACAAGTACAATATGTTAACCCACATGGGTACCTTCATTACAATAACTTGCAAGAAAAACTGTGAACTATCACTCAGAGTGGTCCTAGACAATGTTTGGGGCTTTCTTCAATAGGAAATGTTATGCCGCTCGAGAAGGTTCTAGACATTGAAATTTAATACCTAGGGCTAATAGACCCTAAAAAAAATACAGAGTCGGCCAAATACATCTTTGCAATTATTTTAGATATTTTGGGTAGCCCAACTTTGGAAGGCCATAACTCTTAAACTGTTGCTCCAATTGGCTATTATAACCACTTTTCAAAAATTCCAGCTCGTGATCTATAGGCTTAGAATGGAGCAAGAACCCTTCCATCAATTTTATGGACCTCATTCAAACACTCAGGTTTCCAATGTTGCAAAATTTTCCACCAAAAATATGCAATAACTTCTTTGATACTTAAGCTAGAACAATGAGATTTTTATGGTAGGCTTACAACTCTAAAATGAACCTTCATGTAAAAAATGAGAACATTTCAAGCTCATATGACAAACTTACTAAAAATGGATAGTTCCCATAAATAGTAACCACCTTGTCTACTAGTCCTTATTAAAGTAGAAAAGATTGAAAAGATAATATTTTTAGGTGATGTAAGATTGCTCTTACACCTAGGATACTCTTGCATCACAATTATTCCATTCATATTAGTTTACAAGGATGGTCATTACCTTATCCATTGGGTTATAACTCACATAGGTCACACACCTATTTTTTACCTTATCTCAACACTTTGTGTAAATATTTATATATATTCATTTCTAGATCTCATGCTAATCATATCTTCACTTAAAACCATGGTTTTCATTCAACTTTCATCAAGAATTTACACAATCCATTAGATTACTAGAAAAAAACAAATCTAGAGTGAATTACAACTAAAATTTAATAAATTTTACTATCAAAATTTAAGAGAACAAAACATAAAGAAATAGAAGAGACAAGATTTGGCATGTAATCAACTCTCAATATTTCTATTCTATCTCTTTGAAGTGTATGCTATTGAATGATAATCTCCATCAAATAACACAATAGACCAATAACTATAATATTGTACTCAATTTTGGAATTGATTTACAAGCTACATGGATTGACTTAAGAAAGAGTCATACAATGAAAGTAACTTGGACCATCCTCTAACCTTGGGAACTCACTTATATAGTGTGAGTTGCAAAAAGCTTTAGGTATAGAGGGAAAGGACATATGTCCATAGAAAAAAAAAAGAGGTTTACAAAATGACAAAATTTTCATAATCAAAACTTGCATGAGAAAAGACAAAACTGGTGATCTTTTACTTTTCGTAATACAATAGCTTCTTCATTGGTTTCTCTGTGTTGCATCAAATTTTGTTGTGGTAATTTCTTTGACATCCACTACACTTGATGATCTTTTTCTACTTTCTTTTCCTTAGGTTGTGGGAACATTGGCTCCTTGCATGTTTTACCATGTTTTGAAATCTCAATATTTATTACAATTGGCTTCACCTACTAGATTTCCAATTTATGTAGATCTACTCTCTCTCTCTCTCTCTCTCTCTCTCTCTCTCTCTCTCTCTCTCTATTTGAATTTCTTCATAAAACAATTATACCTTCTCTATAGAAACTACTTTTTCTACACTCTCCTTTTCAACAACTATTTTTATGGTGAGTAATCTTCCATCCACTTGTTAAAAAGTGTGTCATCTGGCCAATTGAAGATCAATATTTCATTTTCTCTCTTCTAGATATTCTTACCAATCTTCTTTATTCCAACAAAATTTTGTTTGAATGAATCAAAAAATATTTTCACTTATACAATTTCCTTAGTGGTTCTCTTTAAATACTCCTTTGTTTAACCTAACACTCATTAATTCTTTCAATTCATTGGTCCACTCTTCCCTTCCTTTTATCTTACATATATTCCTTTTAGTGCATGAGGAAAGAGATCAAAACTTGTGCCAAGAAATTTCAAAAAGAAATTATCTATTCTCCTTTGTAATAAGTTCCTCTTATGGTCAAAATAAAGGAGATCATTAGTCTGATCAAATGTCTTTTCTATCTGATCATCAGAGTGGTTAATAATAGAGGAACATAAGTTCATAATAGTATTATCTATGTTGATACACTTAATAAAAATTGGACTCAATGTGGCTTCATTGTTGTTCAACTCATTCCATATCTCCACCATTCTTGATAAATTTAAGTAGAAAAGGAGCCAACATATGTTGTCCACTAGATACAAAATTGTATCTGTAATTCTACCTTCATGTTGGATTCCTAGTTTCACATGTAGTGACCATATTTTGGCCTTTTCTTCTTCAATATCCTCCATTTTATAAAAATATTACTTTTGAAGCATGCTTGGAATTTCCACAATTGGCACAGTAGTAAAGGGTGGTATAAGGGGAGGAAGAGCATCAATTCTAGGTTGGCTAGACTACTCGCATTTTTTTCTCTTCCAAAATTGCTTTTCCAATTGTGCAACTTTCTTTTCCACTTGCTAGATTTGACTAGCTCTTTCATCATATACTTCTAATACCTCTTCAAAATTTTCATTTAATTGTAAGAACTTATGTTATCTTTCATTTCTACCACTACACCAAATTCAACCATTTATTTATTTATCAGGGCCACCTTTTCACTATCTACCTCCTCAACCCTATACACCATAAGACTACCTTTGTGCTCAAAATTTGAGACTTCCTAAACTCTACCGTTATCTCTTTTCTAGATGGACCACATGACCAAGGGCTTGTGGCCATCACTATACTTGACCACTTTATGATCTTGTACTACCTCATCCTTAGCTCTAAATTTGTCTCTTTCTCCTTCCTTCCTACATCAAAAATCATTGCATTAACAATGTCCCATTCAAGAAATATCATGAATCCTGAGTCTTTTATTGATTTCCTTCCCCCTATAGGGATTATCTATCCAAAATCTTCCATGAGGCTAGCTTTAACCTATTCTTCAATGTCAGAGTCTTGTCTATCAGGTTGCTCATCTTTGATCTTTTTACATCTTGCCTCAAAATTTTAAATATTATTCCTCTGGAGAAACTAAATGAAACTCTAGATTTAACAAAACTTTTGTCATCCAAAAATTTCTTTGATGCCCCTTTCGCCACAAGATTGATTTCTTTTCCTTCAAAGTCTTCTATAGTGAGGGATAATAATGGCATGGAAGACATTGTAGGTGTTCCTTCCTCAACTTATATTGTAGTCTTCACAACATCTCCTTGTCCTCCTATCTACCTAAAAATCTCCCTTAAGGAGTCTTCATAATCTATGTGGATGGAGGTTTATGTAGGAGAGTACTCCTTAACCTTGGATGAGGATCCTTGTTCTAGTTTTTTGTTCTTTGCAACAGGTTTTGTAGAAGGGCTCTCTGAGAGCTATCTCTTGTAGAGGGGCACATGTTGTACAATTATATTTCTTTCCACCGCATATCCATCATTTTTCTACAATGTGTATTTCCTTGGGCTTATGATGGCTCTGCTAGCATATCTCTTTTCTATTTCAATGGCCTTGTCTGGATAGCCTTGAGCCAAACTTTCTTTCTTCTCATTTAGGGTTTGTGTGAACCCAACAAAATTATTCATAAGCATGTTAATTTTATGGCCCCAATATTTTACATCTCCTAGGGGATCATATTTTGGTTCTAAAGTATTAATAAATTTAGGAATCCTACTATACACCTTCCATTTTTCTTTCCTAACCTCCTGTTCTTGTAATGAAAATTCATTTCTAATTATATCTTCACAAAAGTAAAAAAAATGGTCATGTAGGATTTTTCCTTTTTACTATCTTTGAACATATCATAAAATCCCTTAGGATCAATGAATCGTGTATGGGATTGGTTTGTCTAATGTCTATCCAAAAAAATTACCAAAATGCTTCCATCACCCTTTTTTGAATAACAAAATTATGGATTATAGTGAAAACATGAAAGATTGTACCTCTAGATCTTCCTAGGAGATCCTTCTCTTAACGTCCTCCTATCTTCCATAATAATTTTTCAATTCTATCTTTTAGTGGCACTTGGTAAGGCAGGACATGGACCCTCCCTTTGAAACACTCTAAGCATAGTGGAGACTAAGTATGGGATGATGTCTCCCCAATTGTGGTTCACCTTTAGTCCCTTTGTATGATCATTTGGTTTGATCAATTCTAGAAAGGGCTGAGGTGTTTTATGATTATTTATTCTCCAATTTGGAAGCAAAATATCTATCAAATCTAAAAATGTTGGCATCATTGACCTCCCAAGTCATATCAACACACTATAGCTAGATTGGTAGTTTCCCTTGATCCTTCTCTAGCTCTAGCTTCATCTCCTTGGAGAAAAAAAAATACCCCTTTGTATAAAAATATGTACATCAACATTGAATACTAGTAGAAGAATTTATCAACTTTGGCTTTTCTTATACCTATTAATCCATTTTTGATTTCCTTTGATAAATATATGGCAAAAAAATATATTGAGCTCATACTGTATTGCAATGTCTGGGAAATGATGAAAACTATAGACCGTTGGATGTCATCTTTCTCATCCATCCCAAAAATCTTGTGGAGGGAAAAATATAATGCTTGTGTGCTAGGATTAAAATATTTCCTTGGCAATGGCTCTAAGATATTTACTATAACTAGGTGTAAATTCCCTATCTTCACAAAGTTCTCGTATAGTGGCCCTCTCCTTAAGTATATCCTCTAAGCATCATACCTAACCTATAGATCATCCACATCAATTTTCTCATGTAATGCATTGTAAGTGTTTAACCTAAAAATATTATCTGTCACATGATTCTTGAATATCCTCAACATGGGATTATATCTCTTGGATATCATTGTTAATAATTCATCATCGAAAAACATTCCAGTAACAAACAATTTTCCAATATCAAATTATCCCACATTTCTCAAAGGAGTGTCATGTTTTCTCTTAGGTAACCATATTTTGAACAACTCTAAACCTCTAGTAGATGTCTTTGCATCTCTTGGACAAATCTATTTCTTGTGAAAATCCTCACTGATTAGTAACCTAGGGTATTTTGGGACTAACTCTTTCCCTTTACCTATTTCATTAGTGGATAAGGGTAATTGTTCTAGAAATTCATCATGTACATTCATTTTTTATTAATCTATTTTCCAATAAAAATCTCATCATCAAGGCATCTTGACTAATTTAGCATAATTAAGACTGTAATTTCTAGATAATCAAGAGTTTCAAATAGTTACCCACAAATTTGTTTACTTCACTGCAAAAATTATGTCTACAATAACTTACAATATGAGGGAATGCAATGTAAGCTCTGGCTCTCTTGTAATCAAATTATTTTTCAAAGGGTACTCAATAATGAATTTAAATCACAAGTTTTATGAAAAATATCTTCACACAAACTCGCATTGATCAACATTAATGGTCTAATAGTCAAATTTTGGGTAGTGCTAAAAATTTGAAATTTGGGCATTGATCTGGCAAGATCAAATAGTTTTGTTTTAAATTTTAATGGTTGGATTACCTTTTTGGGAAGCTAGATACATGTCAACATGTCACTTTCTTACTTTAGCTAAACTTCACACATCTTCAAAATGCCAAAAAGAGACAATTGTTGATCTGAAACTTATCCATGATCTCAAAAGATCATAATTGTCTCTGTATTTACTTTTTGAATTTAGGCTCACTAAGACATGTGTCAAATTCTCACATTCCCACTTTAGTTAATCTTCATGCAACTGTAAAAACCAATAATGTGACAATCATCCATCATTTGATAATCTAATGGTTGTGGAAATGAAATACCTTTCCTTATGTTTTGTATCTATAGCAAATTAAAACTTGGCACATAGAACCTCTTACTAATAGCAACCTTTTACAACTCATAACACCGGTTGATCCTATTATTTCCATGTGTCATCATGTCACATTCTTTCTTTTCTTAAATTTTGTGAAACTTCAAAAAGTGAAAATGTCATAGCCATCGATCAAACAAGATCTAATAGATTCTAGAAACTAAAGTTCTTTTGTTGCAGTCAGCACCTTCAACCAACTAGAACATGTCATTTGGACAAATTACTCTGACATATTCCTTTTTGCATCCGATAGTAGAGTCTAATCCCATTATGTCCACCTGGCAATTTGTTGCTTTCTCAATTTGGTTAAAAATTTAGAATTTTTACAAAGTGAGAAAGTGACAAGTGTTGATCTTCATCTAATTGAGAGCTTGGAAGATGCACTATTTTATACTGCATGGAAACCAAAAACAAGGGCCCATAGGGATAGGTGTTAGTTCATTACTTTCTTACTTTAGCTAAACTCCATGCAACTTTAAAATGCCAAAAAGCAACGATCATCAATCTGCCTTTGATTGACAATTATGGGAATAACTCACCTAGGTTTAAGAACTTAAAACAAACAATAAGCAAGCTAACCCAAGCCAAACCTAAGGTTGAAAAAGAGTCATGTCCCAGGGTAAACAATATTTTCATGAAAATATTTAAAATCTTGTTAGGGATTTATTTAAAATGTTCCAGTGCATATTTGAAAATGCAAACAATGTTAGGCAATCTTTTCAAAACCTAGGGTATACATATAATTAACGAAATATAATTAGAGATTTTTCTAGGGTATAATCAATCAAAAGACACACAATCCCTAATTGTAATAGGATAATTATGTTTGAAATATAAGATGATTATCAAAGAGTGGAGGTGTGAATCTGTTACTACAAAAATAAATCCCAGATCCCTTATATGTCAATACAAAACATAAACTCTACTAAAACTATTGTTACTTGGTCAAAACTATTAATATGTTGCAACTAAGCAAGCACTATAATGACAATTAATACTCAAAAAATAATGAATGTGTAAATCTTAAGATATTAACTATGATTAACCTTAGTTAACCTAGTTGCATACACAAAAAAGAAATAGTGCAAGCACAAGTGACACCAAGATTTAACATAGAAAACCAATTTTAGAAAAACCATGAATTGCAACTAGTTACTATTTTTCACTCTTCTGAAGTAAGCCCTATTTGGATCCAACCCTGTTAATGGTTACAAAACATGCTATTAGGTGTGAGCTTGTTAAAGGATTTAATCATGCTTTTAGGAGTGGCCTTTTTAGAGGTCTTTAGTGTAATACCCCAAAATTGGCACATTGCCATGTTAAACAATTCTAGACTATTCAATCATTCCTAAATCTTATTCCACTAGGTAGTTTCAATTTTGATTATTGCTACTTGACCTAGGTGTCAAATGAGGAAAACCCTAATCTACATCAATCACATTCTTTATTTAATTCCTAACTATTGATTCAAATTAGCTACATTATACCTATAGATTAAACTAAATTTAATCATAAGTAATTGTACATTAATTAAATTAAATTACTTCTTTAGCTAACGTGCAAGGGTATTAAATATATTTAATTTAATAATGTCCTTACTTTGATTATTGAATGTAATTGTTCAATTAATTAAAAATATGCATTTATGAGGTCATATCTTATTTTATTAAATTAAATAATCTATTCAAATATTCACTTCAATCTAGGAATGGGAATTCTAAGTGATCTATTTCTCGAATTAGAATTAACCTAGTCAACTTGTTCTCACACTTAGGTGAATTTAAATTAACTCTTCATTACACTAAGGATCTAAGTTAGTTAACCTCACCTACATAGGGAATGTTGGATCTTGACTGAATCTCATCTTCAATATCGATTGTTCATTTTGGTTGATCTACACCATTGATTGATTTTGGGAATTCTATTTAAGAGGCTTTCAATTCCTCATTATGGAGGTGGAATTGAATTGCATTCAATACTATTGGAATTGATTCTCACTTGCTTAATCCTTTCATATCTTTCATAATTTCTTAGTATTAATATCATATAGATTAAAATGCACTCACATAGCTTAATTTTCTTTTCTTGTTCTTAAATTAGTATTAATATCATTTATATGAAATGCACTATCATAAAACTACATAAATCCTTCATACTAAAAGGTCTAGTTTCTTGCTTCTCAATTTGAGAGAAAAAAGAAAAATCCTTCTAGTTAGAAGAAAACAAGTCACACTATTGGATTACTGTTCGGTGATGCGACGCGCTCCCCTGCCCATAGGTGGTTAATTATGTGGTGTTCCATGTTCAGTAACAGTCATGGCTTTTGGTGCAATGGTAAATGGGCCCTACAAGTGTTATCAGAGCCTAGTTTTGGCTTGGTAATGGGTTCAAATCTCCCTAGTGCCTTCCCGACCCACGTAAGCACCTGGTATGCACATCGACGGGGAGATTGTTGGGTGATGCGACACGCTCCCCTGCCCACAGGTGGTTAATTATGTGGTGTTCCATGTTCACTAACAATCATGGCTTTTGGTGCAATGGCAAGTGGGCCCTACAATTACTTGGATGAACAATTCAATGTTCATTCTGAGATGATCTCTTAGGTAGTGATTGTTTTGAAGTCTATGTGAGGATCTAAGGCCCACATTTCACATATACATTTTTGGCACCCACCCTGCGGCCTAAAAATCAATTTTCTAGCTTCATCTACTCTGTTTTCTATTTTTTTAATGATTTTTGCATGTTCATCCGTACAAATTTTTAATTTTCCCATGAGAAATCTCATTTTCATGCAAAGAACTAAAAATTTTGCCCCTTTCATTGCACTTCCTCGTGTAAAAAAGTACATAATTGCACAGTTCCTCATGTGGTGCACAACATTTTCTCACATGGGCCTATGCATGATTTTACGTGAAATTTTGCAACAACACATGCAAAATGCAATTTTCTATAATTCAGTTTTTATCATTATATTTCACTTACAGTTTTCTCTGAAGCATTTTATTTCATATTTCTATTTTTTTGTAGCATAACAGTGGTTTTTAGGTTGTTTTGATGAAGACACCTTTATCTAAACACTTCAAACATGTATTGACTATGTGATTACATGATGCTTGTCAAAGATACACAATTCAAAGACTTATTCAAACCCACTTTAAATGTCATGTCTTCTTTTTTCTTTCCACACATAGTATAATTAGGGCTTGTGAACTTTGTAGGATACAAGATAGGGCAGCAGGGGAGTATGCTCTTTACTACTTGGAAGTCATGCCCAAGCATAAATCAGAAACCTAGAAGCCTCTGAAAGATAACACCTAAGGGAGGCAAGAAAGTTAGTGGTTCTCTAGTATGATTCTTTTTATGAAAGGATGATGATTTCCTTTGATGGAATCAAAATCTTGAGAAAGGACAAGTCTAGATTGATTAAGCTAACTTGGTGATTAACATGTCTTGTGTGTTTGGGAGAGGTGATGAGGTAGAGGAGCATGCTTTTTCCCCTTGAGGGAAATTAGAAAGTTGAAGCCTTAGATCTGAACCACCAATCTGAGTTAACCCTTAGATGGCATACCGAAGTGATCCAACCTCTAGGAATGACCCAAATAAGAACACTCATTTTGCTGAAGATTTAAACCTACTATAATAAAGAAGCTTTGTTGAGTGAAAGACTACAAAGTCGTATTAATTTCCTCTTCTTCATTCTAATATTGCATATCAAAAAGAGGCTATATCTATTGTAGTGGCCATTGTCTAGCCCAATCTTTCTAGTCAAGTGTGTGCACTTTCAGATGTTGGTGTGGGCTACTGGCCTCAACCTCACTTGTGAAGCCATTGAGGGTTAATATGAATAGAATCCAAGTAAAAACCCCTTAGTTGCTACCCGATTTACCTCCTAAATGGGGCATAATCTTTGTACAAGGATGGGGAAGAATCTCTCTTGTAGAACTCACCATAACCATGTACCTAGGCATTGGAAGGTGATATATGTGCTCGATTGCTACCAAAAGGGTGTTCATTTAGAATATATATTATTTAGCCCTTGGAATATACCAAAAGCACAGGTACCCTCTAGTGCAGTGACATGGTTGTCTGAGTTAAATGCATGCACATAAGTTGTGGGAAAAAGGTTTTGCTTCCTCTACCATTTTTGGTTATAGGGATACATCATATTTGTTATTGAGTCTTAAACTTCTTTAAGCCTATCAAATAAACTAAAGGTCAAGAATCCCCCATCCCTCTGAGTTGTTTTGTCCTTGGTTGGATTGTTTGTGACAACTGCTTGCTTCTTGTATTATATGAAAAAAAATTGTCTTGTTCAAAATCCAAATGTTGTTTAACAACTTGAAAAAAATCTTGCTATCTATCTATAATCTCTCAAAACAACCAACAACCTATCTAGATTTGTCTAAAACTTGCAAAAAAAAAATCAATGTTCAGTTTTTGTTGTCAGTCTAATCCCTATTTTTGTGCCTAGTTTTGTAAAATTTTGCACAACACTGTCTAGGTCCTCACATGGTCCTATACAAATCTCTACATGATATCTTTCCAATCCTATCCTTTTATGTTAGAATCTTTTCTTTTTGTTAGTTTGTCAACTCCTTATGCTTCCTTGTGCAAGTCCTTATGTGAGAAACCTAGTGTAAAATTATTGTTCTAAGTATTTTTCTACTTCATTGTACTTTCTTGTGTAGTTCCCTCAGAATCTTCACATAGGGCCTTGTCCTAAAACTCTCAAACTACTCTATTAGAGCTATCTAGGCTCTAGGTCTGGTCTGTTACCTAAAACAATTTACCTCTTTTATATGTGCAAACATTGTCAAATAACAACTTCTTGCTTAGCCAACAACTTGTGACCTACATGCAAACAAGTCTCATCTCTTGTCTATCTTTTCCTTGTCCTTTAATGCTTGTCATACTCCATGTCATGATAGGCATAATATTTGAATTTTCTATCCATTACTCAGATGACTCATACCTTAGTATACAACACTCTTATCTCACTTTTTGAGATTGTGTTCTAGTTTGGTCCTTGTTTAGGCTTTTGATATTTGTCTTTGTCTATGAATGTGGCAATAAGAAGCAAAAATGTGTTTTATCCCCTTATAATTATATGAGGTAGAGCTAGGGATCATAATCATGGTAGAGATTTTTTCTAGTTTATACATAGTCTATGTCTAGTTCATCTATAGAGGAGTCTTCATGATCTCCTTCACCTATTAGATCACCTCATGTTTAGAGAATGTTCTCTATAAACTTACAAAAAGTTAGAAATCCCTTGTATCAAGAGGATCCTAAAACAAGAAAAGGTCATATGTCTCCAAACAACATAGCTGAATTCTTATTCAAGGGACCTTTCCAATTGAAACACACTAAAACTTATCACATTCATGCAATAGCTAATCAAGAACCTAAACATGGACAAGATAGTAGAGACCAAGATCAAAAGAGGGAAAAAAAACATAAGGAGCCTCTCTTCACTGATGATAATGAGGAAGAGGTAGAAATACTTCCTAAACAAATCAAAAAATGTCATAAGGACAAAAACTTCTAGAAAGTCATGGAAATCTTGCTTAATGAAGAGAAAAATAAATACTTTCTCAAACTTTCTCAAGAAGGAGCCAAGCTATCTAATCACATTAATGTTAAAACTATCACTACACCTAAAGAGGAAACAAAAGCTTCCAAATTGAAAAAAATGTTGAAGATCATGCAAGAACAACTAGCACAAATGATGCATGATAAAGGAAAACTTTCAAAAACATACACCTCAGATTCTCTTTGTCCATTACCATTTGACAAGAGTATAGACATGCCTCCTTTTTCAAGAGGAGTTGAGTTACCTAAGTATGATAAATACTTTGGAGCTACTGATCCTCAAGGTCATTTATGGGAATTTGGTGCCTTTTCTATGGAATTTATGCATAATTAGACATATCTCATGCATCTATTCCCAAGAAGTCTAGGTTGTTAGGCTATGAAGTGGTTTTCACACTTGCCTACTAGTATCAAAATGTTCAGTGAGATTTCTAACCTATCTGTCCAATAGTACTCTCACAACATACAACACCTAGTTAACATTCGAGGCTTGCGTAATCTTAAATAGAAAGTTTAAGAACATTTCCTTACATTCCTTCAAAGATGGAGACAACTTTACACCAAATATTCATGAAATATTCCTGAAATGGAAAAGCTTAATATCATTACTAATAATCTTATACCTAATTTTGGGTATAGAGTTCAACTTCCAGGTCCACACACCTTTGAAAGTATGGTCACACAAGCTATCTAGATAGAGGAATTCATGGCCGAAAAGGGTGAACTAACCCTTCAAAAGGATACTAAACAAGGATCCACCTCTAATAACTAAAAATCCAAGTGTGTGAACAAAAAATGAGAGCTTGTGCATGATGGAGTTGTTGACAACATTACTCCTAAACCTGCTAAGGTAGCATTCAATCTTATAGACAATCTCAAAGCATCCAAGAATGTTGATAAACCTCCTTCTAGTAATAAGACATTTGCAAACAAGCCAAAGAACACATCTTTGATCTATACACCTCTTTGTGAACCTTTGGATGTGGTCTACAAGATCTTGCTACAAAATAAGCTTATTTCTCCATTGGATAACTCTCATCCTTATGATCCACAATTGCGACCACCATGGTGAAACAAAATTGCATTTTGCGAATATCACCAAAATAAAGGTCACAAAACTAGCAACTTCATCAATTTGCATCACAAATTCCAAGACCTCATTGACAATGGTGACATTGTTATGGATGGACATAACAAGAACAAAGATCACAAGGATTTCAAGGAGCCATTCCTATCTTATGAAAAAGAGGAAAACTTAAAATAGAAATCTCATAACAAGATAAACTTTACATACTCTAATGATGATGATGAGACAATCCACATGGTTGAACCTATGGATGTTGAGTACTATGAAATTATCACCATCAAGGGAAAAAAAGACAAAACTAAACCTAAGACACCATTTGTCTTAAGCGGGCCTTCTTCCAATACATCTAACAATGAACCATCACAATCTTGTGCTAACATTGTTACACATTCCCATGCTAAGTTGGTACTCAAGGGCCCCTCAACTTCTACTCTTGATCTAGAACAACACAAAGGCAAACCTCCTGCTGGTTTGTCTAGCAAAGGAAATCAAATTTTAACAACTTTTATAGCTTCTAGCTATAGTATCCTTGATCAATTACAATGAACTAATGCTCAAATCATGACCTTTGAACTACTCAAAATCTTGCCTACTCATAGGTAGATTCTCAACAAAACCCTCACTAAGGGAAACATCCCTTAAGATCTCAATCTTGAGAGGTTCCAGTCTATGGTAGGTCATTTGAAGTCACCTTACTATATGTCCTTGTCTAAGGAGGAAAACAATTTATTGATTCATCCACATAATAAATATTTACACATTGAGGTCATGATACACCAAAAACATGCTTGTTGTGTGCTCATCGATAATGAAGCCGATTTAAAAATTGTCTATATTGCTTTGTTTAGAAAATTGGACTATTATGAAGAATCCATTGATCCTCATTACAAGATAACTATCAAAGCATATGATAAAGTCAAGAAAAAATATTTAGATCTTGTAGTGTTACCTCTCCATGTTGGTTCTGTATAAAGGTGTGTCACTTGTTATGTCCTCAACATTCCCTTGGCTTACAATATTTTTCTAGGAAGACCATGGATACATGAGATACAAATTGTCCCTTCCACTTACCATCAATGCGTAAAATTCCCATTTCATGGCTCTAAAGTCACCATACCTGCAAGTACTAGCTATACGTCTAACATGCTAAAATTGTTGACATTATAGTCATGTTTGTTATTAGTGACAAACCTTATTCAGATTGTAAGTATCTACTAAGAACATTTTATAGTTAATAGTGTTAACCAAGAATTTTAGTATTTACCAAGTTCTACAATGTCTACCAAGTCCAAGGGATAGTATTCATTTTGTGTCAAGCAATTACTTCAAAGTTGTTAATAAGTAGTGAAAATTGAAAATCTTAGTGTATGCCAAGTTTACCAGTACAAACTGAGTTGTGTAGTGCTTATTGAGTTCATAGTTACTATGATGTGAGTCATGTGTTAATCGAGCTACTCAATTTTAATGAAGTGACTTAGTTTGTACCGAGCTCATAGTGATAGCATTGACTAAGCTACACAATCTAAATTGAGTGATTCAACTTATATGTTGAATTTCATAGTATTTCCCAAGTCACCAGTGTAGACTAAGTTCAAGACTACTTAGAAGTGATTAGAATGAACTAAGCTTCTACATCCACTGAGTGCATGATGATGCAAAATATTGATAGTGGATGCCAAGTATCAAAACCTCACTAGGCTAGTGTTTAGAGCCTAAGTTCTTGTAGTCAGGATGACTTTTTGGTTTTTCTGTAAACTTGTATTATGGTCAAGTTTGTAATCTATAAATTGGATTATTATATATGTAACATATTGTATTACATCCAATATGATGGCATGAAGTAATGTAATAAGTAAATGAGAGTAGAAAAGTGAATTAAAAAGGCTACAACAATATAAGGAGCAACAAAGATTTATCTATCACAACAATGTGATTTCTATACTCAAAGGAATCTCATTCAAAAAGCCAAGTTATAAATCAAAGATCAACTTCTATTTCATCTTAATAGGTGGATCAGTCAAATCATTTCATAAGGTAGACTTAACATTCTTATATAAATCTCTTTACCAAGTGCATACTTCATTGTATGTTTCTAAATCCTTTTGCAAGGTGGAACTAGCAGTCCTTATTGCTCATAATAGGGAAAATCATCAAAAGTGATCATTGTAAGCCTTAACAAGCAAACTTTATACTAAAATACAAAAGCTTATGGGCATCATCCCCACCCCAATTTTATTTACTATTTGGAAGGGTTTTGGATCACCAAATTGTGTGTCAAACTATTATGAATGCTTTACTATTTTGAGTTTCTCATGCATGCAATTAGATCAAAATACACATGAAGGATTAATTGCTAATAAAGGATTAAGTTTTATTTGTTACTAATTAATCCCTCCCGTCTTATTAACTTATCCTACCATAATATTTTCAACAATTGGTATCAGAGCTTTGTGGTTCTTAGGAAAGAAGTTTAATAGCATGAGCAAAGATCAAAGGATATGGAGGTATTGAGACTTGACAAGGCTATTGGTAATGAGAGGCTAGGTTTGGAATTGAATATTGGTTAACTCAAGAAAGAAAAAGAGAAACTCTCTCAATCCCTAAAAAGAATAAAAGATCTTGCAATCCAAGTGAATGGCAACCTCTACATTGAAGAAAGAATTGAAGAGATCCATTCATGAAATTCAGATGAAGCTAATGAAACAATCAAAGAATTATTTGAAAAGAATAGTACTCTTCACAAAGTGAGAAAACTAAGAAAAGAGCAAGAAATTTAGTCAATAAGATGGTGTGAAGTCATGGAAGAGAAAAGAAAGATAAAAGAAGAGAATTAAGGAAAGAATAATGTAATTTAGCACCAATTCCTTCAGCATACAGACTTCGTTGATTAGCTCACTAATGCAAATGAAGAAATCATGAATCTAAGATTAGAGAATGAGAGACTATAGAATGATCTAAACATTGAAAGGAAAACCAATGAGATGAGAATGAAATCCCAAGCAAATATGAATCAATTGAATGAACAAAGTCATTATAGACAAAAGGGAAAAGCATGAATTGGATATACAAAAGATAGTGAATCATCCAAGCAAGGAGCTCAAAAGAATCAAAGACCTACTTGTAGTCACTGTGGTGAGATGGGTCATACATCAAAAAAATGTTGGAGAAATTGAAAAGGTAAATTCAATGGTATGTGCTACAATTGCAATCAACATGGTCATAGGGAAAATGAATGCAAAGAGAAATCTATGTTTGAAGGAAAATGTCATAAATCTAAGAAGCATGTGCACAAATCCTCAAAATGAAAAAATAAGATATTGAACCTAGTAGAATAGATTGTGATAGCTATATTTGGTTGGGACTATAACACTTGGTAAAAATGTCATTACTATGGAGAATTTGGACATATTGGAATGAGTTGTGTAAAATATCATATGAGGACAAGAGATACTACCAGAAGGTGTTTCATTTGTACAAATGTTGGCCATCTTGCCAAGAACTGTATGAGTACTAGAATAATTAGAGATGAAAAGAAGGAAAAAGTTGATAACATAAAAAAGTAGATGAGATAGTAATGGGTTCCAAAATCTTCTAAAAATGCAAGTCAAAGCACTAGTGAAAATGTCACTCAAGAATTGGGTGACTCTAGCATTTCCACTTGATCTCTCTTAAGGAGAACTTGAACTAGGATTCTGAAGAAAACATCTCACGCCAGTTCTAGTTAGTAGAATGAAAGATTCAAATCAACATTCAAGATGCAAAGGGATCAATAAGTAAAAGATGCTAGTCTTCATCAAGTATGGTTAGGTTGAAGACCTTACCAAGTGAGAATGGGTTACAAACCCTGTCGAGCAAGGTCAGGAGTAACTAAGTTCTCTGTGGTTATTGAGTCATGGAAGACTCTACCAAGTAATCAATGCAAGAGAAGTCGATGATAGTTTGTTGTTTGAACAAGAAATTTTACGATGCATTTATGGTGAAATTTGATGAAAAGGGAAAAATCAAAACCATTCCTCACCACAAATTTTTGAAAGCTATCTATGCAACATAATCTTTAGAGCTTCCAAGCAATTTGAAAAAAAATTTATTGAAGACTTTCGTATTCTCTCAAACCCTACCAAGAAAAGATGACATCCACTAGTAGGAAGTTAAAGAAAGGTTCAAACATGTTAGTTCGAGGCATGGAGTGGAAGGTACTAGACCTCAAGTTGAGTCATGTTGTTGCTGAAACCTTTGATCCGAGTGGAGCATAGTCAAAAATTCCACCAAAGGTGCTATTCAAGATATTAGATCACTGGAGATGGATGAATCATTGAAAGAATTATGTGTTAATGGTGTGTTGAAACTAGAACATCAACATCTTGGAACAAAATGTTTAACTCACATTCCACATATGCCATAGGAATTTCAAGTAAAATGGATAAGATATATTCTTAGTCATGTACACAATGGTTAGATATGATTGGAACAACCTTTCTTGATAACCAATAAGATGATCCATAGGATCACTAGTCTTCCAATGTTGACAAAAGTAAAAATGACTAAAACCCTAAGTCAAGTTCAACTAGAGAAGAAAACCCTTATTGAGTGGTATGGAAGGGGAATGGAGATCAGTTTTTTTACTGACATGGAACTCAAGTTTGAGATACATCTCATCACTCACAAGATTCACAACTCAAGAAAACTAAATAGCATGTCATGTGAAGCAGTCAATTTAGCATACAAAATGGTCAAGAATAATTGATCACACGACCTTGCCAACTTGATTTTGAACCAATTCAATAAAAAGATGAAGAGTAATAGAACTTCCAAGAATAATCCATATAAGTTCGGTTCACTTTTGACATATTTATTTTTCTATGTGAAAAAGTTCTTCACATCTAAAGGTACGATAGTTTGGAGGAAGGATGTGCCTATTCTTTATTATATTAATGAGTATATAGCTGAAATGGGAAAGAACTATGTAAGTATTATGGATAACTACTTTGATACATTTGAAAAGAAGATTAATAATAGATTCAAGATTATTAAGAAACTAGTTGAAGATTACAAAGATGATGTTTGTTTCATGGTTGATACTGACAAAGTATACAGTCAAGTAGTTAGACCAAGGATAGTATGGTAAAACCTCTTGCTTATGAGGCTAACATAGATGAAACCAGGGTGATTATTGAATCATTGGTTAATAAGCCCATTGACCCTAAAGCTACATACTTTGGCACTTATGATGAGGCAAAGGATATAATTGAACTTGAAATCAAACTCCCTTAGGCAATCAACAAAGGAAAGAAAAGAATTGCCAAACTAAAAAAAGTTCCACTCTTCTATTGACTAAAGGAAAAGGAGATGATATTGAGGATGAAGAAGTAGAAGATGATGAGAAACTAGAGGATGAAGAGCCACTAAATAAGAAAGATAAGGTAATTATTAGCAAGCCTCTCATGACATCTACTAGTGTATTTACAAGAAGATCATCTAGGAAGAAAGTGGATAAAGAAGGAGAAGATTTAATCTTCAAGAGGCCTCCACCTACTTTTGAGGAAAGAATGAAACATATTGAATCAAGATTAGGCATTAGAAATTTCAAGGCACTAAAGTATGAGACTAGGACTATAGATGATCAAAGGCAAATAGAAGATGTGCTAATGACTAAAATGGGTAAATGAAATTATTCCCTAGACTAGCTTGCTCAACAGATTCCTAATGTTCTAATGGAGAAGATCAAGCCAAGATGGGAGATTGCCATGAAAATTGCATTATACATATATGAGAAAACATTGAAGCAAATCATTCCAAGTTAAGATGACAAGGAGGTAAAGGAATCTCTTAAAAAAATGAAGAAAAGATTACTTTGAGATTCAACACTTGTCCTATATTGTTGAAGGACATTGAACATGTGGTAAGGAATGCTACAAACACATGGAAGAACATTTATCTTCTTCGCAGGCTGAGAAATTTTATTGTCAATGTTAGTGTCAAGGATGAAGGTGATTATGAACAAGAAAAAGATGAGGAAATTGATAATGAAGAAGCTACTCATTTTGACAATGTAGATGATGATGAAGAGGAATAGGGGCAAGAAGCTAACAAGGAAGATTTACTAGATGTAAAAGATACTAAGGAGACTAAACAAATGAAAATTGATATAGTAGTCATAGCCTCACTTCCTCATTCTCCAAGAAAAGTACTAAAAAATTCAAGCTTGGAGAAAGCTTCAGCAAGATTGATGGTGACAAACATAGTTAGCACAAGCACTCAATAAATTTCTGCACTCATCCAACTCAGTACTTCATTGGTTGAAGTGACAAGCACTTCATCTACTGAGCTACTAGCACTTCCCTCTACATCAATTTTCATAAATCCAGGTATTTCTACTATAAGTGTTTCGATAGAAAGTACAATATCTACAACTAGTCTTACTATTTCTATGATTCTTTCCATTCCTAGCATGCAATTAATAAGTGCAAAGATAGGTGACACCAAGTCTCAACCGAGTATAAGATTTTTGAGTAAAGGAAAAGAGAAGGAAAAAGACATAGATCTTGATGAGTAGATTATAATTATAAATTGGGACATCTCAAATCGCAATCTTGATCAGATGCAGGTTTTTGGAGAAATTTGATGCAACAGTAGGCAATAGAAGTCTTCAAATAGCAAGGAATGGCATTAATTCACAAATTCCCTCAACACCCAAGATGAAGGGTCCTAGTGACAAATATCTATCATAGGTATGGATATGGTCTTGTAGGAAGGTTATCACAACCCCACAAGTCAAGGTAACCTAATGACTAGGTCTACCGAAGTTCTAAGCACCAAAAGCTCAATATGGACTAATGAATTCCCTTAGTCAAAAGAGGGATCAAACCACAAAAATTGAATATAAAGACCACAAGTAGCCTACAATCACTGATATTCCCTAGTTAGGTCCTATGAAACATGAGACAATGGTTCATTTCATCAAAAACAACTTATGGCATGAAGTTGCTTTTAAAACTAACAAATTGGCTTGTAGCCCTCATAAAATGAGATAGAGGTATAAGTTTGAATTATTCCAAAGGACATGGTGACTTTACTAGGGATTTGGATACCCTTTTGTGTTTTGTTAAACATTCCAATGTGCCCAAGCATGGAGAGGGATATAGGTTGTTGTTGTTGCAACATTAGACTCACTTCCTAGGCTTAATTAAGGCTCCATTTGCACTACAAGCATGATTTCTATCAAGGAGAAACACAATCCAACTATTATGATATGTTAGTTCATGTGAAACAAACAATATCCCAAGGTATTAGCCTTTGATGAATCCAAAAACTCAATCTAGAAGGGATTGTTGTAATTGTTGATTGGTGTACCATTCATAATGCACACTTAGGGTTTGGCGGAAAATTAATCTCCTTGCACCTTTTAGAAATTTTTTTTGCATAATTTGAAAGGGTATTGTTACAAATTGCATTCCACCGAAGGGCATTAATTTCCCATGGTGGAATGTGAAAAATGACCTAGCCCTAGCAAGATGTTGATTTGTAGGCTGATTCCTAGCTAGCAAGCAAGAAAAATGGACAAATTTCAAACTACCACTGATCAAAACATGAGACTTGGAGAAAATGAAGGTTGATTCAATGCTTCAACCTATAAAACCACTGATACATGTCATTACTTCTTTAAAATTCCGTACTAGGGTCTACAACACGTCTTGTAAGGAAAAATGTTGATTTTATTGCTTTCAATGCCAAATTTACAGCTATATCCTATCACCCAACTATAAGGGCTTATATGGATTCTCCCAATGTTTAAATGACTTTTTTGAACCAACAATCCATTTGGGAGAAGGATTTACAAGTTTTAACAACTTTTTAAGAAGTTGCTCAATGTTGCTTTGACAACTTTTAGAGCAATTTTTACATGTTTTGCAATATTGCATATCTAGTGACCAAAATTGGTCCTAACCTTAGTTTTATGATCCTAAATGGATTCAAACATGAAAAATCAAGAAAATTACTACTCCTAGGATATGGGATCATAAATTACCAATAGTTAAACTAAGGGCTTATAAAATCTCAAACTTGGAACTATAGCCTTACAATGAGATCCAATATGAAATCATTAACCTACGCATGACTAGAGGCCACAAGGACCTTAGTTTGAACTCCTAATGGTATTTTTTGAAGGTAGAGTAGGTGCTCCTACACCATACTCCCCTAGATGTTTAAAACTCAAGTCCCTACTTGAGAGTAGGTGTTCCACCGAAGTACCATGTTGTTGTATTTGATCTTCAATAAGCCATGTAGCATCAATATTTGGGAGGCCATTCCATTTGACAAATTAATGCATGTGATTCCTTGGTCTGGTTTGTTTCAATACGTTGGAGTCCAAAATGGCTTCAATCTCCATCACTTTTCTTTGTGTAATATTAGTAACATATTCTTCATCCTCAAGGCATGTGCCCTTACCTTGCCCATTATTGGAACCTACTACAACTTTTTATGGTTTGAGTTCTGCAATATTGAAAATTGGAGAAATTTGCAAATTTGGAGGAAGGGATATCTCATAGGCATTGTCACCTATTTTTTTTAGTATATTGTAGGGTCCCACCTTCTTCATTTTCAACTTGGAGTACCTACCCTTAGGCAGTCTTTCCTTCCTTAGGAATACCCAAACTTTGTCTCCTACATGGAAGTGCACCTCTTTCCTTCTTTTGTCAGCATTTTCTTTATACTTCAAGGTAGATTTTTGCAAAGTTCCTTTCACTTGTTGCTGCACTTTGGTGATAAGTTTTCCCAATTCTTGGTCTTGTGCACTAATTTTAAAATCATAGGGAAGTTCCCTTAGATCCAATGGTCACTTGGGATGCAAATTGTGCACTACTTGGAAAGGAGTTGTATTAGTTGACCTATTTATGTAGTCATTGAAGGAAAACTCTACTTGGGGCTGTATGGTATCCCAACTTTGTGAATATTTCTTGGTTAGAAATCTTAAAAGATTGCCTAGGGTCCTATTTACAACCTTGGTCTACCCATCTATCTAAGGGTAAGAGGCAGAGCTATATGTGAGATTTGTGCTCAACTTTTTGAAGAGTGTCCTCCAGAATTGCCCTTGAATATTTGCATCTCTATCTGATACAATTGTTTGGAGTAAGCCATGAATTCTAACTACTTCCTTGAAGAATATATTGGTTGTATGAGATGCATCACTTGTGATCTTACATGGCACAAAATGGGTCATCTTGTTGAATTTGTCCACAATGATAAATACATTATAATAACCTTGCTTAGTTTTGGGTAGTCCCATGACAAAATCCATTGAAATAGATTCCCAAGGTCTTGAAGGAATTGGTAAGGGTTGGTAGAGTCCTTGATTTTTTTTCATTCCTTTAGCTTTTTGGCAAGTAGTACAAGACTCAATGAACTTCCTAACATCATTGTTCAACTTGGGCCAAAAATAACTCTTTTTTACCATCCTTTTTGTTTTTTCAATGCCAAAGTGACCTCCTAGGCCACCACAATGTTTTTCCCTTATTATGTTTTCTCTCATTGAGTACCTTGGTATGCATAGTTGTTCTCCTTTGAAGAGAAGCCCATTCTAAATTAGATATTTAGAATAATTAGTATGATATATGCCTTCCATCTTTGTACAAATCTAATATATCTCTACAAAATTATGGTCATCTAGGTACAAGTGTTTGAGAGATTCAATTCCAACACTTTGAAGTTTCTCTTATTCAACAAGACCAATCCTCCTACATAGAGCATCAACAACCTTGATTGATATACCCTTTTTATTTTTAATAGTGAAGGCATAAGCCTACAATTGTTCTACCCACTTAAGATGCCTAACTAAAAGTTTTTCTAGTGAATTTAGAAAAAATCAATGCATGATTGTCCATATAGACAACAAATTCTACTAGAATCAAATAGTGTCTCCATTTATTGAGGGCTTGGGCCATGGAATAAACCTCAAGTTCATATGTAGAATATTTCCTTTTAGCCTCATTCAATGTTTCTAAAAAGAAAGCAACTAGTTTTCCTTCTTGGCTTAGGATAGGACACAGTGAAGACTTTGTTGAAATAAGGGAGAACCAAGATAGGATACTGAGATACCCTATTCTTCAAGTATTGGAATACATAATTTTCTTCCCACCTTTTATTGTTTCCAAAATTGGTGTACACACATGACTAAAAATTTTACTGAATTTAATACATAAGTTTGAAAGCCCATTAAAGCTTCTCACATCAACTGGATTCTTTGGTCAAGGCCAATTAATGATTGGATCTACCTTCTTAGGATCCATCTTGAGGCTACCTTGTGAAATTACAAATCCTATGAACAAAAGTTCATTTTTCATAGACATACAATTTTCCAATTTGATTACCAACTTGTGCTAATGGAGTCTTCTTAATACCTATTCCACATGATCAAGATCATCTTCCTTACTATGGCTGAATATTAGTATATCATTAAGGTAGATTATGAAAAATTTTCCAATAAAATCTATGAATATCTCATCAATAAGCCTCATAAAAGTTCTAGGGGCATTTCTTAAACCAAAAGGCATTACTAACCATTCAAAAAGAACTTTAGTTGTCATGAATGATATCTTCCTTTTGTCTCCTAGCTTGCTTCTAATTTGGTGCTAACCAGACTTCAATTCTATCTTGGTGAAGTACCAAGCACCTACTAGTTTATCCAATAAGTCCTATATCCTTGGCACAAGAAACCTTTACCTTACGGTGATTTTGTTTAGAGCCTTGATGTATGTACATAATCTCCATTTTTCATCCTTTTTAGGGGCTAGCACTAAAGGTATGACACACGGATTGACACTCTTTTGGATGAGTCCTCTTTCCAACAATTCAACAACTTGTTTTCCAATCTTTGCATGTTGCAATGTTTTCATCTCATATGGTTCCTTATTAGGAAAGGATTAGCTTGGTATAGGGTCTATTTTGTGGCTAATTTCCCTAACGGGAGGGAGGCTAGTGGACAAGTCACTAGCAGTGACATCTTTTTACTTTTGTAAAACTTTAACAATCTCATTTGGCATGGTCTCCTTTTGATCAAACATGATGTTATCTTTGGGTTTTGAAATCAGAATAAATGACTCCATATCACATTCCTTCAAGGTTTTCAACATCTCATTTTCTCCTATAATAATCACAGTGGGCTCTTTTTAAGAGTTGTTATCAAGTAGGGGCTTCATAGTAAAGGTCTTACCATCTTTGTTGATGGATTAGGTGTTCTTCCTACAATGGTGTATGACATCAACTTCAAATTGCTAGAGCCTACCTAAAAGGATGTGTGAGGCATCCATCTCAAGTACATCACAAAGGAATTTATCCTTAAAATTAGATATAGAAAGCTCTACCCAAGCTTTTTCTATGACTATAGTTTGTTGGCCTTTGGTTAGCCATGACACATGATAGGGGTAAAGGTGTTTCTTCTTAGGAAGATTTAACTTCTGCACCATTTCACAAGACACAAGATTTTTAGTTTAACCAGAATCTATAAGAACATTGCATACCTTTCCTTGTCATTTGATCTTTGTCCTGAAGTGATTCTTCCTTTGTGTAGGTTCTTGAATGTGTGCTACTTGAAGGAAGATTTGTCTCATCATCAAACATTCTCCTTCCTTTGGTTCCAATTCTCTAGCATCAACATTGTCTTCTTTCTTATCATCTTGGAAAAATACTACTCTCCTCTCACCTTGATTGTTATTGTTCTTCTTTTCTGGGCATCTTCATACATTGTGTCCTATTTGATTACAATTCAAACACTTCAAATGTCCATTACCTCTTTCTACATTTGTTCTTCCTCTATAATTTCCTCTTTCCTTAGAGTCACTACTTTCTTTTTCTACTTGGTCAGAGATCTTGTTTTTGTTGCCACTACTTTGTCCCTTATTCCAAGAATTGTTCCTACCTCTACAATTCTTCCCACTATCATTGTTCTTCCCATTTCCAAAATCTTTCTTTATATTCTATTTTTCCTCTAATTTTAGTGTCATTTTATAGAACTTATTAACTGAAGTAGGGAAATGTAGGTTGAATTCTTCTTGAATGGGCACTTTCAAGCCATTCATGTATCTTGCCAATTTCTCCTTCTCATCTTCTACCATATTGGTCTTCATTCATAGTTTTAGGAACTCCTTTGTGTATGTGCCCACATCCATGTCCTTTTGTTTTAGACTCTATTTCCTCCTATGGAGTTGTACTCCATAATATTTAGGTACATAAGTTTCTTTGATCAAGGCTATCATTCTATTCCATGAATTGATCATGCTCTTCCCATTCTTCACCCTCTTTGTTTGGATGAAGTTCCACCAAGTTAGGGCTGCCCCCTTCAACTTGGATCTTTTCATGTTTATCCTTTTCTTCTCAAGGATGTCCTCACATTAAAATAATGTGGTCAAAGCCTCTATCCAATCCAAGGCTATATTTGCATTTATTTTTCATTGAAAACTAACAAATCTATCATCTCTTCCATGGATCTTCTTCCCATGGATTTCAAGGCACGAATAAGAGGCCTTTGGTCTATAGGGATGCACTGTTTAGAGTCATCCTCCTCTTCATCACTCCCTTTTTCATCTTTAGACCCATTTTTGTTTGTCTTTATTTTAAAGCTTATTCTCAAGTTCCTAAAGCCTCTGAGTTGAGGCCTTATTTGTAGCATTTTGTTCTCTCACCATATTTTTTAACTCACTATTTGTAGCACTTGTAGGGATCTCTTCATTCTTAGGTTTAGAGATGGCTTTGCTACCACTTGGTGTAGAAGTGGGTAGTAGAAGTCTTCAAATAGCAAGGAATGGCAAGAATTCAAAAATTCCATCAATAGCCAAGGTGAAGGGTTCTAGTGCCAAATACCTATCATAGGTATGGAGATGGGCTTATAGGAAGGTTATCACAACCCCAGAAGACAAGGTAACCTAATCACTAGGTCTACCAGAGTTCTAAGCTTCAAAAACTCAATATGCACTAACGAATTCCCTTAGCCAAAAGAGGGATCAAACCCAAAAAACTGAATATAAAGACTAGGGGTGGCCTAAAATCACTAATATGGCCTATTTAGGTTCTATCAAACATGAAACAATGGTTCATTTCATCAAAAACAACTTATGGCATGAAGTTTCTTTGAAAACAAATAAATTGGCTTGTAGCCCTTCTAGATTGAGAAAGATGCATAAGTTTGAATTATTCCAAAGGACATGGTGACTTGACTAGATAATTGGATACCATTTTGGGTTTTATTAAACATACCAAAGTGCCCAAGCATGGAGAGGGATAGAGGTTGTTGCTATTGCAACATTAGACCAACTTTCGAGGCCTAATTAGGGCTCCATTCGCACTACATGTATGCTTTCTATCAAGGAGAAACACAATCCAACTATTAGGATATGGGGAGTATTTGAAAGAAATAATATTTCAAGGTCTTATCCTCTGATGAATCAAAAAAATCAATCTAGAAGGGATTGTTGTAATTGCAGATTAGTGTACCATTCATAATGCACACCTAGGCTTTAGTGAAAAATTCACCTCCTTGCATCTTCTAGATAAAAAATTGCATAATCTGAAAGGGTATTATCACACAATTTTTTCCATGAAAGGGAATTAATTTCCCATGATGGGATGTGCCAAAATGACCCAGCCCTAGAAGATGTTGATTTGTAGGCTGATTTATAGACACCAAGTAGGAAAAATGGATAACTTTCAAACTATGGCTGATCAAAACAAAGATTTGGAGGAAATGAAAATAGATTCAATCCTACAACTTATAAAACCACTGAGACATGTAATTTCTTTGTTAGAATTCCATACTAGGGTCTACAACATGTGTTTTGCAAGGGAAAATGTTGATTTTATTGCTTTCAATGCAAAATTTACAACTATATCCTATCAGCCACCTATAAGGGCTTATATAGGATGCTCCCAATGGTTATATAACTATTTTGAACCAACTAACCATTTGGGAGAGGCATTTTCAAGTTTTAACAACTTTTTAAGAAGTTGTTCAAAGTTGCTTTAACAACTTTTAGAGCAATTTTTACATGTTTTGCAGAATTGCATGTCTAGTGACCAAAATTGGTCCTAACCTTATTTTTATGATCCTAAATGGATCCAAACATGGATAAACAAGAAAATACCTATGTCTAGGATATGGGATCATAAATGGCCAATAGTTAAACTAAGGGCTTATAAAATGCCAAACTTTGAACTATGGCCTTATAATGAGATCCAATGTGTAGTCATTAAACTAAGCATGCCTAGAGGCCACAAGGACCTTAGTTTGAACTCTTAATGGTATTTTTTAAAGGTAGAATGGGTGCTCCTACATCAAAATTCTTTAGAAAAAATCCAAGCAGTAGAAGCTTAGAGAAGAAAGGAACAAGGAATTCCAAATAATAGAAGATGCAAAGAATATCATTCCAGAGGCATTAAATATAGAGGTTGATACTTCTTAACCAATTTTTAACTAGTTACCATAGGTAGTCCAAAAGTTAAATAATGATTTGAATGGACAAGAGAAATTTTTGTAGAGAGCTAAGAAGAAGTTTGAGAATGAGGTTTTAGAACTTATTGCTCAAAAAATTGCTATCCATCAGGTATAATTATGTGCTGTTCTAGGCTCATTGGAGACCTCTTGTAACAATGTGTCTTCTCTATTTGGTAAAATCTGTAATATTTCAACTTTCACTAAGGAAATAAAAGATAAGTTTTCAAAGATGGATGAAGATCTGAATTCAAGTGCACAATAGTTGCAACTTGACCTGAGCTACAGTTCTACCCATTACACTAAGATCAGATTCTTAACTAATATGTAGGCTAAATTTCAAAGAGAAGAGGCAAGAATAAGAACTACATTGATAGATATATAGAATATGATTCTCCCAAATATGGATGCATTTCAAAAACACATTGCAAATGCTAAAATACTCAACAATGACAACAACTTCTCCATTGTAGACCACATGATAGAACTATTAGTAGAAGTGCAAATTCCATTGCACACATGCAAGATGTTGCAAGAAAATTGGGACAAGACATTGGTGATAATTTTGAAGGTACATTCAGATATATTGTCACATTTTGGCATTAATGTCAAAAAGGGGGAGAAGATGTATATTCTGGAGTAGATTTATATTGTATAAAGGGAAAAGATATACAAAAAAGTGGAGAAATGTATATATATTAGATGTAAAAAGATGAATAGTGTACTAAATGGTGGAGAATTATAATATTATTCATGTATAGATACTCAGAGGTACATCTCTTACAAAACAAATTTTGAATCATCTCAAAAAAAGTATACTCTACCAAGTTAGAGAAATAATGTGATGGATGATCTTTGCATTTAGTTTTGACTGATCAATTATTTTGTCACTAATGCCAAAAGGGGAGACTATTGACATTACAGTCATATTTTTTATTAGTGACATATACTTATTCAGATTGTAAGTATCTACTAAGCACATTGTATAGTTAATAGTGTTAACCAAGAATTTTAGTATCTACCAAGTTCTATAGTTGCTACTGAGTCCAAGGGACAATATTCAATTTGTGCCAAGAAGTTACTACAAAGTCATTGATCAATAGTGTTAATCAAGATCCCAATATATGCCAAGTTTATCAATGCAAACCAAGTTGCATAGTTCTTACTGAGTTCATAGTAATTGTGATGTGAGTCTAGTGTTAACTGAGCTACTTATTTTAAGCCAACTAACTTAGTTTATAATGAGCTTGTAGTGATAGCATTGACTGCGCTATGCAGTGTGAATCGAGTGATTCAGTTTATATGCAAAGTTTCATAGTATTCACTGAGCCACCAATATAGGTCGAGTTAAAGACTACTTGTAAGTGATCAATATGGACCGAGCTTCTATATCTACCGAGTGCATGATGATGTTGACCATTGATAGTGGACGTTGAGCATTAGAACCTCATTTAGCTAGTCTTTAGAACCTGAGTTCTTGTAGTTAGGCCAACTTTGTGGTTTTTGTGTAAACTTGTATTGTGGCCCACTTTGTAATTTGTAAATTATATTCATATATATGTAACATATTGTATCTCATTCAATATGGTGGAATGAAATAATGTAATAAGAAAAGAAGAGCAGAAGAGAAAATTACAAATGTTACAATAATATAAGGAGCAGCAAAGATTTATCTATCACTGCAAGATGATTTCTATACTCAAAAGAATCTCATTTAGGAAACCAAGTTGTAAATCATAGATCAGCTATTGTTTCATCCTAATAGGTGGATACGTCAAATACTTTCACAAGGTAGACTTAACAATCTTATAAATATCTCTTTACCGAGTGCATACTTCACCATATGTTTGTAAATACTTTTGCAAGGTTGACCTAGCAATTCTTATTGCTCATAATAGGGTAGATCATCAGAAGTGATCATTGTAAGCCTTAATAAGCCAACTTTATACTATAGTACTAAAGATTGTAGGTATAATTCTTGCCCCAATTTTACTTTCTATTTAGAAGGTTTTTAGATCACCAAATTGTGTGTCAAGGTGTTATGAATACTTTAAGGTTTTTAGATTATAATGCATGCAATTAGATCATAATACACATGAAGGATAAATTGCTAATTAAGGATTAAGTTTTATTTGTTACTAATTAACCCCTCCCCTCTAAATAACTTAGTCTATCATAATATTTCAAACTAAAATTCACTAGAAAATTTGTATGTGCTAATAGGGAATCTATAGACCATCATGATAACAAGCTGAAGCAAATTGAACTGTCATTCAAGCTGAAGGAAACTGAAATGGGTGAATATCACATAGAACTAGTTTTGATTTTGACATCTCTTCCTAAATTCCCTCATCATTATTAGAGACCATCTGGAGGGAAGATAACATTTGTGTTGACAACTGAAACTAAGTACAATGGTACCTTTGTCAAAGCTATTGTACATCTCAAGGAGGAAGGTGCAAATAGAGCTATTGTTACATGGATAGACAAAGAGGAAACTCTAGTTGACCTCATAGAATAGGCTTGTGAAATTACTCCTAAGAAGTATGGTCTCGACCTTAAACTCATGAAATACTTTGTCTACAAGGGGACTAGCCCTATTGGATGCAACAAAAATGGCCTAATTGATCTTTTCAAAATGATAGCTAGAAGGAGTCGAGACACATCTGGTCTAGGCTTCAAGAAGATTCCCATTCATCTAGGGATTAAGAAATTCATACCAAAACCTAAGAGTTCATCTGAACCTAAGTCACAAGCTAAGTTTGATGACCATAAAGACAATGCTAATGATGAGGATCCTTATCCTTATCCAATTCTTGATGATCTAGCTAAATTCTTTGTAGAACTAGATGACTTTGTACCATGTGTTAGTACCATGGATGGTGATAGTGAATTTTCTAAGGATACTATTGATTCACATCATACCTAGAAAAAGTGAGGAGAGTTAAGTCATGCTTTAAGAATTGAGAACCTTTGTAAAAATCTAGATGAAAAAGGAGAGTTTGTTCCTATCACTATTAGGGAATTATGTAGTCATCTTTATGTAGTATAGATTCTCAATTGTATGAATTTGACTCTCTATTAGAAGAAACTAAAGAAAAAGACATAGATGAAGTTCATGTCTATGAGAATCTTCTCACAGTAGGCAAATTATCTAGGGTTAGGTTGGATGATTCCTATCCAACTAGTGTCCTCAAGTCTTTGATTAATGACATTAATGCTTAAATGAATTGAAACACACTTGTGGATGAAGCCACTCTAGCTTTCAAATTGCTTGTCCAAGAATTTACTAATTATACCATGAACATAATCAAACTTGCCACATATCTTTCACTCACCTATCCCAAGCTCGTAGACTAGAATTCCAATGCATCTAGTGAAGTCCTCACATTCTAGAATGACTATGCTCTTACCTGCTACTTAAATATTGTCGAACAAGTAATATTTTCCACCAGTGAAAAAAGTGTTAACATTACTGAAGCAAACATCAAATATCTAACTCATACAATCAAAAACAAAAAGAAAATAGAAGGTCCAATGGTGAAAACCACATTGTAGCAGTGTCAGAACCTAAAATAGTAAAAATAAAAGATACATCCAAGGGTGAAAACCTCTCTAAGGTTCATGCAGATGAAATATTTTATGTACATCCTAGTTATTTTTGGGAAATATCATTAGTGTTGATACAACCAACACAATTAATCAACTTGGGAATAGAGAAACAACATCACATGATACATCTTGCATAGTCACTATCTCCAGAAGAAAAAGATGAATTCATTACTTTCTTCCAAGAGAAAAGGATGAACTTCACATGGACATATTCAAACATGCTAGGATTAGATCCTAATCTCACAATGCATTACTTGTCTATTGCACCAGGAGTTAAACCAATCGAACAAAAACTTAGGAGAATGCATTATCATGTTGCATTACTTGTCAAAGCTGAACTAGAAAAGCTTCTGAAAGATAGTTTCATCCATGCTATTGATCACATTGAATGGATATCAAAAATTGTTCTAGTCTCCAAGTACACAAAATCTATCATAGTCTATACAAATTTTTGTGATCTAAACTTAGCATGTTTGGAGGATGTTTTTTCACTCATTAACATTGATATGATAGTGGACATGATGGCAACATATGAGATGTACTCACTCATGGATGTATTTTTTGGTTATAATTACATCAAAATCACACTAGAAGATCAGGAAAATAATAATTTCACTTGTGTATGGGGAAATATTGGAACGTGATGCCATTTGGCTTGAAAAATGCTAGTGCTACATATCAAAGAGCAGTTACTACATTTTTTAATGACATGATGCATAAGAAAATGGAAGACTATATGGATGATAGTCTAGTTAAGAGCACAAAATGCAACACTCAACTTCAATATTTGAGAACTATCCTAGATCACATGGATAAATTTAGTTCGAGACGTAATCCCAAGAAATGTGCATTTGGGGTAACATTTAGAAAATTACTTGGCTACATTTGTCTACAAAAGGAATCAATGTTGATCCCAAGAAAGTTCAAGAAATAATGGATATGCTTCCACCCTATAATATTAGTCAGATGAGGGGCTTGCAAGGAAGACTTAAATCCATTCATAGATTCATCTCACAGCTTGTGGATAGTTCATAACCTTTTACCAAAACTTTGCATAAAGGTGTAAAATATAGCTGGAGCCAAGATTGCAATCAAAGCTTAACACAAATAAAGAAATACCTTGCTAATCCACCAATCTTGACACCTCCTATCTATAGGAAGCCTCTAATTTTATACATCTTAGCAATAGAGACATCTCTAGGTATCTTGCTAGCTCAAGAAGATAATGATAACAAGGAAAGGGCTATTTAGTATCTGAGTCACACACTGATCTCCTATGAAATGAATTACAATATCATTGAGAAGGCTTGCTTCATAGTTGTCTTTGCTTTCCAAAAGTTAAGACACTACATGCTCACCCATACTATGTGAATGGTAGCTAAAATTGATCTACTAAAGTACTTACATAGCAAGGTAGCTCTAACATGAAGGTTGGTTCAGTGGGTCATGATATTAAGTGAGTTTGACATTTAGTATGTTGAACAAAAGGCTATTAAAGGACAAGTGATTGCTGATCAGATAGCAAAAGCACCAATGTAGAGTCTTCTTCCATTGAAGATTGATTTCCTTGATGAATCAATTCTATTTCTCACACACCAAACTTGGGTGATGTTCTTTGACGATTGCATCATACAAAAAGGATCTGGTGTTGGGATATTTTTTACAACACCATAGAAATATTCACTTCCTAATGTATACAAAATTATATTTCCTTGTACAAACAATATTGGAGAATATGAAGATCTCATTAATGGTATGAAGATTTTAGTTGAATGGAGAGTGGATCAATTGAACATATTTGGTGATTCAAAACTCATAATAAACCAAGTCAATGATGTATATCAGATGAATGATGAGAAATTGATCTTGTATAAATGTATGGTGGATGACCTAAAGAAATACTTTGCTCATATCACTTTCCAACAGGTTCCTCAAGAAAACAACAAAGCAACTGATGCCGTGGTTACTCTCACTTCCTTGTTACAAATGCCAGAGAATGATCTTTGATATGAGTTCCAAAAAAAAATATTACTCTACCCTACCTATAACTTCCCTGAATCTCAGATGATCTATTCTATTTTAGGACATGATTCATCCAACTACCACAATATATACTCCTATTTGTGTGACCAAACAATTCCAGATGGTCTAACCTAGAATGAAAAATGTCACCTTATCCATAATGCTTCATAGTATGTCATTATTGCTGATGACTTGTTTAAGAAAGGTCTTCAAAGAAAACTCCTTAGGTGTCTAGAACCTAATGAGTCCTAACATGCATTAATTGATTTCCACGAGGGTATTTGTAGATCTCACTCTAATGGCCTGACACTAGCTTGTAAACTTATTAGAGATGGTTAGTATTGGTTGAATATGGACCAAGAGGCAATCAAATACTCCAAGTCCTATAAAAAATTCTAGCTCCATGGAAATTTGATTCAAACTCTTCCTAGGGAGCTCATTCCATCTATTACACTATGGCCATTCCAATGATGGGCCTTTGATCTTGTGGGTCAGATTTGCCCGCCTTCTTCAAATGGACACAAGTTCATTATTAGAGCTACAGACTACTTCACTAAGCGAGTAGAGGCCGTCCCTCTCTCTATACCAAATGGAAAAATTGTAGCTCTATTCATCATGAATTACATCATATGTAGGTATGATGTTCCTTCTTCCATTATTAATAACAATAGAAGATAGTTTAAAAATAAGGATCATAAGGAGTTATGCAAAAAGTTCAAAGTCACGCAATTTTGGTCTTCAATTTACTACCTTAGGGTAATGGTCAAGTAGAGACATCTAACGAGGTGATCCATAAGATCTTGCATCAGACAATTAGCAAATCTAGAAGCAAATGGAACCTTTACATTAATCTAGCTTTATAGGTATATAGAACAAGTATCAAAACTCTAATGGATACAATTCCCTTTGCTTTAGTATATAGAGTAGAAGTTGTGCTTCCCATTGAGGTTGAGATTCCTACTTTGAGAATCTCCATGAAGGTCCTCATTACTAATGATGACTATATAATATCTTGGCTTCAAGAGCTAGCATTATTAGACGCACGTCAGTAGGTGGCAACTGATAATATTTGAGCTTATTAGCAACATATGTCTAGGAGCCACAATAAGAAAGTTAAGCCACATGACTGCCAACTAGGTGTTCCTTTTCTAAGAGAAAACCAAAAGAATTAGCAACAATGGGTACAAAAAGGGAAGTTTGAACCCAACTGGCTTGGTGCATACATAATGAATACAATGTTTGGATCTGGTGCTTGCCAACTTTCTATAGCCGAGGGAGAGGTTCTCAAGGAGCCTATCAACACTCTCCATGTGAAGTGGTCCTTAGCTGATCTGGTTCAAAAAGCTCTTTGTATATATCTAAATGTCCGAAAAAAAATCTAAAAATTAAAAAATGTCTAGAAAATTTCATTATCTAGGTGAAAACATAGAAATAGGTGCCTTGGTAAAACCAAAAGAAAAAAAAGAAAAAAGAAAAATACAAAAAAATTGAAAAAAAAAAGTGTCATTGATGAAAACCTAGCAAACAGGCATCATGGTAGGAAAACATGAATTCCTGCCAAGAAGGTAAAATCCTGGTAAATAGGTACCCCTTGTTCCCAATGCTATATCTTGCAACACATCTTTTGGCTCTTGTGTAGTTACTTTCCTACTTTAGCTTGTTGATTTCACTCATCTATCCATGGATTGAATCTTGTCATAACTCAAAGGCAATGCCCTACACTATCATAGGAATCTCGTAAGCACCAGTCACCAGTTGTTCTAACTACATTGACCTACTATCACTTGTGTCACTTTCAAGATTCCTCTCATGAAACATCTTTAGCATCAGTCACCATTTTTTCTAACCACATCTACCTACTATCACTAGTGTCACTTCTAGAGATTCCTCTCATGGAACATCTCTTGCATTGATCACTAGTTTTTCTAATTGCATCTACCTACTATCACTCATGTCACTTTAGAGATTCCTCTCATGGAACATCTCTTGCACCAATCACACATTATTCTAACTGTGTCTACCTACTATCGTTTATGTCACTTTTGAGATTCCTCTCATGGGACATCTCTTGCATCATTCACTAGTTGTTCTAACAATGTCTGTCTATTGTCGCTTAGTTTCCTACTAATGTTCTTCTTACTTAAGATTCCTCTTTGACTTCAATCACCAATTGTTCTAAATGTGTCTATCTAGTATCATCACCATACAAAAGAGATTTCTTTCATACATGTTCTAAATCTTAACACTTGACATAAATCCTATAACACAAAAAAATGAACTCAAAATGATGAAACTGTTTGTCATATGTTGAGCTTTTCTTTGTTTGTTTTGATTTTTCTTCATCATGTCTATTTGAGCAACTCGATGATGTCACTCTAGACTAGAGAAGTGAGAACTAGGGGTATGATCTTTCCTTTTCTTTCTATTTGTCGTTTAGTTCCAATGATCTAATTCATCCATCTAAAAGAGGTATCCACTATAAGAGCCTCCATCTCATATTAGATGGCTGTGTGTACCTCAACTCCTTTTATATGGATAAATCAGTGAGGTTGGTTCTTTTCCTTGCCTGTTTGAGTGGATTCTCTATGCTATAGTAACTACTGATACTCATCTTGATAAATGAATGTACAGGTCACTATGAGTATACCTAAAACACTTTTGTCTCAGGTTAGGAGCACAAGGGTTGTTTTAGATAGAATACTAATTACTAATCATAAGAAGGATCTCTCGTGTGTTTGCAAACAAGAAACATTTTTTTCATCCTAGTGTTTATGCTTTGATGCTTATGTTCACTTGCTCCATTAAAAGGGACAAATGTTTTGGTCATTCTAGCTTCTTGTGCCTCAAATGTTTACATTTAATCCTAACAAAACTAAAATAGATCTCCTATTCATATTCCTATGATCACAGTGTCAATGGGAATTATACAAAATTTGGGGTTTAGCTACACACTCAATAATGATAATTGTCAAAGCTTGGTAATGAAACCTAGGGTTGCATTTAGTGTACAACTAAATTTCATAAGCACATGGTTGGATTACTAATCTACTTGCCTCCTTTGTAATGAGGAATTGTTGGCTTCTTCAAAGTATCATGTTTCTTCATGGATGCACAAGTGTTCACTTCTTTGGTTCATTCTCTTGATCTTCATAAAATACCTATCACTATCAACAAAATGGAACACTGCATGAGATGTTATTTCATTCACATTTTGCATTTCATACATAATTTCGTGATTCACTTCATCTACACTACATTCATACATTATATCAAATTTTCATTCATAATCATAAGCATAAACATCTCATGTACATAAATATATAAAAGGAGAAAGTGACAAATGCAAATGGTACTTGATTCAAAACATCTCATCTATATATATGTATATATCAAAAGCGTGAATCTGTGCAAAAATGGACACTGCTTGAGCACTGTCAATCTCAAAAATGATATAAAATGGTGCTGGTACACTAATGGATACATAGCCAGACCAAAAATCCAAATAAATGTGGATATAAATCTCTCCTTCCCCCTCACCTCTTGGAGGAGGAGGAGGAGGCATATTAGGTCTTGGTGTAGGTTATGCACCTCCTGACTCTCATGCACACTATGAAAATCAAGGCACTTACTCATCCTCATCTAGTACAATTGTTGCATAAGTTGCATAGTAATAAGCTACCTTGATTGACTATAGTTGGATCTCATCCTACTATTACTTTGATCTCTATGACTCTTGCTCTAACTACTCTTGTAGCTAATGAATCTCACACTCTTAGTCCAATATCTGGCAGTCTTTGATAGCCACCTCTATCTATAGCTTGCCTAGCTATCACTATGTGGTCTATATCCACTCTCTTGACCTCCTCAAGGCTTCTTGGGTTCATGTCAAGGTATCTCTGCCCTGGGTGCCTATAGTAGGCTAGTCCTACATCTCCTCATTTCCCCACTCAACTAGCTACTCGGCTAGTCATTGCTCCTCTATGTGAGGTCTCTGTGTTTCACCTCCTATGTGTCCTAGAGATAAAATCTCCCCTCATGGTTTCCTCTACCTTGTCCTACTCCCACTAGCATCTAGGTCCACTCTCATCTACCACAAAGGAATAGGTACCTATCATTTCTTCTGTCTTACCCTCTCTTACTGTGGTTGATGTAGCGGTCCTTGTAATGCCTGTATTGGCTATCTAGGTGTGACCATCCCCGCTATATCTATAAACTTAGGGAAATGATGTCTCATAAAGTAATCCTGATATGTAGGAGTTTTCACCCCATCTACTACTTCTCGTAGGTAGTCCCATTGTATCATAACAAAGTTGTGCAAATCTATCATTGATCTCCCTGGATCTAATCTCAGTGACCACCCATAGTCCAAATTTGTCGCTAGTCATGCATAGGAAAAATATCTTACGAAATATCCTACGGCCTCCCATATTGTCAACATAAAAAAGCTAGTGGGAATCTCTCTACAGTATGGACGAAGTGTCTTATGAGTGGTCAGGATGCAAACATATGTCCTAGCTTTTGGGGTGCATCATCTCAGTCCTCCAACTCTCTCTAGGGCCACCATATTACTACCACCAAGTCATCAAGCTGACCCCTCCACTACTCAATCTTCCCCAAAGCTTACTGGGTAAGTTGGCCTTTATATATACAGATGTATGGTTCCATAGCTACCTATCATCTACAAAAGTGGGCCTCATCACTACCAGGTGCTCCCATGCCTATAGATGGATAACATAAACCTTGGTGGCCATGCTCTTCCTCTCATGATATACAATATCATGCATCTTAGGGTACATGTGTGCAAGCATGCACTAACCTCATTCATATCTCTCTGGGGTTTCTAACATCATTTGGAGCATTTGACCCCATCCACACTCTAATCCATGTTGGCCTCTATCAGACATCAAGAAATAGTAGATGAATATCTGCAACACTAATGGAAATCTGTGTGTGTGTGTGTGTGTGTGTGTGTGTGTGTGTGTACATGTGTACTAGCACCACCCATGTGATAGCTTGACCCATGATCATATGATCCTCATAGATGGCCCTAAGTGCCTCTATACCCACCCATGGCACTGTGTCATAAACTACTCATGGCCCATGGAAAGTATCCACAGTATCCAATAGATGTCCTTTGACATGATCATCATCTCCCCTTGTGGGAGATGAAAGGCGTTTGTCTCTGAATGGAAATTCTCCACCATGTAGTCAAAAGGCTATGATTCACCAACACTAGTGGAATCCAACAAAGATATGAAAATACTAGTCTCTCAATGTGAGCCATATGTTTGAAATCTAATTGAAAAGCTCATTGTTGAAGATCAAAGAGGGAGATTGTTGACAGAATACTTTCAATCATTTTTTGTCATTGATGTCAAACCTACTATTTGTAGGAATGACATTTTCTTATAAGATTCAAGTACTATCACTTAGTTGATTGATGAAGAGGATTTGATCAACAAGATGTAACAAGAGTACCTAAGGGAAATGTTGAGTTTTGATATTGTAATGAAGTAGAAGGATCAATTAGGAAATTGGATAAATGATGTATTAGTAACATATTCAAAGATATAGAGGTTGGTCACACTTAGAAACATTGTGGGAATATACTATAACAAGGTTGACTGCAAAGCTTAAACTAAGTTCATTAGTGGGTGTCGAGCAAGCTAGTTGAAGCCAAGCAAATTTTTAGTTGGAGCCAAGAAAAAGGAAAATCTATTGTTTGCTGAGTGATCTTTAGGTGCTAAGTGAAGTTAAAGTTTTAAGAAAAGTAATAGGTGTTGAGCATTAGAAAATCTTAGTTGGTGTCAAGTGAACTTCAAGTGATCAGCATCAGTAAAAACATAGTTGATATTGACTAACATAGTATGTGTCGAGCATCAGGATTTCAATAGTGTCGAGCTACTACATTATTTGAAAAATCAAAGATTTGCCACATCTGAGTTGACATAGTTGTTACCTAGAATTTTGTGAACTATTTGGAGGATAAGGATGATGAGCTGGCAGCACAAAATTCTATGTAAACCATTTTTAGAAGAATTCAAAGGATTATTCAAGAAGTTTCTATAGGAAATAAAATATGGGTTAGATATAATGAATCCCACCTAATCCATACAAATTGAAATAAAAGAAGGAAGAATTAAGTAGGAAAAGAAGTTCTAGACTTCTATTTAAGGAGTCATAGACCAAGAAGCAAATGCTACTACTACTGAAGTGTCAAATTGCGAAGTGATTAGAAGGGTGTCAAGGAGAAGAAAGAGCACAGAGGGTCTACTTTGATAAGTGGTCAGAGAAAGATGATTGCACTAGTACATTCAGTATGGAGACTCAAGGAAAGCAAGCTTAAAAGGAGTGCAAGTTGATATAGTTGTAGAGATTGAAGACTAGACAATGTGAAGAGCTAAGGAGTGATCTAAGATCTACAAATTAAGTTGTATGTTGTAATTAGGTCAAAGATTTTCTAATACTCTTTGGAAATTGTATTAGATATGAAAATCTTATGGACATAGGTTGGTTTAATAGCCATTTGTAAATCCTTTAATAGGGTGCCATTCCAAGTGAATGTTTTAAAGTCCTCTAACTAGGCCCACTTCTAACAAGGTGGTTAAATCCTTTAACCAAGTCACATTTCACAACATATTGTAGCCTTTAATAGGGTAGGCCTTTCATAGGACATCACTTCAAAAGAGTGAGAATTGAGTAGCATGTTACTAGTGGTCTTTCCCAATTTGGGTTTCCACATAAATCATTGTGTTATGTGCTGATTTTCTTATGTGTTATGCTTGCATGTTGATTTATAACTTTCTGAATAGGAATATTAAAGCTTGGATGAATGTATGGTTGAATGGGCTCACTACAATTAGTGAAAAAGTTTGAATTGGACATGTTGTACCTTGAATAACTCATTCACACCCCCCTCCCCTCCCCCCTCTAGGTTATTCTAAATAATTTCTAACAATTAGTATCAGAGCCATATACTAATTTATTTTCAAGGTACTAGAAGCAAGAAGATCAAGATGTCCAAGAGAGAAGTTCCCAAGCTCAGAAAAGATAACTTTACTACAAGGAAGATTCTAATGAAATTGCACCTTTGATTAATAGGTGACTATACACAAACCTCATTTGGGATAGAACAAGTAAATCTATCTTGACCTCTTACTACAGATTATTTGAGCAAAAGAAAGGAGCACAATCAGGTAATGCTGGAGATTGCATTTGTAGTCAGCTTTGTAGAATATGATGACATCAAAGATTGTGACATTGAATTCAAGATTTGGAAAGCCCTAGTAGATATCTATGGAGGAGATTAGAATTCCTAGAGAAAAAAGAGAGAAAGCCTCAGAGGAAAGTTTGATTACATGAAAATGAAGGAAGGTGAAAATGTTGCTCAATATGCTGCTCAAATGAAACAAGTGGTAAGTGCAATAAGAAGTCTAGGTGGCGAATTGGAAGAAGAAACTATCAACAAAAAATACTTGAGAACTTTGCTCCCTATATATCATATTAGAGTTTTAGCTATCCAAGATCTAAGGTGTGTACAAGGAAACACACTAACCTTTGAAGGAATAGTGGGAAGACTTATTGCATTTGAATTGTCCAACTTTGATAACTACAAACCTAAGAACCTTGAATCTACTTTTGAGGCCAAGATGAAAATAAAAGAAACTAAGGAGGAGATATTAAGAAAGAAGAGAACAAAAGGAAAACATGCATCTAGTGATAGCAACATAGATGAGGATGATGTGGAACAATTGGAAGCATTTTTGGCTAGAAGATTCCATAAAGGCAAAGGAAAATTCAAAGGTAAGCTCCCTATCATATATTTTAATTGCAATGAACTAGGTCATATTGCTGCAAGGTGTACATGGAAAAAGAACTACAAGAAAGGAAACAAGTGAAAGAACAAGAGAGAAGATGATAGCAAAGACTACAAAGAAATAGGCAAAAGATGCTACATTGTTGAAGAAGATTCTAAAGAGAATAATGATGAAGTAGTCTATGTGGCCATGAAAGATGAAGATGAAGTAGCAACATTGGTTACCTATGTGAACAAGAATAACAAGTGGGTCATAGATAGTGGATTCTCACATCACATGACAAGAGATAAAAGTGAGTTCATTACATTTACTCAATATGATGGAAATAGTGTTATATTTTCTAATGATATTCCATGTCAAATCAAAGGAAAAGGCTCAATTAAACTTAGAGAGAAAATTTCATGTTATAATGCATACTATGTTGAAGAATTGAACTATAACTTGTTGAGTGTATCATAGTTAGGCAATATAGATTGCAAAATAGAATTTGGAAACAAAACTATCAAGATCTATGACACTAATGGAAATCTAATAGGAAAATGTGAACAAATTAGGAGTAACTTGTTTTACCTAGATATGAAAGATGCAACCTATCTTATTGTTAGAATTGATGATGTGTGGTTGTGGCATAAAAGATTATGTCATGTTAACTTTGACAATCTGATTAGCATGAACAAGAAGAAGAAAGTCAGAGGGTTGCCTAAATTGAAAAAACTTGAAAACACAATGTGGAAACAATGTCAACTAGGGAAGATGAGTAAGTCTAGTCTCAAAAGAAAAACATACACTTCCAAAGAAGTACTAGAGTTAGTGCATATAAACTTATGTGATCCAATAGAAGTGTAAAGTTACCTAGGAGATAGATACATAATGCTATTTGTAGATGACTATTCTAGGATGATGACTACTATGTTCATGAAGCAAAAATATGATGCATTTCAAATGTTTGAGTGGTATTTGGCTAGAATTGAGAAGGAAACAGGAAAGAGTCTAAAGTGCCTAAGATCATACAGAGGAGGTGAGTTTACATCAAAAGAATTTGAAGTATTCTACAATGAAAAAGGTATCAAGAGGCAAGCATCAACACCAATAACTCCACCACAAAATGGTATTTCTGAAAGAAGGAATAGATTAGTGATAGACTATGCAAGAACTTTGATGATGGAGAAAAATGTTGCACTAAAGTACTAAAGAGAAGTTGTAAGCACTACATTTTACACCCTAAATAGAGTCCAAGTTAACAAAGGTACAATTGAAACACCTTTTGAATTATGGTATGGTCATACACCTAATGTAAAACATTTCAAATTTTTTGGTTGTAAATGCTATATTCTTAAAGATACTAGAAATGGAAAGTTTGATGCAAAAAGTAATGAAGGCATATTCCTTGGATACTCCACTAGAAGCGAAGCATAGAAGTGTTTGAATACTAACACTAAAAAGATTGTGGAGAGTACAAATGTAAATTTTGATGAGCATGCAAAAGTACAAGTTGGTGAATCCAATAAACTAGAAGATTATAGATCTTTTATATACTTCTATGAAGGAATGATTGTTGAAGACAATGCTACCAATCAAGTTGGGAATCAACAGCAAATTTTAGTATCAGCCAAGTCACAACTAGTGAATGTCAAGCTACATTCAAAAGTTGAGTTGTAGAATGTAGAAAATGCACATTCTAATTTTGAAAAATAATATAGATGAAAGAGATGATGAAGTACCAAATGAAGGATAGAAAAATGACCCTGAAGTTGAAGGATCAAACATGGAAAGAAGGACAGAACCAAGATTAGCCAAGTATGTAAGAAGACACCACCCTGTAGACCAAATCATTGGTGACAAGGATGCCAAACCAATAACAAGTAATAGACTAATGAATGAATCATGTTTGTTGAGCAAGGTTGAGCCCAAAATAGTGAAGGATGCACTACAAAATGATGACTGGTATAAAGCTATGGAAGAAGAGATGGATCAGATTTAGAAGAACAAAATGTGGACCTTAGTTTCTAGGCCAACTAAAAAGAATGTAATTGGTACCAAATGGGTGTTTATGAAAAAACTTGATGAGAATGGTGAGATAATATGAACCAAAGCTAGACTAGTTTGTAAAGGCTATGCACAAGAAGAAAGACTTGATTATGAGAAAACATTTGCCCTTGTTGCAAGAATGGAAGGAGTAAGAATATTACTTGCATATGTTGCCTACAAAGGTTTCAAAGTCTATCAACTGGATGTCAAGTCTAGTTTTCTAAATGGTATACTCAAAGAGGAAGTCTACATAGGACAACCTGAGGGATTTATTGATGACAAGAACAAGGATATGGTCTAGAAACTACACAAGGCACTTTATGGATTGAAGCAAGCACCTAGAGCATGGTATGAGAGACTACACAAATATCTTGTGAAGATAGGATTTGAGAGAAAAGATGACAACAACAACCTATACATCAAGGCTAAAAATGGTAAAGACACTTTGATATCATAAATCTTTGTTGATGATATAATATTTGGAAGAAAAGATGTTCTTTGCAAAGATTTTGCTGATCAAATGAAACATGAGTTTTAGATGTCAATGTTTGGAGAAATCAAATTCTTTGTTGGTTTGCAAGTACATCAATTAAAGCATGGAATATTTGTGACCCAATCCAAATACATCAAGGAGATACTCAAGAGATTTGGATTAGAAGATTCAAAACCAATCAATACACCATTGGCAATAGGAAATAAGCTATCTAAGAATGATGAGTCTACTAAAGTAAATTAGACATTCTATAGATCAATGATTGGAAAGTTGCAATATGTTGTACACAATAGACTAGAAATTGAGTTAATTGTTCAAAAAGTTGCAAGGTTCTTTACAAATCCATGAGAAAATCACTTGATGGAAGTGAAAAGAATATTGAGGTATCTAAAAGGAACTGATGACTTTGGTTTGGAGTGAATAGTTTGAACTAAAATCCTACATTGATGGAAATTGGGGAGGTAATATTGATGACAGAAAAAAAACTAGTGGACGAGCACTTTTTTTGGGAAAAAGATTGATTACATGGAACAACAAAAAGTAAAGTTGTACCTCATAGTCCATTGCAAAAGTTGAATACATTGCAGATGCGATAAATTGCACTAATATTGTATGGATCAAACATTTTTTGCAAGGTATGAAGGAAGAATTAAATGAGTCTATGATAATTTATTGTGATAATACAAGTGCTATCAACATATCAAAGAACCCTATAATTCATGCTAAAACCATGCATATTGCAATCAAGTATCACTATGTAAGAGAATTGATGGAAGATAAACAAGTGAAGATGGAATATGTTAGCTCAAAGGAATAGATTGCTGAAATCTTCAAAAAGCACTACCTAAAGATGCTTTTGAGTATCTTAGAGGTAAGTTAGGGCTGATACCCCTAGCCAAGGATACTTAAAAATAAGCAAGACTACCCTGCATCAAATGAGCTGATTGTTGAAGATTTTACACATTTATGTAGAGGATGTTTACTTTAGGATTCAAGCCTAAAGTAATTGAAGTAATGAAGTTCCAAATTAGTCACAAGCAAGGTGACAAAGGGAGAAATTGAATGAATCTCCAAACACTACATTTGCATGATAAGATGCTAATATGTCTTTGGCATTGTTGTCAAAGAGGGATATATGTCAAGAAACTAATCAACAATTGTTGAGTAGATCAAAAATGAAGAAAGAGGGAGAATATTGAAAAACTAATCAAATGAAGATAAAGGAAGAAGTAGATAGATATGATCAATGGTTGAAAGAAAAGATGTAGAAGCTAATCAAAATAGAGAAAGAATAGTAGAAGATAAGCAATGCATACAAAGGGATACAAGAAAAGAAAGGATACAATAGTTAAGATGGAGAAATGGAAATGAAGCAATCAAGATAGTAGATCAAGAGAGGGAGATGTGAGAACTAATGCTAACACAATTTTCTTTTTGGCATTTGACTTAGTGTTCTAACCTAGTTAGCATGTGGTTGAATAGTTTAGTTTGATGGTTGATCAGTTTGGTTTGCCATCAATGCCAAATAGGGAGATTGTTGGAAATATGATTGAAAAGCTCATTGTTTAAGATCAAAGAGGGAGATTGTTGAAATAATGCTTTCAATCATTTTTTTTACATTGATGTCAAACTTGCTATTTGTAAGAATGACATTTACTTATAAGATCCAAGTACTATCACTTAGTTGATTGATGAAGAGGATTTGATCAACAAGATGTAACAAGAGAAATTAAGGGAAAGATTGAGTTATGATATTGTAATGAAGTGAAAGGATTAGTTAAGACAATGGTTAAATGATGTATTCATAACATATTCAAAGATATAGAGGTTGGTCACACTGAGAAACATTGCAGGAATAAGTTGTAACAAGGTTGACTGCAAAACTTAAACTAAGCTCATTAGTGGATGCCAAAAAAACTAGTTGAAGCCAAGCCAATTTTTAGTTGGAGCCAAGAAAAAAGAAAATATACTATGTTCTGAGTGATCTTTAGGTGTAGGGTGAAGTTCAAGTGTCGAGCAAAGTAATAAGTGTCGAGCATCAAAAAATCTCATTTGATGCCAAGTGAACTTTAGGTGCCGAGCATTAGTAAAAATGCAATTACTGTTGAGTAACATAGTATGTGCCGAGCATCAGGATTTCAATAGTGTCAAGATGTTGCATTATTTGAAAAATCAAAGATTCACAAAATTTGAGCCAACATAGTTGCTACCTAAAATTTTGTGAATTGTTTGGAGGATAAGGATGACAAGCTTGTGGCATAGAATTCTATGTAAACTATTTTTGGGAAAATTCAAAGAATTATTCAACAAGTTTCTAAAGGAAACAAAATATTGGTTAGATACAATGAACCCTACCTAATCCATACAAATTGAAATCAAAATAAGGAAGAATTGAGTAGGAAAAGAAGATCTAGACTTCTATTTAACGATTCAAAAACCAAGAAGAATTTTTTTTTGATTAGATAAATAGGTTTGTATAGGGATCTTGAAACCCGAGAGTTAATACAAATCAGGTTGAAAATAAGCATTAGAAGCCTGGCCACAAAAGAAACAAGTCTAAAGTCTAAAATAGTACAAGGCCCAACCAAATAAACAAAGGCCAAAGAAAAGGCCAAACAAAAAAGACTAAATAGAATAGCCAAAAGCCAGAACAAAAAGCTAGCAAAAAAGGAAAAAAATAGAAACTACTCCTCTATCTTTCTTTCCAGCTCCTGAATGACCTGAGTAGCCTCCTGAGCCATCTTGTTCTCCTCGACCTCATACTGGTGAGTCCTAAGATCTTCTTGGTCTAGAGCAGAAAAGGTGATACCAGTGGTATTGTCTTCATCAGATCTAGCTTTATCCCTATCTTTTCCTTCCACATCTCCTTGTATGCCTCTATCTTTAATCCACTCAGTTAAATATAAAATATTGTTATTGATCGAGTTGAGTAGTGAGATCATCTGGTTCGATAGATTGTGATTATAATTTTTTAGATTATGTATCTTCCTTTCTGCTAGGCTATGCCTATCATCATAATTTGTCCCTTTCTTTAGGCCCTTAAGATTCCTAGCTCCTTCCATTTGAACCACCTTCTCCTTAACCTCCTCTAGCTTGCGAAAAAACCACTTGATTGACTTGAAATTATCAACCATATTGTTGTGGGTATTGTTTAAGAGGTTCATCCCTATTTCCCTGACATTATTAGACATAGCCACTATCATAGGGTTAATGAGCTCTTCAAGATGCGGTTCCTCCTGATTGTCCACTAGGATATGGGGGTTCATCACTTTCCTAAAAATACCCATTTTTGAGGTCCTCACATTAAAATTTCTCCATGCTTTCTTCCTATCTTTGGCCAGCACCTCCCCACTCTTAGCTCCAAAACTATCTTGATTCTACACCTCTGGATGGGCCTAGGGATGGATAGCGGAGAGAGGGATCGGGGAAGAGTCCAGGTCCTATTGCATTTCTTCCCACCCTCTTGCATTTCTTCCCACTTTGGGAATCCATTTTTTCCTCCTTCCTTTCCTTTTCCAAATCTTAAATGTTACTGCTACTAAAGTGCCAAATTTTGAAGTGATTAGAAGGGTGTCAAGAAGAAGGCATCTAGGAGAAGGAAGAACATAGAGGGTCTACTTTGACAAGTGGTCAAAGAAAGATGATTTCAATGGTACATTCAATATGGAGACTAAAGGAGACCAAGCTTGAAAGGAGGGCAAGCTGACATATTTGTAGTGTTTGAAGGCTAGGGAATGTGAAGAGGTAAGGAGTGATCTAATATCTTCAAGTTAAGTTGAATGTTGTAATCAGGTCAAAGATTTTCTAATACTCTCTGGCAATTGTATTAGATATGAAAATCCTATGGACTTAGGTTGGTTTAATAGCCATTTGTAAATTCTTTAACAAGGTGGCATTCCAAGTGAATGTTCTAAATGTTGTTTAGTGTGGAGCCTGATCAATCCCCAAGTGGGAGATTGTTACATTGTGGTGACTGATCAGGAAAGTACTGTACATAAATTTTTTTTTTTGGGAAGTAGCCTACATGGTAGCCAACATATGGCCGACATGTTATAACCCTAAAGCGGTTTAATACTTGTATAAAAAGGGCTTAGGGTTGGGTATTTTTATATGTGGTGATACGAAATTGGTTCTTGCGGCAGTATTGAGCTGTAAGGGATTACGGATTGTAATCAAGTTGTAATCACTGGATTGTAATAATGTCAGACTTGATGTTTGGTGGACATAGCCCAGGGATTGGGTGAACCATGTTAAATCTTGGTGCCTTGTATTCATTTCTGTGTGTTCTATTATTTTCTATTATTGGCTATATTTGCATGTAGTTTTTATTTATGTTCATGGTTTATCCTAACAAGTGGTATCAGAGCAAGGTTGTCTTTCAGTTATCCTCTGCAGGAAAGTCTCATGGTTAAGTGGGAGTCTCACAGTTGAGTGGGAGCGATGGCAGATGAGGGTAAGTTGAGGGTTGACAGGTTTCATGGGCAGAACTTCCAGTTATGGAAGATGCAAATGGAAGACTATTTATATCAGAAGGATTTATGGAAGCCGTTGGAAGGAAAAGCCAAGAATCAGGGAACTATGTCAGAGGCTGAATGGGATCTTTTGGACAGAAAGGCACTCGGAAGCATTTGGTTATGCTTGGCACCATCGGTGGCATTTAATATTACAAAAGAAAAGATGACAGAAGATTTGATGAAAACCCTAGCGACATTGTATGAAAAGCCTTCTGCTTCAAATAAGGTATTTCTCATGAAGCATTTATTTAATATGAAAATGGCAGAAGGTGGATCTATTGCAGATCATTTAAATGAGTTTAATACTATTACTATTCAATTATCTTCTATGGGTATCAATTTTGATGAAGAAATTAGGGCTCTCTTGATTTTGTGTTCTTTGCCTGAAAACTGGAATGGCTTGGTAATGGCGGTGAGTAATTCTGTTCCTAGATCTAGTAACCTAAAATATGATGATGTGATTGGTGTTATTTTAAGTGAGGAAACTTGTAGAAAATCCTCAGGTGGATCTACATCAGGAAGTGCTTTAAATGCACAAAGCAGGGGTAGAACGACTGAAAGAGGAAGTAACTCTGGAAATCGTGGGAAATCAAGAGGAAAGTCAAAGGGGAGGAGGTCTCAATCAAGAGGACCAAATGATTGCTGGTACTGTGGGAAACTAGGGCACAAAAAGAAAGATTGTTGGACTCGAAAGAAAAATGAAAGAGATAAATCAGATGGAGACAAAGAGGCAAATGTGGTAAGTAACAAATCCGAAGAGGATGCTTTGCTTCTGTCTTTAGAGAGTGTTGATGATTCATGGGTTTTAGATTCTGGTGCTTCTTTTCATGCTACACCTCATAGAGGTTATTTCATTGATTATGTCCAAGGGGATTTTGGGCTTGTTTATTTGGGGGATAATGAACCCTGTTAGATTGTTGGAAAGGGAAAAATTAAGATTAAGTTGTAGAATGGGAATCATTGGCTACTACATTAGGTAAGACATGTTCCAAAACTAAGTAGAAATTTAATTTCAGAAGGGCAACTCGATGATGAGGGTTGTGTAGTTACTTTTAATGATAAAAATTGGAAGGTTTCAAAAGGTTCCCTTGTAGTAGCAAAAGGTGTGAAAGTAGGCACCTTATATCTTTGTATAGGTCATATTGTTCCTTCTACTTTGATTGTTTCAGAGAAAAATGAATATTCAGGAACAATTACTGTAGTTGAGCAGGGAGAACAAATAGCTGCTGTAGATTCTGATACAGCGTTGTGGCACAATAGACTTGGGCACATGAGTGAGAAAGGTATGAAATTACTTCATTCAAGGAAAGTTTTACCAGGTCTAAAATGTGTGAATATGGATTTCTGTGAAAGTTGTGTGTATGGAAAACAAAAGAGAGTGAGTTTTGTAAAGACAGGGAAGGAAAACAAAAAGGAGAAATTAGAGCTTGTGCATACAGATGTATGGGGACCGGCTCAGGTATCTTCCCTTGGTGGCTCTCATTATTATGTTACATTTATTGATGATGCAACTAGAAAAGTATGGGTTTATTTCCTTAGACAGAAATCTGATGTATTTCAAACTTTTAAGAAATGGAAATGCTTGGTTGAAAATGAGACTGGTAAGAAATTAAAATGTCTCAGATCTGATAATGGTGGTGAGTATTGCAGTCATGAATTTGAAGATTATTGCTCCACTAATGGTATTCGTAGACAAAATACTGTTCCAAGGACTCCACAGGAAAATGGAGTGGCTGAATGCATGAACAAGACTATAATGGAGCGCACAAGGAGCATGAGGTTGCATGCTAGGTTGCCCTTACACATGTGGGTGGAGGCTATCAATACTGCAGTAAATTTGATTAATAGAGGTCCCTCTACTCCTTTGGGCTATGGTATTCTAGAGGAAGCATGGACTGGTAAGAAGGTGAGTTATTCTTTTCTCAGGACCTTCGGTTGTGAAGCTTTTGCTCATATAGACTTTGAAAATAGAACCAAGCTAGAAGCTAAATCAAAGAAATGTGTTTTTGTTGGATATGGCATTACTGAATTTGGCTATAGGCTTTGGGATTTTGAAAATCTTAAAATTATTAGAAGTCGGGATGTCATATTCAATGAGAAAGTGTTGTACAAAGATCTGTTGCAACAACATGAGAAGAAAGAAGATGATTATGTAGTGCTGGATGATACTCCAAAAGCTGATGTTCCAACCATTCCTCATGATGTGCAACAACTACAACAACAAATACCGCACACACCAGTGAATGTTAGATGGTCAACAAGGCCAATTAGACCTCCACAAAGGTTTTCTCCCTCTTTGTATTCTATTTTACTTACTGATGCTGGTGAACCTGAAAGTTATGATGAAGCTGTGTAGGTGGATACTAAGATTCAGTGGGAGTCTGCAATGAAAGATGAAATGGACTCTTTGCTGAAAAATAAGACATGGGATTTGTGCAAGTTGCCTGCAGGTAAAAAGGCTTTACAGAATAAATGGGTTTACAGGTTGAAAGAAGAGGAAGGAGGTAAGAAAAGATTTAAGGCCAGGTTAGTTGTAAAAGGATTTGCACAGAAAAAGGGAATTGATTTTGATGAGATATTTTCTCCTGTTGTTAAAATGACTTCTATTCATACTATTTTAAGTCTTGTGGCTACTAAAGATTTGTATTTAGAGCAGATGGTTGTTAAAATAGTCTTTCTTCATGGTGATTTGGATGAAGAAATATATATGGCTCAGCCACAGGGTTTTGAGGTCAAAGGTAAGAAGAACTTAGTGTGCAAATTGAAGAAAAGTTTATATGGCTTGAAGCAAGCACCTTGGCAATGGTATCTAAAATTTGACAGTTTTATGCATGAGCATGGATATAATAGGTGTCATTCAGATTACTGTGTTTATTTTAAGAGGTTGGATGATGATAGCTACATTATTTTATGTTTATATGTTGATGATATGCTTATAGCTGGGTCTAACATGGATCATATTAAGGGGCTGAAATGCCAATTAGCACATGCATTTGCTATGAAGGATTTGGGGGTAGCAAAACAAATCCTTGGTATGAAGATTTGCAGAGATAGGAAGAACAGAACATTGATGCTATCTCAAGCTGATTATGTTGAGAAGGTGTTGCAACGTTTCTCTATGGAGAATGCTAAAGCTGTCAGCACACCTTTACCTGGTCATTTGAAATTGACTAAGGAGATGTGTCCCAAGACACAGGAAGAGGAGGATAAGATGTCCAAGGTACCCTATGCTTCAGCTGTAGGAAGTTTGATGTATGCTATGGTATGCACTAGGCTAGATATTGCACATGTAGTGGGAGTCGTTAGCAGGTATATGAGTCATCCGGGATTTGAGCATTGGAATGCTGTCAAGTGGACTCTCAGATATTTGAGAGGAACATCCAATAAGTGTTTACACTTTGGGGGCTCTACTACTGATTTACAGGGCTGTGTTGACTTAGATTTGGCTGGGGATATTGATACCAGGTAGAGTACTACAGGTTATGTCTTTACTATTGGTGGGGCAGCCGTGAGCTGGGTTTCTAGGCTACATAAGATTAATGCTCTCTCCACTACAGAGGCAGAGTATGTTGCTGCTACAGAGGCAGCCAAAGAGATGATATGGCTTCAGTTCTTCTTGGAAGAATTGGGACATCCTCAGAAGGATAATTATTTGTTCATAGATAGTCAGAGTGCCATTCATCTTGCTAAGAATTTAGCTCTGCATTCTAAGACCAAACACATATAGTTGCGGTATCATTTCATTCGGTCAGTTTTGGAGGATGGAGAGTTAAAGCTAGAGAAGATGCATACCAATGAAAATCCAGCAGATATGTTGACAAACGTTGTAACAAGGGAGAATTTGAACTCCTCTTCAGCTTCAGTTGGTCTTTTAGACTAAATGTGAATAAAAGAACAGCAGAGTCCCGGGTGGTTTGATCCAGTGGGAGCCCCATGCGGTAGTTGTATTGCTATAGGATTAGTCTCCAAGTGGGAGATTGTTGTTTAGTGTGGAGCCTGATCAGTCCCCAAGTGGGAGATTGTTAGATTGTGGTGACTGATCAGGAAAGTAATGTACATAATTCATAAATAGTGGTTTAATACTTGTATAAAAAGGGCTTAGGGTTGGGTATTTTTATATGTGGTGATACAAAATTGGTTCTTGCGGCAGTATTGAGCTGTAAGGGATTATAGATTGTAATCAGGTTGTAATCACTGGATTGTAATAAGATTGGACTTGCTATTTGGTGGACGTAGCCCAGGGATTGGGTGAACCACGTTAAATCTTGGTGCCTTGTGTTCATTTCTGTGTGTTCTATTATTTTTTGTTATTGGTTATATTTGCATGTAGTTTTTATTTCTGTCCGTGGTTTATCCTAACACTAAAGTCCTTTAACTAGGCCCACTTCTAATAGGATGGTTAAATCCTTTAACTAGGTTACATTTAATAGTGTGTTGTAGCCTTTAATAGGGCAAGTCTTTCAGAGGGAATCACTTCAAAAGAGTGAGAATTGAATAGCATGTTACTGGTGGTTTTTTCCAAATTAGGTTTCCACGTAAACCATTGTGTTATGTGCTAATTTTCTTATGTGTTATGCTTGCATGATGATTTATAGGAACTTGCTGAATAGGAATATTAAAGCTTGGATGAATGTATGGTTCAATGGGTTCACTACACTTAGTGAAAAAGTTTCAATTGGACATGTTGGACCTTGAATAACTAATTTAGCCCCACCCCTTAGTTATTCAAAAGCATTTCTAACACCATATTGGCATCGTCATGCTACCCTAGCAAAGCTTTGTAAGGTAGGTAATGGGATCAAAATCTAACATCAAGAAATGTAACCTTTGCACACAAACATAGCAGGAAAATGATCAGTCTCTACTAAACGAACATGATGAAAGGAAGTGCAAAATTTCACCACAAAGAAATTTTAAATTTTAAAACTTGCATTTAACACCAAATTTTTCATGAACATGTAACTTCTTGTGCAAGATTGCACATCTTCATGTGAGAATAGACTTTGTCGCACAAGGGGCAATTAAACTATGGGTGAAAATTGCACATAAAATTAGGGCTTTTCATGTGACACATGGGTATCTCCCATGTGAGAAAGCCAATTATCCCAGGCAAAGAAGTATGTACTTGGTACTTCTTCACACAAGATCTAATTAGGCACACGCAAGGAGAGACATCTTCACATGAGGATATACATCCTTGCATGAGGATAGACATCCTCATATGGGAACTGATGCATAATAAATTAAAAACACCTAAAAAATGCTAAAATCATTTTTAAATGTGTGAAAAATTAAATATGAAGCAAGGTTATTGACTACTCACTAGATGTCCATTCTTTGTTGGCTGACTATGTCATTGGGAGCACTCAAATCAATGTGTATACAAGGGAATGACCATTTTTCCGTCAAAGCTCTCTTCTCCACAAAAGAAAAAAGTGTAAATGCCCCCTTGGGCCCTTATATATGTTTTGACCTAACTTTTCAAAGTGCTATGATTGGCATGAAAATCACTCCCTTGGAAAATTTGGCTGCTCTTAATCCATTTTTAGGATTAAATTCGAAATTTGACACAATCAAACAACTCAAAATCACATTTTAAAATTTAAGGATCGACACGATCAAATTCTTGTGCAATCAATTCTTTGATACTTTGTGAATCTTGTAATCTTTTCAAATCATATGTTTTTCAAATTTCTTTTCCAAAGTTCTAGAAAAAGTCAACCCAAGTCAACTTTGGTCAAACTTGGTGTTCTGAACCTCAAAATCACTCTAGATTGACTCCAAATTTTTTGCTCATCATTCTAATTACTTCTATATTCTTTTGAATCTCTGATTTCTTTAGTATCTCTTAACATGCTACTTTGCATTACTATTTGTGGTGTGTCATCTTTTAATTTTATTCCTAATGGGGTAGGATGATTACATTATTGAATCTAAATTTCAACTCACTCTAAATCTTATGCCCTCATCACTTGGGGCATCTTGTTCCCCTCTATCTAACATCTATGTCATCTATCTCATCATCTCATTAACTGATCACATCTTATAGTAGTTCTTATCAAAGTTTGATGGACAGATATTGGGACAGTCTAAACCCTAAATCTAGAGGATCAAGCCTCATTATGGAGATGATTCTATGACTCATGATTAGATCTTGTTATCCTTTTGGACTAGTATTTAGTGTTCTATCTGGATTTTGGGGGATTATGCTCCGTTCTAGAGATAATTCCAAATTCTTGCTAAGGATTAAGCTTTGTCCTAGAGATAATCCTAACTTTTGTTAAGAAGTAATCCTCATTCTAGGGATAATTCTAAGCTCTTGCTTTCAATAACTATTCAATGGATAGGTTTCAAGATAGTCTAAACCCTAACTCTTGAGGATCAAACCTCTTTCTCGAGATGATTCTATTAATCATGATTAATCTTGTCATTTTTTAACGAACAGGTATTGGTACAGTCTAAACCTTGACTCCTAAGAACTAAGTCTCATTCTAGGAACAATTCTATGAAATTTGACAACCTTTGTGCTATCAAATTTGGTATCTAGGTGTTCTATCTAAATCCCCTAAGCTTAAGCTCCTCTCTGGAGATAATCTTTAAAAGCTTATCAATCTTAGTATCTAGGTGTTCTATCTGGATCCCCTAAGGTTAAGCTTCATTTGGAGGTAACCTTTAAAAGATTATCAATTGGTCTCTATGTCATTAATTTCAAAACCAATCTCATTTCTTGATCTTTGCATCATACTTTTGATTTCTTTGAATCAAACATGTTTCTCGCACATTCATTCAAAGAAGGGAAAATTTAATACCCCAAAATTAGCACATTGCCATGCTAACCAATTCTAGTCTATTCAAGCATTCCTAAGTCCTATTTTACTAGGCAATCTGGATTCTAATTATCGCTACTTTACCTAGGTGTCAAATTCAAAAAACCCTAATTTTCATCAATCACATTCTTTATTTAATTCCTAAGTATCAACTTGAATTAGCTACATTAAACCTAGTGATTAAATTTAATTTAATTATAACTATTTGTACTTTAATTAAGTTAAATTACTTCTTTAGCTAATGTGCAAGGGAATTAAATATATTTAATTTAATAATATCCTCACTTTAATTATTGAGTGTAATTATTTGATTAATTAAAAATATGCGTTTATGAGGCCATATCTTATTTATTAAATTAAATAATCTCTTCAAATATTCTCTTCAGTTTAGGAATGGGAATTCTGAGTGATCTATTTGTCAAATTGGAATTGACCTAATCAACTTGTTGTCATAGTGAGGTTAATTTCAGTTAACTCTTCATTACACTCAAGATTGGAGTTAGTTAACCTCCCCTACATAGGCAATCTTCCATCTTGACTAAATCTCATCTTAAATCTTGACCATTCATTCTAGTTGATCTTGACCATTGACTAATTTTTGGAATTCTTTTTAAGAGGATTCCAACTCCTCATTACAGAGGTGGAATTGAATTGCATTGAATTACTATCAGAATTGATACTCACTTCCTTAATATTGTCATAGCTTTCATAATTTCTTAGTATTAATATCATATAGAATAAAATGCACTCACATATCTTAATTTTATTTTCTTGTTATTAAATTAGTATTAATATCATTTAGATTAAATACACTATCATATAGCTACATAAATCCTTTGTACTAAAAGGTCATGTTTCCTGCTTCTTAGTCTAAGAGCAAAGGCAAAATTCTTCTAGTTAGAAGGAAACCAATTGTACTATTGGATTACTTAGATAAATAATTCAATGTTCATTCTAGGATGATCTCTCAGGTAATGACCATGTTGAAGTGTATGTAAGGATCTGAGACCCACATTTGACATATATACTTAGACACTTTGATCTAGAAATTCCATCTTGTCAGAGGATTTGTAAAATAGTTGTTAGGCTAACTTTGTTAAGAGATTTGATGCATTAGTACAATGGTTAGAGGGTAACAATGAGATGACCTTATTGTTGATGTACAACTATATTTTTTATTTCAAATCAAAATTCTGGCTTGAATACTTAATCCTTCATGATTAGATTAATCTTTACAGCCCAACAAGGATATTTTTCTTATCCTTCTAGTTTGCTTCCTCTAAGCATATTTTTATCTTCCACACATTCTCAATTATCTTCAATCATCAACTTTACCTTATACATATATCACATACATTGCCAAGTTGACTTGAATACAACCTAAAGCAATAATTCTTCATCTCTTCAGTTAGTTAGAACAGATAAAAAAATGCATTAACTCAATATGCCAAAACAAGAAAATCCTTTATTAGCTAACTCAGCTCTGTAGACACTAACATAGAATTTTTTTTCCTTTGTTAACCAAGTGAACTTGGTTAACACTATAACTTTGTAAACTACCTTTAGTAACTAAGTGAGTTTGGTTAGCACTAGTTCCATCCAACTTTTCCTTTGTTAACTGAGTGAGCTTGCAAACTTATTTTTTGGAGCTCAAGTGAACTCATTAGATACTATCTTCTAAACTTGGAAAACATTGGAATGCTCAACAAACATAGGAAATTGTCTTCATCGTCTAATTAAGCTTGACAGATAGTAACTAACAAAGATATGACATTTTGTGTAACATCAAAGAAAATACACAATTGATTATTCTATTTCAATAATCTCCCTCTTTGACATTGATGGTAACACAACATGTCATAATATAATGAAATTTTAGAGAGAAATAAAGTAATAATAATAGCCTTAGTTTCATTATGATTCTCATCCATGAGAACTCCTATCAGTGTGAACTCCTTCTAATATCAATCTCTCCTTTTGATTTTAGTTTCACCCTCTATCAAAAAAAGGTCCAAGTTTATTCTTCATCAACCTCTTCCATTTTGACATTTTCAAACATTCAAATTTTTTTTCTCTGATATAGAAACCACTTTCTTTACAAAATAGTTACAAAATTTATGTGATATGAAAAAAAAGTATCCCTCTTTAACATCTTATGCCAAAGAGAATGTACCTAATGTACTAATTCATATACAATCTACCCTTTCATTACTACATCAACTTGATTGATCTTCAACATACTCTCTTTGTTGCATCACTAAACTTTGTTTAGTGATATTTAGATAGGGGAATAACCCTCAACTCACCTCTTAGATAAAAAAATGCATCCTTCGGTAATGGCTTGATGAATATATCTACAATTTTCTCTTTAGTATTTACATATTCCAATCTCACCTCTTTATCTTGCACCAATTCTCTCAGGATATGATATTTTATTGTTATGTGCTTGGTCTTGGTATGCATCATAGGATTCTTTGATATATTAATTATAATAGTGTTATCACAAAAGATAACCATTGTCCATCCTTGATTTCTACCTTCATACCTGGCAATAGTTTTTTGAACTAAATAATATTGGAACAATTGAGTATTGTTGCAACATATTTTGTCTCTAGTATAGACTAAGAGATGCAATTCTTCTTCTTACTTATCCCAGACACTAGTCTCTTACCGAGAAAGAATTATCCACCACTAGTGCTCTTCATGTCATCAACACATCCTATCCAATCAGCATCAGTGAAGACTTTCAAATCTAAGTTGAATCATTTCTTGTACCATAATCCATAATCTTTAGTACCCTTTAGATGCCTCATGATTCTTTTGATTTCCATCATATGATTTTCTTTAGGTTTAGCTGAGAATCTTGCCACCATACCAACAACAAAAGCAATATAAGGCCTAGTATGTACTACATATTATAGTTATCAAATCATGGATCTATATGTGGTCTAATCTACCTCCTTGGAATCATCATTTTTTGAAAGCTTATGTCTTGTAGACATAGGTGTTCCAACTAGTCTAGAATCCTCCATTCCAAAAAAATTTAGTATCTCCTTAATATAATTAGATTGAGTAATGTAGATATCATCATTCTTCTATTGAATATGCAAGCCAACAAAGAATTTAATTTCTCCAAACATTGAAATCTCGATTCCTTACTCATTTCCTCTAAAAAATATTTGCACAAATCATCATTTCTAGTAGAGAATGTATCATCCACAAAGATTTTTACCAAAACAATATTCTTGTTTGGTTTGTCTTTGATGTAAAGGTTATTTTTATCACTTGTCCTTTGAAAACCAATCTTCATCAAATAATTATGAAATCTTTCATACCAAGCTCTGGGAGCTTGTTTGAGACCATATAATTCTTTCTATAGTTTACAAATCATATCCTCTTTGCTAAGACCTACAAAACCTTGAGGCTTCTCTATGTTAACTTCATCTTCAAGAATTCCATTCAAGTATTGATATTTCACATCAATTTGATACACTTTAAATCCTTTGTGTGCAACATGAGAAAGTAAAGTCCTAACACCTTCCAATCTTGTAACAAGAGCAAATGTTCCACCATAATCAATACCTTCATCTTGAGAATAACATTTGCACACTAACCTTTCTTTGTTTCTTGAAACTTCTCCATCTTCATTTAGCTTATTTATAAACACCCACTTAGTGCCAATTGCATTCTTATACTTGAGTCTACGAACAAGAATCTAGGTCTTATTCCTTTCTATTTTTTCTATGTCTTCATTTATTACTTCAACCCAACTTTCATTATCCAAAGCATCTTTAATTATTATAGGTTCAAATTCAGTAAGCAAACATGTACCTTCCAATATGTTCCTTGTCATTATACCATCTTATTTCTCTCCAATGATTTTCTCAGGTGCATGATGTCTTCCATCATATCTTACTAGTATAGGTACTTTGGATTTAGAGCTTGTTCCACTAGCCTCGCTATGATCTTTTGCATCATGATCTAGTCCTCCAAACTTGCACTCAGATTACATTAGCTACAACTTGGTAGCTTCTAACTATGACTTAGGTCCTTTAGACTATGACTCAGGTTGCACTAGCTATAACTTGAGTGCTTATGGAGATTTTTTTGGAGTTATGTTGTATTTCTCATTAGTGAAAACACTTATTTGATTCTAAATGCTTACCGAGATCATCACTCTATCTACAGTTTATATCAAGCATTCAGTAGTTACCTGGAAAGATTAGCAGTTAACCAAATCACACTGAGCATTCCTAAAGCTACCTAGTGAATGTGTACTTCAAATGTGTTTATTGAGCCTATAGTGTTCACCAAAAAAATAATGGTTACCGAGCTTCATAGTATCTACTAAGTTATCAATTTGCATGACATGAAGTCAATTTCTATCGAGCAATGAATGTGTAGTGTTTATCGAGTGAAGCTAGGTAAACTTAGTGTGCACTATCTACCATGTGACACTACATCTACCGAGTCACCAGTGGTCACCAAGTTTAGAACTACTTCAAGTGATTAGTATGGATTGAGCCTTCACTTCTACTGAGTGCATGATGATGATGTGTAATGCAATGGACACCGAGTATCAAAAGGTCATCGAGTCAATTTAGTGAACCAGAGTTATTTACTATTGGGCAACCTTTGTAATCTGTTGTTCACTTGTGTTTTGGCCAACCTTGAAGTTTTGTAAATTTGAAAGGTATATATGTAAGGTGTATTGTAAGATATCATTTTTATTAAGTAATAGAGAAGTAATGTGAAGTACTTTTGATAAGTACATGTGAAGGATTATCAATAGCAATTCAAGGAATATAGCAAGGTCAATATAGAGGTAGAAAAGTTATATCCATCATAGGTGATCAATGCATAAATGATCTTATCAGCAATCAGTTGTAAGTAGATTCACTGCTTCATCTTAATAGGTGAATTAGTTTCTAAATCCTCTAACAAGGTAGACTTAATAGTCTTTATACAAATCTCATAATCGAGTGCATATTTCATTGTACATTTGTAAATCCTCTAACAAAGTGGAGCTAGCAGCCCTTCATGCTCCTAACGGGAAAGATTACTAGAAGTGGTCAATATAAGCCTTAATAGGGCAACTTTATACTATAGTTTTGAAGTTTTGTGGGTATCATCCCCACCCCAATTTTACACTCTATTTTGAAGGTTTCTAGGTCACCATAATATTGTGTTCTTTTCTATGATGAATGTTTTATCTTTCAGTATTAATGCATGTAGTAGCATAGATTGATTTATGATAAATCTAAAAGAAATAATTTTAAAAGTTACTAATTCATCCCTCGCTTCTCAGTAACTTATCATAACTTTAATATTTCCAACAATTGGTATCCAAGCATTTTGGTTCTCAGGATAAATGTTTGATAGCTTGAGCAAAGATCTAAGGACAAATGGAGATATTCAAACTTAACAAGGCAATTGAAAATGAAAAGCTAGATCTAGAGATGGTCATAACTCAACTCAAAGAAGCAAAGGAACATCTTTCTGAATCCATAAAAAGAAGGAAGGAACTTGCAAGACAAATGGATGACCATCAATATGTTAAAGAAAAGATTAAAGACTTTTTCCCATCAAGTAGCTCAGATGAAGCTAATGAGGCAATCAAAGAACTCCTAGCAAAGAATGGTTCTCTATAAGAAATTCAATCAATCAGGCTATGTGAAATTTTGGAACAAAGGAATAAGGAAAATGAAGACTTGGACGCAAGAAACAATGAAGAACAAAATCAATCCAACCAGCATGAAGACCTCATTGATCAAATCACTAGAGCAAATGAAGAAATCAAGATTCTCAAAGCACAGAATGAAAGAATAAGAAGTGATCTAAATTATGAAAGGGAGCTTAATGAAAGAATGATGAGAGAACTGAGATGGGAAAAGTAAATTGTTTAAAAATTGAAGAATGACCTAAATTTTGAAAAACAAATCAATGAGAGAATTTTTAAATCACAAGAAGGCATGAATCAATTCAATCAGCAAAATGTGTAGAATCTTCATAAGGTAAAGCAAGACTTGGATACAATGAAGAACAAGGTGAATCTTCCAAGCAAGGTGAAAAAAGGAATAAAAAACCCTTATGCAATCATTTTGGAAAAAATTGGTCATACATCAAACAAATGCTAGAGCAATGGAAAAGCTAAACTCAGTAGAAAGTGATACAACTGCAAGGAGAGATCAAAATTTGAAGGTAAATTTCACAAATGCAAAAAACATGGTCACAAGGCATCTCAATCTAGATCAAAATTATTCAATCCAGCTGAACAATTTGTAAAGGCAATATTTGGATGGGACTACAATACCTGGTGCATATGTCATTATTGTGGAGAATATGGACACACTGGCATAGATTGTGCAAGGCATTAGCTAAGAAAGAAGGATACTACTATAAAGTGTTACACATGCATTGAACTCAGTCATATAGCTAAAAAATGCATGAATATAGACAAAAGTTGAAGATGAAAAGAAAGCAAGGGCTGACAACATAAGGAAACAAATGAGGTAGCAATGGATTCCTAAATCTATTAAAGATACAAGATCAAATCATGAAAGTGAAGTCACTCAGGAAGTGGGTGACTCCATCCCTCAAAATAAATTCATAAGAATGTGTTGGAGCTCTACTTAGCAAGAAAATCATAATTAGTTCCAAGAAATATGAGGATTGTAAATGATCCAATCAGTATTCCAGATACACAAGGATCACAGAAAGCTTATCTTTCACTGAGTTGCATCAGACTCCACTACAGAAATTTAGTTGAAGACCTTACCAAGCAAGGTTGAGAGTAAAAGGAATTTGGTTCATCTGTCGAGTTGATACTCTTGCTGAGTTAGGTAAGTGGATGATATTTTTTCATGCACTACATCAATATAGTACCTAGCATTAATGGTGAATTTTAATAAAAAGGGTAGAATTTGACTTCATTTTTCACCATGTCTTCAGCATTCTTAGAGCAAAGAGGTCTCTACGTGCACTAAAGCAATTCCAAGCATTTTTGAGTGAATTTGCAGCTAAGGAATTTTTTTGAAAATTTCTTTCACTTACTAAGTAGCAATGACATTGAGAAGCACTAGCAACATCGAGGGAAAAAGGGGATTAGATATTTGGGTCAAGAGTGTAGAGTGGAAAGCACCAAATTTCAAGATAGTTCTAGCAGTGGTGGAGAAACTCGACCCTAATGGTATGCAATCACAAATTTCACTAAAGGTACTTTTGATTAATGATATTTGCACTCATTTTAAATATTCAATTCAAGAAATAGGAATCCTAGAAATGGATAGTGCTTTAGAAGAAATGTGTGTTGATGGCTCATTGAAACCTACGCACAAGCACTTGGAAACAAAATGATTGACACACATATCACACCTACCAAGAAGATTTCTTAGCCACATACACAATGGTCAGCTATGGTTGGAGCAATCCATATTGATGACCAACAAGATGATTCACAAGATTACTAGCCTTCCCATTCTAACCAAAGAAAAAACCACCAAAACCCTAGGTTGGGATGAACTCTAGAAGAAAACCCTAGCCAAGTGGGATGGTAGAGGTTTGAAATTAGCACTATTACTAATGTGGATTTGAGGTTCAGAATTCATATAATTGCCCACAAAATTTACAATTCTAGTTGTTTAAATAGTGTTCCATGTGAGGCAATGGACTTAGCATTCGAAGTAATGAAGAACAACATGGAATATGACCTGTCAAAGCTACTACTGAACCAACTAAACAAGAATATGAATAGCATCAGGTCATCAAAGAACAATCCCTACAAATTTGGTTCTTTGTTGACATGTCTTTTCTTTTATGTGAAAAAATTCTTTCCATCCAAAGGTTCTATTGTATGGAGAAAAGATTTTCCCATTTTGTATTAGATAAATGAGTTTATTGCAGAAATGGGTCTAAACTTTTATAGTATAATGGACAATTATTTTGAAGACTTCAAACAAAGAATGAACAATAGGTTTAGGATTCCTCCTAAACTTGTAGAGGATTATAAACATGATGTATGTTTCATGGTAGACTGTGATAGTGTATACATTTAAGTAGTCAGGCCTCGAGTTGCATGGGTGAAACCTTTCCCTCATGAGGTCAATATTGATGAAACTAGGGACATCATTGAAGCACTGGTAAATGAGCCTGTAGATCCCAAGGAACTAGCCTCTGGCACATATGATGAGGCAAAAGCCAGAATTGAATTAGAAATCAAGCTACCTTGAGCAATCAGCAAAGGCAAGAGGAAGATTGCTATGATGAAAATTACTAGTCCCTTAATGCTTACCGAGGGAAAAGGAGAAGATGAAGAAGAGGATCAAGAAAAAGAAGATGAAGAGCAAGAATAAAAAAAAGAGGTAGAGCTAGCTAAGAATAAAGGGAAGGTTATCATTACTAAACCTCCAAAGGCTTCCATAGTTGTTTTCACCAAAAGAAGCAAAGACAAAGATAAAGGTGAAGTAATGTTCAACAAGCCCCAACTTACCTTCCAAGAAAGGGTCAAATAGATGGAAGAGGGAGCTAGAATCACAAACTTCAAGGCTTTAATGTTTGAAACTAAAACTAATGTTGAGAAGATGTAGATTGAGGAGCTGGTACTCACCAAAATGGGAAAGTGGAAGTATTCCCTAGACTAGATCCTCAAATCTCAAAAGAATTCTTAGTAAGATTGTAGCCGAGATGGGAGTCTACTGTACAGATAGCCAAGGACATCTATGAACAATCCTTGAGGAAACTATTTCCAAATCTTACTGATGTAGAAGTAAATGCAACCATGAAGGATAATGAGGTAAAATGATGACCAGATTCCACATATGTTTGATTTTAATCAAGAACATTGAGCATGCTGTAAGAGGTGGAACAAACATGTGGAAGAATATCTATCATTTGCATAAGCCTAGTGATGATCTAGTTGAGATCAAGGATGATGATGTGCTACTGTTGATGTTGAAGACTATCAGGCACTAAGGGTTGATGATGAAGAGATAGAAGCTAAAGAGGAAGACAAGGAGGAAGTGGATGAAGAAGATGATCTAATGAAGATTGTAGTAGAAGTCATTGCTTCCCTTCCTCACTCTCTACCTAAGCCAGCAACATCATCAAGGTTGGAGTCAGCTTCAACAGGATTTATTGCATCTACATTAGAAATATCATATACTCCTACTACCTCATAGCTCCAGGTATCTTCAATGGAAGTATCAGTTACTTCATCTACCGAGCTACAACCCTCTTCATTAGCACCCAAGTAAACCATCACAACAATGTGCATAGCTATCAGTTCCATAATTGCATCAACTTCTTCTACACCATGTATAGTAAATCTACCAATTCATTCTATAATTTTTTCTATGACGGCTCTAACTGCACCAATTTTTATTCTAGTTAGTTATTCAATTGTAAATATTCTACCTTGTACATTATCTGTTGGTACATCATTTTTGGGAGGTACATCAATTTTTGATATAGTTGGTACTTTTCTCAATTTTCCTCTAGTTTGACCAATTCAAGTCTTTTCTACTAGTCCATCTACATCAAATATTGTTTTTGTTTCTAAATGCAACAAAGTAAGAATTGAAGTAAACGAAAAGACTCATCTAAAACTTCTGCTTACTGGTAAGGCAATTGATGAAGATATAGACTTGGATAAAGAGATTATTATCCCCAAGATAGATTTGGACACTACCTCAGCCAACAAAATGAGATTGGTTAGTCAGCTTTTAGAGAAAAAGGCAAGGCAGAAGAAGCTATGAAAAGATAATTCACAATAATCAAGAATGCCAAAAAAATAATTACTAAAGATATAGATGTTGATGTTGATCAATCTCAACACATTTTGTTACAATTAGAAGAGGTTGTAAATAAGTTCAATGAGGAAACTTCTAGCCAAGAGAAGCTCATTGAAAAGGTAGAGAAGAAATTTGACAATAAGGTTCTTGACCATATTGCTTAGCATATTGCAATAAAGTAGGTAGAGTTATCCACAATTTTGAACAACCTTGAACAATCCTTTACAAATATAACATTACTTTTTGGCAAGCCTTGTGATGTTACTAAGTATACCAAGGATATTAAGGGAAAATTAAATAAGATTGATGTGGACATGAAGGCTAGTTCTCAAAAGTTACAGCTTGACCTTAGTTCAAGCTCATCACATCACATGAAGGTCAATTTTTTGTCAGAAATGCCGGCAAAGCTACTCAGAGAGGAAGCCAAGATCAAGTCTACACTAATTGAAATCTAGAATATTATCCTTCTAGTTATGGACCAAATGCAAAAGCATATTACTTATTCAAAAACATTGATCCAAGACAACAATTTTTCAATAGTAGAACATATGATTGAACTTTCTACAAAAGTTCAAGTGGCACTCTCCACCTCAAAAATTTTGCAAGATAATTGGGAAAAGACACTGTCTCTTATTCTCAAGGTGCAGTTTGAGTTTCTCTCACATTTTAGTGTCTCTATTTGAATTTATTGTATATACTCTTTGGCATTATTTTCAAAAAGGGGAAGTATGAGATGAACAAGGGAAGAGAACAAGGGGAGTAAAGAGACATGTGGAGAAATAAGGAAGAAAATAAATTGATATATGTACAGATAAAAGATATGTATATATTATGCCATATGTATGGGGGAGATATGTAAGATATGTATATACAATAACTTTACAAAGATCAATTTTGAAAAATCAAAATCAAAATGTTAGCGAACATATGTTTTGGCTCATAAGTGTTTTTGTCACTAATGCCAAAGGGGGAGATTGTTGGCATTATGTTGTATTTTTCATTAGTGACAACACTTATTTGATTTTGAATTCTTACTGAGCTTATCACTCAGTCTACAATTTATACCAAGCATTTAGTGGTTACCTTGTAAGTTTAGTAGTTAAGCAATTCACACTGAGCATTCCTGAAGCTCTCGAGTGAATGTGTAATTACACTATGTTTACTGAGCTTACAGTGTTCACCAAACAAATAATGGTTACCAAGCTTCATAATATCTATTGAGTTATCAGTTTGCATGACATGAAGTTAGTTTCTACTAAGCAATGAATGTGTAGTGTTTATCGAGTGAAGCAAGGTAAACCTAATGTGTAGTATCTACCATGTGACACTACATCTACCGAGTCACCAGTGTTCATAGAGTTTAGAACTAATTTGAAACATTATTATGGACTGAGCCTTCACTTCTACTGAGTTCCTGATAATGCCATGTAATGCAATGGATTCCAAGTATCAGAAGATCATTGAGTTAGTTTAGTGAACTCGAGTTATTTACTATGGGGCCAACTTTGTAATGTATTATTCACCTTTTTTTTGGCCAAAATTGTAGTTTTGTAAATTTGAAAGATATATATGTAAGGTGTATTGTAAGATATCATTTTTATTAAGTAATAGAGAAGTAATGTGAAGTATTTTTGAGAAGTACATGTGAAGGATTATCAGCATCAGTTCAAGGAATACAACAAGGTCAATACAGAGGTAGAAAAGTTATATCCATCACATAAGGTGATCAGTGCATAAAGGATCTTATCAGCAATCAATTGTTTGTAGATTAACTACTTCATCTTAACAGGTGAATCCATTTCTAAATCCTCTAACAAGGTAGACTTAACAGTCTTTGTACAAATCTCTTAATTGAGTGCATACTTCATTGTATGTTTTTAAATCCTCTAACAGGGTGGACCTAGTAGTCCTTAATGCTCCTAATAGGGAAGATAACCAAAAGTGGTGAATGTAAGCCTTAACATGCCAACTTTATGCTACAGTAGTGGAGTTTTGTGGGTATCATTCCCACCCTAGTTTTACTTTGTATTTGGAAGGTTTCTGGGTCACCAAAATATTGTGTTCTTTTGTGTGATGAATGTTTTCTCTTTTAGTATTAATGGATGCAGTAGTAGTGTAGATTGATTTGTGATAAATTTAAAAGAGAGAATTTTAAAAGTTACTAATTCACCCTTCCCCTCTCAGTAATTTGTCATATCTTGAATATTTCCAACAGATTTTGGGGACACAGGACATGAATTTTTTTGACTTCCAGTAGGATTAGGAAATGTATCAAGTTCAAAGTAAATAAATTTTATGTAGACCTTAGGTACTTTTTTTCTCTCTTCTTCACTCTTTTATGCAAACCCATCAATCCTCACACGTGCACTTTCTATGATCTTATGAGTAGTTAGATTCAAACATTTTTATCGTTTAATTTTGCTAGAGTATACTAGGAGTATTTCTTCATCACTTTTGACATTAAATTTACCTTTCCTAGTCTCTTTCAAAATATAACTTTTTCTACCAAATACTTTCAAGTAACTTACATTAGATTTCTAGTCATACCATAGTTCATAAGTAGTCTAATTTAAGTCTTTCCTCAATTGTACTTTGTTTAAGGTATGATCTATTGTATTGATTTCTTCCTTCCAATATTTGGTTGCAAAATTATTTTCATTAGTAGGGTTCTTCAAAAATCCATGATTGATCTATTCATTCTTTCTGCTATACCATTCTACTGAGGTATACCATGATTGATCTATTCATTCTTTCTGCTATACCATTCTACTGGGGTATACCAGGGACTGATACTTGTCATTTGATTCCTCTTTTAGTGTAGAATTCATTGAATTCATTAGAAATAAATTCACCTCCTCTATTTGATCTCCAAAATTTCAGCTTCTTTCCTATTTCCTTCTATATTTTTTCTAGATAGCATTTGAACTTTCTAAAAGCTTTGGACTTATCTTTCAGATACATTACTGTGATCATCCTAGAATAATTGTCAACAAATAAAATAAAATACTTTTCTCCATTGTACCTCTATATGCCAATATGTCCATAAAGGTATGTATGAACCAACTCCAAGACTTCTTCATAATGATATTTCTTTCTCTTGAAACTTACCTTGTCCATCTTACCAATTTGACAATTCTTGCATAGGCCCATATCAAGTTTCCTCAGACTAGGAATACCTCTAACTCTTTTCTTTTTTCTTATCTTGATTAGGTTATAAAAGTTCACATGACACAACCTTTTATGCCATAACCATCTTTCTTCTACTTAAGCAATGAATCATGTGCTTTTGAACTTAGATCTAGGTAGAATAAGTTACCTTTCATCTGCTTACCTGACCCAACTAGATTTCATTTTCCATCTAGCAATTTTTTTTCCCATTTATGAATTCCACCTTGAATCTAATGTTAGTCAACTATGTCACACTTAGTAGATTATTTTTTAGTCTTTCAACCCAATAAGAATTATGGCATCTTAGTTCATTGGTTAGAGAAATACAACCTTTTTCCTTTTATGCAACATGGTTAATTATTTCCAAATCATACACTTATACCATCATAGTGTTCCATATGTTAAAATTTTGTTTCATCACTAGTCATATGATGAGAACAACCACTATCAATAATCCATGTATTATTTTTGCTAACATTAGAAATAAGTTTCATTTTATCATCTTCATTATCTAATTCATCTTTAACATCAATATAAACCATTTCATCATCATCGCTGCTATCAGAATATTTAGCCATGAAACATTATTTCTTACCTTTACCCTTTTAGTGCTTATAGTTTTTGAAATCCTTCTTTCCTTTATACTTGTTGTTCTTATTTTCTTCTTTGTCTTCTCTATTTTGACACCTTGCAACAATGTGACCAACTTCTTTACAAGATAAGTAGATTAGAGGAATTATATCTTTGTACTTTCCTTTTCATTTGGGATATCTTCTTGAAAGTAAGGCTTCAATGGCTTTGAGATCATTTTTAGAACTTTCTTCCTCTTAACTCTTAGATTGTTTACCTTTATACTTTATAGCTTTCTTCTTAATTGATAACTTGGCTTCAAATGAAAACTTAAGATTTCTAGAACTAGGAACATAATTATCATAGTTATCTAGCCCAAATATTGTCATCCTTCCCTCTAGAGCATCCAAACTTATATTATTACTGGGATCATAGCTCATCCCTTCAATAGCTGACACTCTAACTATATAGATAGGAATAATCATTCTAAGTACCTTGCTTACAATTATGACATCATCAATTTTCCCTTTAGAGGCTTTGATTGCACTTACAGTAGCTTTGAGTCTATCAACATATTTTGTAATGTTTTCATCTTCTCCCATCTTTATCTGATCAAATTGACCTCTTAATCTTTATGCCTTACCTCTCCTCACATTATCATCACCTCCATAGATATCCTTCATATTTTTCCACATCTCATGAGAAGTAGGACACACTTTGACTTCATCAAATTATGCATGGTTAAGAGTAGATGCAATATCAATTATCATAATGTTATGATTCTTCTTTACCCCAATCTCCTCCACAATTAATGTTCTAGCAGGAGATTTATACTGAGTATTCAAATATTTTATAATTGAATCACTAATGGTTTCTATATGTAGCTTCATAAGTTCCTACCATGCCTTAAAGTTATCTTTGTTCAACTTGGGGAATCTCTCTTTTGTAAGACATCCTAATCTTTAGCTTAAGTCCTTGAAACCTTCTCTGCAAGCATCAAAAGATCTCATACCAATTGTTGGAAATATAAGAGGAGCAACTAAGAGCGGAGGAGTGAGTCATTTACCACAAAAATAAATCTTAGATCTCTTTGATGTCAATATAAAACATAAAATCTGATAAAACTGTTGCCACTCAATTAACACTATTAATACGTTGTAACTCAACAAGCATTGTAATAACAACTAATAGTTGGAAAATAGTGAAAATGAAAATATTAAGATATTAATTGTGATTGACCTTATTTAACTTAGTGGCATACACATAAAATAAATAACATGAATACAAGTGACAACAAGATTTAATGTGGAAACCCAATTTGGGCAAAACAACTAATTGCAACTAGTTACCATTGTTTCATGCTTCTGAAGTGCACCTTGTTAGGAGCCAACCCTATTAAAGGAACTTTAAAATACACTATTAGGTGTGACCTTATTAGAGGATTTAATCTTCCTATTAGGAGTAGCCTTTTTAGTAGTCTTTAGACACTCCAATCTAGAAATGACACCTTGTTAGAGGATTTGGCAAATAGTTGTTAGGCTAACTCTATTAAGAGATTTGATACACTAATACAATGGCTAGAGAGTAATAATGAAATGAACCAATTGTTGATGCAACTATATTTTAGATTTTAGATCTAAATTTTGGCTCGAATATTTGATACTTCTTGATCAGATTAATCTTTGGAGCCCAACAAGCATATTCTTCTTATCCTTCCAATTAGCTTCCTCTAACCATCTTCTTATCTTCCACATATTCTTACTTATCTTCAATGTTAAAATATGACCTTATACTTATCTCATATACATTGTCAAGTTGTCTTGAATACAAATTAAAATAATAATTCTTCATCTCTTCAGTCAGCTAGAACCAACAAAAAACACCATTAAACACAATATGCCAAAATAAGAAAATCCTTTGTTAACCAACCCAACTCGGTAGATGTTAACATTGAAAATAGTTTCCTATGTTAACCAAGTGAAATGTAAACTTCCTTTAATAATGAAGTGAGATCAGTTAGCACTAGTTCCATCCAACTTTTCCTCTGTTAATTGAGTGAGCTTGATTAACATTGAACTTCTCCAAATTCTATTTGTAGCCCGAGTGAACTCGGTTGATACTATTTTCTGAGCTTCACAAACACTGGAATGCTTGGTACACATAGGAAATCACCTTCATTGACTAAGTGATTTCAACTAGCACTAACTGATAAAGATATGTCATTTTTTGTCACATCAAAGACAATATACATTTGATCAATTATTTTCAACAAATTAGTTTTTCCAACAATAATTTTATAGAATTTTTAACATGTGAAAAACCAGGCTAATAGATTCAAGACTCCCTACTAAAGTACTAATTAGTATATTTTAATAGGATGTTACCATGATGTTTTATGGTAAAATGGATATAAGAAAATATCTACAACTTTTAATAATTTCACTAAACAAGATTGTAGAAGGGTAAAAGTACAAACCTATGTCACCTTTCAGGTTGACTTGTCAAAATGACAAAATATGAGTATTTCTATATAAAATTCAATTTCGTTCAAACATATGGATTATAAAAATTTATTCTAGCTAAGCTATATATTTTCTCACACTTTTTAAATTAGAAATGTCTATTAAATGAATGTTTTATACTAGTTTGTATCAAAATACTAAAGAAATAAAACTATTTTAGAAAAATAAAGTTTCAATAACTATTTTTTTTTAATGATATTTTTTTTATAACATATAAACATCATTTTATATATCTCAAAGTCATGAATATTATCATAGATTTTATAGTATTTTAATTAGATAAAGTACATTATAATTAACAAAAACTACAAGTACATATTTTAACACTTGAGAAGATGTTGATTTTGAGAAAGAGAAATAGTAAATCATATCAAATTTTTTGAAAAAGAACATGATATTCTCGAGGAGAGATTTTTCTTCCAGAATCTATAAATTTTCTTTTGTTTAGAATAGATCTTTTTTGAAACATGTCATGGGAGATGAAAACAATCAACTTTAGGTGAGTTGAAATTTGAATTCTTATAAAAGAGAAAATATAGATCAAAAGACAATTCTTAATTTTGATTGATCTAACTATATATGTAATATATAAAATAATTGTAGATCAAAGGAAAAAATGTTTATTTCCATACAGTCTTGTGGTGCAAACTAGAGCCCTAATTTTTGACATTTTTCAAGAAGTAAAACATCATCCTTATAAATTAGGAAAGTATATCAATTCTTATTCCAAATAATAATTCCAAATAATAATCCTAAACTTCATCCATTTCTACACATTTCAATAGTTTACTTCATTTTCAATTTCTAAATAATAATGCAATTTTTATGTCATTGACTTTGAATAATTATACTTTTATTTTCCTTTTTCTTTATAAAAGGGTGACATGGGTTTGTTATTTTACCCAATAGATTTAGGTTAGACAAGAAAGAGTACCTTGGGAATGCCTGATAAATTGACAAAGGAGATGGAGAACATTGTATAAAAATAGGTTGACAGATGTGATATAAAGAAAAGAGCTAAAAAGACAATGACATAATTTAATAAAAAAACTCTATATTGGTAGAATTTTCAACAAGAAAATCTTTAGCCCCACATGATTCTAGCCTATTTAGCAGTATTTGCAAAAATATCACAAGTGATTTGTCAACTCTTCATACTACATCAAGGTATTGATTAAATTTCTACAAGAAGGAAAAGAATGATATTGGGAATCTACTTTATCTTTTCAGTACACAATATACATTGAGAAAGAGATCAAAAAGAAGGAATAAAATTTTAAGAATATTGTGCATGAATTGAAAAATCCATTTTCACAGATAATAAATTTGGAGTCAAGGATCAATAACATTCATGATGAGCTAAGATTACTTGAGTTAAGGAAGCAAAGAAAAATTTAGAGAGTTTCATTGTGAAGGGAGAACCTTACCTTGAAAATTACTCATGTGTAGAGACAAGTTAAATAATGTAATGACACAAACTATTCCTTCACCAAGTTTGTCTTTTCAGATCCTAATGTAGTGGAAATGACATACCATAGATTATGTATACTAATCAACATATCAAAAACTATCAATGATACATGAGAGAAGGAATTAAATAGCTTGAAGATAAATTTTGGAGTATCCATAGCACTCATTAGAAGGTAATACTGATAGATAAATGAAGGTAATTAAATTTTATCATGTATATACAATTTTGTGTCACCTTTTCCATTCATGTGAAAGAGGGAGTAGTAGAAGGAAAATTGTAATTTTTGAGTATAAGGAGTTATATGTAGGATATAATATAGTTAAAGGGGGTTTAGGCATGGTTATAATTGTAAGCATGGTAAGTATATCAAATGATCCACATTTGTCAAATTTTGTTTGGCCATGTTAAGATCTTCACAAGTTTTGCAATTTTGAAGATTTTTGGGACTTGGCCAATTTTCCCATATTTTTCCATCAATGCTAAAGGGGGAGAGTGTTGGAATTTTTTTTAGGAGACAATGAAAGGATGATAAAGGTTTTTCATGTATGGAATCATATACCTATTATGAAGAAATCAAAATATCAAATTATATTATGAATTTTGGTTTAGTATTATTTATTGGAAGTATATGTGATTATGCACAATTAAAGGAAGAAAGATCATAATGAATTAAGCATATGTTAGGACTCTTTAGGATATAGAGGTGAGGGGGATCCAAATCATTTACTCAAGGTCATTTTGTACCACTTGAACAATAAAACAAATATTCACTTTTTGGCTAGTCCCATCATTGCTTTGTCTCTATTGTAGAAATGTCTTAAACATCACTTGATTTGCATAATGAAAACATTATCAAATGTAAAACATATAAAGAATTCATCATATATTTGACACTAATATTTTCTACTTGGAAACCCAACTTGGGAAAAGCAACCAGCAACATGTCACTCTTTTTCACTCTTTTGAAGTGAGTTTTATTAGGAGCCAACCCTGTTAAAGGCTACAAAACATATTTTTAATTGTGACCTTGTTAAATGATTTAAGCACCCTATTTGGAGTGACCTTATAACATGACTTTGATCATTCCATTTACAATGTCACATGGTTAAAGGATTTACATGCACTATTAAGTCTTCCAAATGACATTAGGTCAACCTTTGCTAAAAGGATTTCAATATAAACTATTTACAATGATTACAAAGAAAATAATAGGTTTGATCTGTGTGATTAAAACTCACTTTTTCAAGTTAAGATCTTTTTTGGGTCCTCATGTTGACCTTTTAATAAGCCTTGTACTCATATTCACTTATCAACATCAACATCATTTCTACAAGCTTTCTTTCTTAGCTTTGCATTCACTCACACTTGTGCATTTTTTATCAAGCTTTCTCTATATTCTTCTCTTCACATACACTTGCACTTCAAACATACACACAAA